>CM077617.1:5441484-5897703 GCA_039566895.2 Turritopsis rubra | reverse complement strand
AAAAAAAAAGGGAGAAGGAATTTATCCATTCTTCCACCACTAAATAAATGAATGAGTAATGGCATTTGAGGTCTAAACTGGCCTAGAAGCATTTGCCAAAATATTTGGGACTTTGGGATCTGTGAAATCATATCATCATGTGACGTCAGTAAAATCCTGGGATGTTCATACATTTTCTTGACCAGCTTTTCTCGATCATAGTATTACTTTCAGTATAACCCACTGATGATTCATTCAGTGATACAGTTCCGTTTCAGCCTCATTCTTTCTGCTGCCTCAGGCTTTTGATATATGGTTTCCCAACTTAGCAACTAGCCCTTGCTTACGCAAACCATAATATAGTGATTAATAAAAACATTAGTGGTTGCGTAAGAGGAAGCTGTCGAGTGATTATGGTAGTCTTATAAATTAAGCTCAATTTTTCAAAAGATGCTTAATTCTACATTAAAGATTTTATTCCGTCATTTACAGTAATAGAAATGCTGTCCAAAAATATATTCTTTATACATTTATTTCAAAAATTTAATCAAATATTGAGTGATAATAAAAACACTGTTTTTTCTTTACAGTAACCTTAAAGAACTCAACGCCGTGATATAGCTGGTAAAAAAACAAAAAAATACGACACAAGTTTAGACTAATCGATGTATTTTTGACGACGTTTCGAACGACACATCGTTCATTATCAAGTCAATTTTTATACAACGTAAACTAACATTTTTTATAAAAGGCGTTCATACGCGTGAAGCATAATTAGCTATGTTACAAGTAGTTGCCAGATTAACACATATAAGAAACAAAAGATTATATGCATAAATTATCAAAAATCTATCCGTGCACGTTAATTATAAAGATATAATGAAGTGGAGCGAATAGTTTTATTAAGGACCTCAACGCTGTCACAATTTTTTCGTTTGGTATTAATCATGTAGTTCTGTCTCAAATTATGAAAATGCTTACGTTTTTCAAAATTGCACTACTGCCACAATAAATATGAACAAAAAAAATCCTAGAAGACGTGTTATGAAGGTCTCGTCCTCAGATAATATTAAAGATTAATTTTACTGTAATGTTTTTATGTTTTTACTGTAATGTAGAAAGTATTATTTTCTTTGAGATCGCTAAAATTGTTGTTGCATATCTAAAAGTTGACACAATTTTCTATCTTATGTCTCGTCTTATGGACTCGTGAAATATTTTTGTCCAGAAGTAACTGATACAAATTTATCATAAATACACTATCTTTTCATATGCGTTGGCCATCGTGATTTACCAACTTGATTTCTAATTTGGATCTAGATTTCATATCATATCATCACAATAGCTGCCCCACTGGAGAATATTGTCAAGTATTATTCAAACTCTACTTGAACGTACTTTTCAACTATCATATGAAAATTTACATTATTTATATTTGTAATTTTCCTCTAGACCGTATCAAATTTCTGATAAAAGTCCTGGTAACAACTTAGAAGGAAAAAAATGAGCACTTAACACTTAAAACCATTCAACTCAAACGGAAGGACTAAATTATTTCAGAAAGGGTAAAGGAATGTATAGAACATGGACTGAAAATACTCGTAAAGACATGAAAGTTCTAACTAAATTTCCTTAAATTTTTAATTCCAACAAGATAACTTTTCGTGATTTATTACATATTTTCCCCGTTCAATACAAAGGGAAACATTAAATTAGGAAGATAGCAAGTGGATGGTTAAGTTTCTAAGTAAGTAGACTGGAGTTTGAAGTCATTATGCTTTCATCGGTTATGTTGGTTACTCTTCCCGCAGACTTGTAACTGGAATGTTGGCTTACCGGCATAGGTACTTATGGACTTGCTTTAACATACCCAAAGCTAGTGTGCACTCAGGTGATGTCTTCAAATGAGTTGATCGATGCTTTTAAAGTGCATCGGATTGAGGTATCAAGGAATGAAATGATTGCGACACAAATGAATGCCTTAGTCGTTGCTTTCTAAAGTACTGTCATTTACACCATCTCAGCTTTCAATGGAATTAGACCTCATGTAAATTGTAAAACTTTCATGCAGCCAGATAAATGTCATCAAATCTTTACAAATAAATATTTTTCAAGTTGTTACATAAATGACAATTTATTTAAAAGATAACATTTTCCCACATTTTCTGTGCCAACGCAAATGAGGTTTCGTGACTTAACATGTTATAACTTACGACAAATGTTTACCGAAATAATGAAAATATGGTTATTAAACGCAAGTACAATTACCTTTAGTAATTCTTTTTAATGTACTCTTTCTTAAATCATCAACATTTTCCTCTTGCTTAAATTTTTCCGCATTTCCCGTCGCATTTAAGTACTTTTTTATTACATCTTCAATAAGTGGTTACTAAATTTAGTGAAAAACTAAATAATTAAAAAGGGTGAAATGTTTTTTCTGATACATAATCAATTGTGTTTAAGGAAATAACGACGTTTTTCATTTATTTAAATGTTAACAACAATATTTGACTAAGCGGATGCTGTAAATTTATTAGCAATATTTATTATTAAAACATAATTAACGTTTGGGTATAAATGGGTATTAGTGTAGCTGGTTAACTCTATTCTGACTTGAATTTGGTTTAAGTTATAACAAAATAAATAAAATCATGAAGACCTTGGTGATATTTTTCCTGCTGTCCATGGTTGTAGCGTTAGTGCATGGGCATATAGTCGGTATTGTGATTATCAATTTGTTTTAAAGAGAATCTATTTAAGACATAAAACTCCATAAGCTATCCAAGTCTTTTCAACAAGGTATTTATGTTTTTGATGGGTGGGATTATGAGTTGTCCTTTTTTATAGAAACAATTGCCTGCGCTGTAAATAAGAATGCATATGGATGCGGCAGAACTGGAGATGAAATACAAAATAAAGGTATATTATTTGCATCAATTGTAACAATGAGGACAATCTTTTAGATCAATTTTTTTGAAACATTAAATAGAGCAAATTAAAATACGTTTTTGAACGGCTTTTGCATGTTTTCTCAATATATTTAATGACATTATTTTATTAAGATTTGTGAACATTGAAACATTCATTGAAAATTTACTGAGCAGCTTCCATCGAAGTGTAAAGGAAAAACAAGAAATACCTTGTATTTCAAAACTTATCAGAACAGTTACGATTGAGAATATCTACAGTACTCACTTTATCACAAAGATATCCAATAACTAAATATCTAACTACATATGGGAATGTTTCAACGTAAAATTTGATAGATTTCAGTAGGAAAAGATACCTTGAAACCATAGCAATGTATTTTTGATATCTTTCTATTTAGCTGAATGGCAAAAGTTGATTAACAGTCTCAATTATGACGAGGACAGAGAAGGTGAGAAATAATTTCACATATATTAATTGTCATAAAAAAATAAAAATAAAAGAAACTCGATACAATCATTACAATGAATAATTATCATTCATAACAGATACGCTTAAAGACATGTTGGACGAATTTATTTCAAAAGAAAGCATCATGGTGCGTTTAATTTGTGAATATTTTTATTATCAGTAGAGAATCGATGGTATATAATGGCGTACAACAGGCAGTAGATTTGTTTTTAATTAAATTTCGAATAATTATGTTTTAGATGCTCGCATTTCGGAACGATTTGAAAAAAAATAAAGATGATTTCTGATGCAAACAATTATGAACGAGAGGTAGTGCCGTTATGTAAATGTCAACGTCTTTACTATCTTGTTTATAATATTCATATATAAAGGCATATAGTTTCTCAGTAAATCTACCAAAGCGTAACTGCACCTAATGGACACTTTATACAGACAGAAATTTTAGTCCCAAACATCTCTGATGATTGAAAAGTGAATGAAGGAAATGTATTATAAACCATTATCTAATATACTTTTCTAACATTCACCGCACATGTTGTTGTTACTTTCATAAACCAGTTATATATTCTTTGACTTTGATCTGAAAGTGTTTTTATATTGACTTGCATTTTTTTACGCTACTCATTTGTAATACTCTGAAATGTTAATAAATGTTCTTGTCACGTCGAATTAGTTTATTTGAAAGTTTCCTATGCTAAGCCAATGAAATTGATTGCGTAACCTAATTTATCCCTCTGTCTTTCAAACCATGGATGTATAATAAAAGACGACAAATTTCTGGAACTATTCAAATAAAGCGTGTCTCGGGCAGTTTTAAATATCCTTCAAGTAGCGATATAAAATAGCTTTTCTCTTTGATAACATCATCAAATTGGAAAGACGTGTTTTGAATTGCTCCTCCGCTCTGTGTTATTTTTCTGTAATTTACGGTGAAATAGAAGTACTTTGTGATACAGATATCTTGTGACTTTTAGTCGATTTTGTTTGGATAGTTACCAGAAGAATCCAGTTTTAATTCTGGGAGTGCAAGGTTGAGGAAATAAACTAGTGGAATAAACTTCATTCTCTTAAATAGTGTTAAAAACGACATACGTGGTTGTGGTTATGAATTACATGAGACATTGATCTATAGGATTGTTGCTTTTATTTCTGTAATCTTCGGTTAACTCTTTTAATGACCTGTACAGAATCAGCATTCTATTTAGACCTCTAGTCAGTTTGCCCTAGGGGAATGAATGAGAAGAAGACGCAACTTTCGAAATTTGAAATAACCCTGCTACAACCATCAAAAATGGTTTGGTTAAAATATTAGTGAAAAAGAAGTCATAAAAGATTTTGGTGATGTAAAAAGTAATACATCAACAGGTGAACATAAAATACCACCGAAAGTATTTAAACTAGCCTCACAATATCTTTTTCAGCTTCTAACGAAAGCAATTAACACCAGCATCAATAATAGTACCTTTCCAACTATAGCAAAAATAGCATGAGTCACTCTTTTTAATAAGAGAGGGAAAGATAAGAGCGTGTTAAACGTTTTTTTCAAAAATATAAGAAAAAGTAATGAAGGAATAAATTATGGCATATTTTGAGAACCGACTTTCACAATTTTTATCTGGGTAAAGAAGAGGGTATGGAACCCAACATGTGTTAATACGACTGTCAGAAGAGTGGAAAAATAATTTAAACAAAGGTTATGTTGTTGGAGCTATTTTACACGATTTATGGAAGACCTTTGATTGTGTACCACATGATCTTTCGTTAGGTAAATTACAAGCATATGGTTTTTGTATTGAAGCCTTTGAATACTTTCACTCCTAAATTTCTAAAAGAAAACAATCGACTGATATAAATGAAATTATATCTTTCTATATGTTTTTTACTAGGTCCAATTTTATTTTATTTATTTTGACATGATTTATTGGATTTCTGCGTAAGGATAGAAATCCTTTAAAACCGTCCGTGTTTTTCGTTGTTTTTTTTCTTCATCTGCTCCAAACCTACGCAAGTTTTTTTCTGAAAGTTCATTGGCTATACAGCTAATTTCAGATATCTGATTGGCTGACAAATCTAGTTAGCCTACTTAACGTAGACGGTGGACGCAGACTGAAATTTACTTTGTTTTATCATCTATGCAAAAACGTTTTTAAAAATGGCGGACAAGTTACGCTTAAATTTTGTAATTCTTGAATAGTATGAAAACGGCTTTTAGATAACCAATTATTCTTACAAGAACGTTAAATATAGAAGAATCTCTGCCCTGGAAACTTGTAAACTTCTTTACATTAAAAAACTGCTTGATATGTTATAAAAAGTTTTAATATGGGAACGGAAGAAACTGCTCCCTGAATTGGTCTTTCGGCCAGTCTTGCGACATTGTATTTTTGCTTTTCTGTCATTTTTCGAATGTATACAAATGAATCTATTGAGCCTTAAATAATGCTTAATATGTTTCCAACGTTTCCAATGTTTTCAAGGTAAATATTCTTCTTCGCCTTAAGGTTTAGACCGTCTTCAAAAATATTACGGTTTCACCACATTTCAAGCTTCAAATGTTGATTCGGTCTCTATTGTCAGGATTTTCTGACATTATTCTAATTTATTCTGACAATACGGTGAAGCCTTAAAAATATTCTCATGCGTTTCCGATATGTACATGTTTTCAAGGTAAACATATATGTATACGTATACTTCATATGCTTTTCGAAAACCAATTAATTTCCTTTTTGACATTTTTTATATTTCTGACATTTTTAGTTTTAAGCGGAATTTTTAATTTTAAGCGGTAGTCGGTCTAGTGACATGAAACCGTATTGTTTCTTCTGCTAGCCTTAATCGTAGATGCATTTCATTATTTCATCATATACTGTCTCATTACATGTGACACAGTGTATTTGTTCCTTGAATGTTTATTAGTGACACCTTGCAAAATAAAATAAAAATAAATTTACAACAGCCAGTTTACACAATTATGGTTAATTGAAAATATTTTGAATTTTGAGTAAAAGGGAATTAGTGTAAACAGAGAATTCTGATATTCTAAGATTGTCTTATAAGACTTTTCTGCACCTCGGCCTGGTGATGATATTCATCGTGATGTTAAATTTTCAAACGACCTATAGAAAATGTTTTTTGAAAATTATCAGCAAATAAAGCAGAAATCCTTGTGCCTGCAAGGCCATCTTGTTTTAATTTATAACAACATATAATCTACATAACAATGCCGATGACACAACCTTGTCAGCTTTCTTAAAATCTGTACCAAAGCGGATTGAATTATTAGAAAATGATATAGAAGTTGGTTGAAAACAATAACATGATAGTAAACCCTGGGAAGTTACATTCTATTATTTTATCGAAAGATAGAAGCAATGAAACTTATTATTTTAACATGCAAGATTGTACAAAAATTTCTGTCGGTTTAGATTAGTATTTATATATTGTAATATAAAAAGTATGTATCAATATACCGTGTTAAAAAAAGTAAACCAAAAAAAAAGGTGATATAATACAATCCACTTTTTAATCTCCGAAACACTATCAAATATCGTCACCAAAAAAACGCTTAATTACTTATTCTTGCTTTGTCATTGGTTTTCAAGTTTCATTAGTTCTTTTGTTGTGTCTACTACGCGTTGCCTGTTGATTCTAAAACATCAAATTGACGAAATATGTAATCTCAGGTGTTGTAATGTGTCCTTTTTCGAAACTTATATGAAGCTTTTCATTGAAAGGAGTAAAACAGATGTATATATTGGATCTTCATTAGTAGAAGCGAGACTAATCTTTGCCCAGTAGCTAATCTAAAATTCTATCTTGAGTTGTCTTATGTGAATGATGAAGATTTCATCTTTAGAGCTGTCACCTCTACGGACAAAGCTCAATGTCTGAGAAGAAAAAATTAAACCATGGTCATACTCAAGGATGCGAGAAATCTTGCTTGAAAAATTAGGTAGTGGTCTAGATAAGAAGCACTTTGGTTTGCACAGCCTTCGCAGTGGCTAACACAGGCGTACTGATAGGTTATTTAAGAGACATGGGCGGTGGAGATCCGAAAAAGTGAAAGATGGTTACGTGCAAGATAAGTCCACTTTGTTATATGTGTCAAAATCCTTAGGGTTATGAAAGTAACCTATAAATTCTAATACTGCCCCTACTTTTTCACCATGGAGTTAAGATGACTCTACTACTACCAAGGTTGTTGATCATTCTTTACCAATCTGTCCTACCTGAGTGTTTCATAGAAAAATAAATGAAGTTATTTTCAGTTAAGTGCAACGTATTAGAAAATAATAGAATTTATTTATGTGAAAACCAGGCCTTGTCTGAAACGTGACCAAGTTTATATAAAAGGTTTTCTCAGCCAAAATGATTCACAAGTCTATTAGCACTGTTACTGTCGCAAACCCACCCATCCCCCACCCCTTTTAAACATATATCCTTTGTCGATGATGTTGTAGTTAATAATTGCCTTCATTGATGTTGTAATTTTAAGAGCGTTGTAACAGTATCTGAGTTAAGATAACTCCAGTACTATCAAAGTTGTTGTTCATTCTTTACCAATCTGTCCTACCTGAGTGTTTCACAGAAAAATAAATGAAGTTATTTTCGTTAAGTGCAACGAATTAAAAACTAGCGCAAACAAATAAACTTCATAAGACATGTAAACAATTCAACAAAGTCAGCGAAGAACAGAAACTTGTAGTTGAGCGATACCAGAACAGGTAAAATACTTTAGGAGTTGTTCTACTAAGGTAATGTTCATATAGAAAAATATCTCAGTAAGAAAGGAAAGAAACTTTTCTACGCCCCAAAAATGAAAGAAATGACATGTACATGCACATGCACAACGTTCGGTATAAGAACAAAGGAATTAATTACAAAATAAGTAATGATTCAGAAAACATAAAAATAATTAGTGTAATTATCTAAAGTAATCGTCTTTGTTCGAAATGTGAATTAATTGGCAATGTTGGATGAATCAGCACAAACGCTTCCAACACACAAACACCTTAAAATATGTTGATAAACTTTCATCCAAATCATGCAACATATTTTCTCATCCAAGATTGAGAGTGGGATTGATATCTAAGGGGGTTGTCTGGCTGAACGGCTGAAGCATACTTCCTTAGCCTAAATGGGGGCTTTAAATGCTCTTGGACCTCCTATGCAGGACCCTCATTAAAAACAGTTCTATCGGAACTGAAGAGGCCATCCTGGGTAAACATTAAAACAAATAATAGTAATAATTCAACACAGATTTTTGCAATGTCGGAAGAAATGTTGCATACATTTCCATACGCTTAAGGCAGAACCTTCCTTAGAACCTTGCTACTAATATTCCAATTTTCACAGATTTAGAAAAAATTCGTGAACCAATTTAAACTTATCAACTATGTCAAAGGAAATACCTTCAAATTTTCGTTTAGAACTGAACTGAAAAACAACAATAACTTCTGAGTTGACAATCACAAAAACAACCATAACTTCTGAGTTAGCAATCACAAAAACAACCATAACTAATTTTGATGCCTCTGCTGATGGATCGTTGAAATGTTCAAAACCCGAATTTCTTTACAAGTAAATGATGAGCAGATTCAAGTGGTTGTTGATGTACGAAAACACAAGGTCATCAAGGCAGCATTTGGATGCTGTAAAATTGTTGTTGCTACTTTACAAACAGAATTTTTGGCACGAATTGCTGAAGAACCTACAACTATATTTTACATAAGCTTTGATCCATTCAGTTTGATTGATGTTTACATTGACAAACACTTAAAAAACTTGAAGCTGCCAAAAGTCGAAAGTGAATTAGTTAATTTACAAATTACCAATGTCTCAGTAATTGGTGCAGAAATGATATCAGGAAGCATTCCCCGTGTTTCGAAAATTCTGGCATATATACAAGAGCAAGAAAAGACAACCGGTAGAAGATGTCACATATTCATTGATTAACTTAATTCATCCACTATGAGCAAAGGTGAAGTTAAATAAATTAATGAAATACTTTCTACTATGAAAGATAATTTCATAACACTCGTTTTGCAATCATTTCAGCATGAAAAATTTGATATTGTAAAAGGAATCTTCTTCGAAAAGAAAACACGTGTTTCTAAGACATACGAGGCTCAGCTGGATATGGCCCAATTGCAATTGAGAAAAACAGAAGCATCTTGATTTTATTTAAATATATATTTTATTATTAAGACGTTTCGATGCTCTCCGAGCATCATCCTCAGTAAAATGAAATTCATATAAAAAATTTTTTGTTAAAAGTTAGAGTTTGATCAATAAAAGGTTATTAAAATAAGTACAACAGGTGATCAAACGATAAAAGAAATAATTGAGTTTAATTAAAAAGTAACAAAGGAACTGATTTCTCTTGAACATTGAGCTTGGGTCCTTTTTGTTTGATGAACAAAGCTTCAGAGAGTTTTCTTTTAAAATAGTTTCTGTAGTTTGAACCAATTATCTTCATGTTTTCCATGCTTATGTGTGTATGACCTGTCTTTTTGGAGTGACGCAGTAGGTGTGAATTTATGTCTTTCCCCGCGTGCTCATCTGTCCTAATTTCGAGTCTTCTGCCCGTTTCACCTATATAAGTGGCCTCACAATCTGGACACTTGCCTTCGTACACAATATTGTGTTTATGTGTATCTTGAATTTTATCTTTTATGGGAAATTTAAGTCGTGAACCTTTAAACGTGATGCGAGTTTCAGTATTTGGTAGACAGTTTTTGAGATAATTTTTCATCTTTTTTGTCAACAGTTGAAAAATTATCTCAAAAACTGTCTACCAAATACTGAAACTCGCATCACGTTTAAAGGTTCACGACTTAATTTAAAATTTCCCATAAAAGATAAAATTCAAGATACACATAAACACAATATTGTGTACGAAGGCAAGTGTCCAGATTGTGAGGCCACTTATATAGGTGAAACGGGCAGAAGACTCGAAATTAGGACAGATGAGCACGCGGAGAAAGACATAAATTCACACCTACTGCGTCACTCCAAAAAGACAGGTCATACACACATAAGCATGGAAAACATGAAGACAATTGGTTCAAACTACAGAAACTATTTTAAAAGAAAACTCTCTGAAGCTTTGTTCATCAAACAAAAAGGACCCAAGCTCAATGTTCAAGAGAAATCAGTTCCTTTGTTACTTTTTAATTAAACTCAATTATTTCTTTTATCGTTTGATCACCTGTTGTACTTATTTTAATAACCTTTTATTGATCAAACTCTAACTTTTAACAAAAAATTTTTTTTATGAATTTCATTTTACTGAGGATGATGCTCGGAGAGCATCGAAACGTCTTAATAATAAAATATATATTTAAATAAAATCAAGATGCTTCTGTTTATTTTCTTAATAAAACTCCTTGCCCGATTAAATATGTTTTAATTGAGAAAAAGTATGTGAAACTCTGTGAAGATTTCAGAGCTCCTTGAGGTAAACAGGTTTTTTTGTCAAATATTATTCTACATCTTTCAAGTAAAAATATTTCTGCATCATTAGCTCATTATTTTCAAGGTGCAATTAGTTGGTGAGCCACTATTGTATCAGCTTTAAAGTTCTCCTCGAATAATAATACATAGGTGGTGTTGTTGCAGCATTTTAGCTTTTACGATTAAAATCTGACTCTAATCATGTATATTTTGAACAAAAAATAGAACCCCCTAGGCTTTAACAATTGCCGCATCAGTCCTGGAGGAAACAAAGTGAGTTCTAACTACTTTCAAAAAAAGAATGTTAGCAGTTATAAAGACAAAGTCTGACCATAAGCTAATAATGGACCAAAGTGTATAGCCCAATCCTGTTAATACTATACTTTCGCTTTGAGTCACCCACACCACCTCCACCCATCCCCTGGAACGATTATCTTGTCCTGTAAATAATGAGTCAGAAACAATGAATCATTCTTTGAAACCATTACAGGTTTATGGAATAGGTCACTAGTTCTGGGAGTAAACTGCATCTAAAGTCTAGTTAAACTAACAAAACCCAATAACTAAATTTGGGAAAAATAATTTCTGCAGAGATTTTTTTTCAAGAATATTCTTGGTTTTTGCAGGCATAACTTATACATATTTTAATGCCATTCAAATTTACACAAGCAATAATTAGACATTTTAATGGTCAAACTCTGTCAGGTCAGGTTGTATCGTAATTCTGACATATTTATGGTTATTCTTTGTATTCGCGGTACTACAATTTACATGAGTTTTCTCCTTTCATTGGTCATTTTGCATAATATGGCCTAACACTTTTATTACAAAAACACTACCACCGTATCCCACTAGAAATGTCATTCCAGCAAAAAAGCTAGAGGGGCTAGATAAAATGACTAGCTCATTTTATCATCTTTCGGTTCATTCATTTGAGCTTCCTGGTAGAAACTAATTTATGTAAATATGTATTTTAGAGTGTTAATCTACGAAGATGCGATCATTAAACTTTTTGGTTGAACGTCTCTCTTTTTCGTTTGAAAGAACGAGCCATTACATAACCATTACCTTGTTTAACCCAGATAGAAATAACAAGGTTTTCACCGCAAACTAGTGATGATCGCATCTTCTTGTTACATTAACCTATAGTTTAAAAAAGATGAGCAATTCAAATCACTTGTACCTAATTTAATAATACACAAACAGTTTTTAGTATTTTCTGAACGCTTATTTGAATTTGAATTTACAACCATCAAAACGATATTGACAGATAAAAAAACAAATATACGTTTTGCCATGTCCGCCATTTTCTTTCACGGCAAAGACTATAACGACGAGGTGCCAAATTGATCTAATTTGCATAATTGACAGGACAGTTATAATGGATTTCTTTGATACGCAGAAATCCAAAAACCTTTATGATAATCTGTCAAGTTTTTTCATATAGCATAAGTATTATGGAAAATTTGTTAGAACTCCTTTGGGCAACTTAAGATTGAATTTAATGAATCTTGCTTGCAGGTTGCTAAAGATGTTATCAGTGGTGACGAAACTCGATATTACTATCCGAAAGCTAGTGAACATGAATTTAGTATGGGCGATGATACTGAAACTGTCACTGATGAGTCTGAAACACAAGTATATGGTCCTTCAAGATCTAATAATGAGATGACCAAGCAACAGAATCGACACCCCAAAGCTGATGATGTTAGAGGTGACTTCAAGGTGTCCAGAAAGATGCCAGTGCCTTTGAAAAAGGAAGAACATGTTATGAAGCAGATAAGCACGCTTGGCGAAAAACCATCAACAGAAGGTATAATGCTGAAATATCATTTTGAGAAAACTACACAAGTTGGTCATTCACATCAAGGTAAAAAAAGTGGAATTATTGTATATCCCCTCAACCGAAGAGATTGAGAGGTGTTTACCCGAAAGTTATCGTGGTAAGTACCAGGAAAAACAGGAGACGATTTTAAAGATAGCTGTTTGTTTGAAAAATGTTGAAGCTGGAGACACCATAATCTGCCACGATGAAGAAGAATTCGTTTTGATACGACATGCGTTACAGGTTGCTGAAAAAGATTTTGTCACTTATGCACATTGCCTTGAAAATAAAAATAAAATTCCAAGTACTGAGGAGAAGCAGGAGGTAGTTAAAGCAATTGATAGAAAAAAGGAAATCGTTCTAGCAGATAGTAATGATTGCCGTGGTTACCAAGTTCGCAAAGTTGTGATTCCCTCATCCAGTACTGAGCAATTTCATCGACACACTATTTTAGAAAATGCTGCTCGAGCAACAACCGATATTTTATTTATTGTAATTGACTGTTCTTGTCTGTCGTTGTTTGGAAGCAGCAAATCTACGTTTGGAAAGGTCATTGAGAAATGGAATTCACTGAAAATGATGAACGTGATAAAGCCAACAATCACTGCAATTTCGATGTCATATGTCAATCGGTTACCTGCTACAGAAACTTTATTACAACATACTGTAGACAGGTAAGATTGTTCATTTCAGTTAGTAAAGACTTTTATCAACAACGAAGTTGATTCTTCCGTTGCATTAAGAAGTCGGTCATAAACTATTGACAAACAGTTTATGATTCGAAACAAGTTTCTAATTGTATTACGAATTATTGAAGACTCTTTATTATGCATCTTCGTGAATTTGTTTTTTAGGATACCAACCGGGAAGCCAACCTTCGGTGGTATGTAAATATTCTATGAATTTTACTTTTCATTATATTTCCAGCTAACTATGGTTTTATTTGCTACGTTAAGTAGACTTGTTCTGCATCCTTGTTATCCGTCTGGAACGCTTCACAAAAACTTGAGTTGTACAACTTAATTGTTAAGTTGAAAACTTTTTCATTCCTAGCAAATGCGATAGGACATCTTCAAAGGTCTCGACAACTGGCTCTTTGAACATTTAATTAATTTAAAAAGTTTATTAGATGAAAAAACAATAACAGTGGGAATGCTCACTTGCTTATCGCAAATCCTGTGCAATTCTATCGCATTTTATCCATCTTACTTCTATCGCATTTTACCTAGTGGAAACCGAGTTTTGTAAACCGGTTTCTTATTACTAAGCGTTGTAAGCACGCAGAATATTAAAATCGCCTTTGTTTGTTTTTTTGTTTTTTTGTTTGCGGACAGTTTGAACCTTCTCCCCAATAACAATTATCTCCCTAATCTCTAGCCGCTTCATTCCCAGGTGTATGTTTCATTTAATTTTGTGCGTATGTATTTTTGCGACGTTCTCCTTAAATTTAAGCTACTTGTGTATAAACACTTGTATAAATTGGCGTAGAAATTTCGTTCGTTCACCACATGGTAGGAAGAAGAATGGAAAAAAACAAAGAGTAAAAAGGAAGTTCTTTCTTAAATATTGAACTTAAATTAAAAAGATGTTGTTTGGAAGTTTAACGTATTATGAAAATAACATTTGAGTTTTGTTAAAGATGTGTAGCCAAGGGTTAGACCCTATTACCTCTGGCATCTTCTCTGTTTGTCGTCCCCTAACCCCTCGCGTTGATGTTATTGCTTGCCATTTAATTCAACATTTCTTCAACAGTTTCAGTTAAAGAAAAAGGAGATTTTCTTACAGAACATAGAATACGGAACATCCCGAAAGAAACTTTATATAAGCGTTTGCGAAGGACAAAAGATTTAGATGTTACACATTTATCTGAAGTCATTATAAAATTTCCTTATTTTACGCAATTTCCTTATAGTATATACATGCGACTGAAGGGCCTTAACATCTAAAGGCACTGTCTCTTCGTAAAAGCTCATCTTATGCTTGACCTGCAAAGTTTCTTTCGGGCTGTACATGTTTATTTTTAATTTTCCAACATTCGGATGAGAGCGTTCGGATAACTGAGACATTCGCTAAGTCATTATTCTCTGCCCCTTATGCAAATAAAACCTCGTGTAACTCTGACTTTCTGAAAATCATTTGTTAAATAATTCAAATTGAAATTCTTGCAAATTTTATGAAAATCACACGATTTCCTGAGAGCGTTTATTCTCTAATTTCAACATGGCGTTACGCAATGGAGAAAAACAGAAATTAGGGTCTGGGTTAACAGGATTCTACTGTATATATAGTGATATAATTTTATCAATTATTACAGTATCAGAGGCGTAGCTAGAGTCAATCAAAATCTGTGGAGTAGAGTTCAGTCATTTTAAGTAGAAAAGGAAAACGTGCAAGTAACCTAATCAGCACCTAAGACTGAAAAGAAAGATCGTAATGTTGGACTCCTCCACTTTTTTTGATTGACCCTGAATACACCTATGACTATTATCAAGGTTCAAGGTTTGCTAAAAAAATTTAGAAAATTGGCATTACAATTCCAAAAGTTTCTTAAATTTTGATGGTCTTTATAACGTGGTTTCTTATATAAAAAACCCAAATAAACGTAGTCTCAACAACTCTGACGTGAGTGTTGAAGCGAAATGGAAATGTAAACAGAACACCATTTCATATATATCACCTTAATTTCATACCACAATCTCTACTAGACGGAAAATGTGGCGGTGGGTGATGTAGATTGAATGTTAAGTAGAAACCCTTACTTTTCGCTACAACGATAAAAATCGCTTGCTGCTACCTTTTCCGCCTAGTGGAGATTCACCTTAGACAAATGTTTTTCATCTAAAAATCTCGATTCTCCCCATCTGATTTATTTTTCTGTTATTTTTTAAAAAGCCTTTTGGAAACTATTTAAACGTTCTTGAGTTACTATTTATATCATCATATTTATATCATTTTATTTTTATTATTATTCTTGTCGATTATTCTTGGCCGCCTTACTAATTTACACGGAATCTTAACCAATCAAATGGCTCAATTAGTGATCACGTGAAGAAAACATACCGTCTGGTATCCTGTCTAGTAAAATACTGGCTAGAGAGAAACACTGGAAGGAACATTCCTTTCTTGTATGAGGCTTTAAGGTTCATTAAACGTTAGAAAATGAAACATATGAAAGAGATTCCAACGTTGAAAAACATATTTCAGTAAAGTAATTCCCCTATCATAACTCCTTTCTATGAGAGGGCTGATTGTAATGATTTGTTTACCCAAACTTATTATTTTGAAGTAAATCCCCAAATACTGGTTGTTTGCTTATGTCTTTCCCATTTTTCTGTTTCTTATGAATTTGTTTCCCATTAAAAAAACATGTCAAAGCTAACAGTTTTTTATTCGCATTCTCAGTTTCCCTTTCTAAAACGTTTTTCACTATCGACAACCTTCTATCGAAATTTCATATATTTTGTTTTGTCATGCGGTTTGACCCATGTATATTTTCGAACACTTTTATTCTGGCTGTGTCTATTTTCGAATAAAATTAGCCAATAGTTTTTCTCTAGAGATTCTTTTTATTCCCGCCAAACAGAATTCTATTCCTTTATCTTCTCCACGTTTGAAGAGTGAGGAGCTCTGTGTTGTTGATTTTTTTTTTTTAATCGTTAAAAATATCTATCAATTTTTATCTACAAAGCAAAAACGACATTGCGTAACATTCAAGTCGGGTAAATCATTTTTATGAATTTTGAAAGAAAGTTAATAACATTTTTGCTTTCCTTGTTGCGTTCATGTAGTCCAGCACGGGCTTTCATTAAACTGAATGGAACTGTTGTCTCTTAGCAGCAATGAAGGTGATAATAATATATCGAAGAACTTTTGCTAATAATATTAACTTTATTGTTTTTTCTGTTTTATTTAACATTTTTATAATTTCTTTTATAAGAAAAGTCGCTGATTTGACTACAACTAACGATTGTCTATTAATTTATTCATGATTACCAAGCTTCGTAGTCGAAGCAATTTTTGGAAAGATTTTCAGAACCTTTATTAAAAATGAAAATTTTATTTTGTTTGAAAATTTGGGCATCATCTGTTAGAGCTTGAAAAACTGATTAAAATGATATATAAAATCATCTGTCGGCCATGAACAGTTAAAGAGATACACGTCATTAAGTTGTAGTGCTATGACGTCATAGGTGGTGGATCCGCCGATCCACGGCGTTACACAACCTCCCACTTCAGTTGCGTCACCTACGTACCGGCAGGTTAATGTGCACATCATAAAACGTCAGTTAATTTGATTGGTTTAGAAGATAATTATCCAAAAATAAGCAAATCTCTATTTAATATTTTAATATTATTTTATTTCTAGTTTTTATTACTATTTCTTATAATTATTAATTATTAGTTGTTTAGAATTTCTTCACTTTTAAAATGTATTCTTATTTTGATTATTCTTCATTTATTTTATCATTTATTTTTCATTTATTTTAGATCTTCGTGATCTTATCCGCGGTAATAAAGGGTCTGCAATACAAAAACTCATCTTATCTAACTCCTCCATCATCAAGATGAGGGGTAGTCGTTTTGATGGGGTTTTTTTATGGTGTTTTTGATAGGACACTTGGTGGTCGTGATAATCGGACACTTTTGATGTGGGCTTCCCTACTCCACAAATCTTCGATGGTGCAGATGTTACTTGATAGTGGTGCGGAGACAGGAGAGAAGGACAGTGATGGTTGGACCGCTATTCATATCGGTGCTGTTTATAATTCGTACAATTGTATGAAACTTCTCCTGTCTCATGCACCACATGACGCCATTAACAGTCGAAATGATTACAACGAAACAGCTCTTCATAGGGCGTCAGAGAAAGGTAATATCGAAATAGTGGAAGAACTTTTAAGTTATAAGATCGATACTCGTGTGAGAGATAAAGCAGGAAAGACTGCATATGATGTTGCGTGTCGTGATTATCGTGATGATGGTTATGATGAAAAGAAAAGAAGAATACGGGAAGTAATTCTTCAACACGAAAAGTAAGAAAATATTTCATTCTAATATTTTTATAAGAAAAAATCGGATGTGAAAAAATATTTTGATGGATAAAATGTGAACTCTTCGTATAGTTACCATGACAACAGAATAATGAAAGATTCAGGTTTCTCTTCTTTCTAGGAAGCATCCACAATGAGGAAACGTTTTTAATTGTATATTGTATTTATTTATTGATGATGATAAACATGTTTATCCTTTTTTAATTTCGCATCTTCGTACACAGACAGAGAGTTCTTGCAATTATCTTATAGTGGTATATCCATTATCGTTTTTATGTAACAACTTTGCACTCAGTCTAAATTTGAATTTGTGTTTTTGAGTTCATGAAATAAATAGTTTCTCAATTTTATGGTTTTATTATGTAACTCATGTTTCTTTTGGAAATATGGAAGAAATATTGATGAGGCCGACCACCACTGAGCACTTTTCCAGTCGTGCAACAACTCTGTCTGTACATTTCAACCTTCCATGTGCTGGTAACTGTGTGACAATGTTCGCAAAATCAACGCTGTAATGAACCAATTAAAATCTGCAATTCTATTAGCACATGCTAAAAAAAATTGCAAGGTGGACAACGACCTGTACGAGTGTTGTACATTATTTTCTTTGGATTTTGAACAGAAAAGAAGTAGATTGTACATCATTCCATATTTATGTTGAGGTAAACAAAGTTCAAAAATTTGAACGAATTATTTATGTGGAAATAAGAAAATGTTTTCCTCCGTCATAAACTAATAAAAATTATGATCGTTGAATATCGGGTTAAGATATGCAATAGAAATCCGTGACGTACAGGCCAAGTTGAAATTCGAAGTCATTCGTCACATTAAACGGCTGTTTTTCCGAAGCGCTGGTTTTCTGAAACTCTTTCATTCAAGAACTGGTGATTAAAGATTGCCGCTTCTGAGAGATGAGTTTCATTTAATTAGTATTTTGTTTTGTATAGGATCGTATTTCAACGAAATAAATATATATATATATAAAAATATATATATACATAAATTTCTTGATGATTAAAAAGCTTCTAAGACAAAACCCGTGCGCTTATACAGGCAAGGAAAGGAAACTGGTGGGACTCACTCGATACATGATGGTATGTTTGCTCGAGCATTCTTAGATAGATATCAAATAATCCTTCGAAACAATTGAATCACAGTGTATCTACTCTCGATATAACCAACCAGCCTCTCTTCCTTAACAAACACCCTTAAAATCTCTCGATTGAGCGAACGCGCGATAAAACGAACTGTTATGTGTCCCTTCATAGTTCATTATATATAGAGAGTTCACTGAACCTTCGAAAAGCAGATTCCTTTTTGTAAAGCTGGATGGATCTCCACTAGACGATTTTAGGCGCTCTGGAAATCAAAACCAGTTAGAAATTCGCGTAATTCTATTGGTTTATAATTTGATGATCGTCCTTAACACCTCGAAAAGTTGAAATCCTTCCTACTTTTCATCAAGCGAATATTTTCACCGCCCCATTCACTTTTCTTCATATGTTGTGACGAAAATTTGTAACGATCGTCGTAAAAGTTGTCTAGTGGAGTAGTTCCGGCTTAAAACAGGCGACCGTTTAATTTGAAATAACTTCAAATTTCAACGAGATTGTAATGTCACAGATTTCTGATTCCTTTCACATGTCTTTACTCGCAACATCAATAAGGAACTTGTGAAAACAACTGTGTTTATCACAGGTATGTCACAATTATTTTCCACTTGCAGCAAGAAATTTGGAAACACTCCTTTAAAGCAAAGAAATATGTATTTCTTTTCGTATTTCTATGTTCAAAGTGAAACGATAAAGCAATACTTTTAAATCATACTTCAGACGACGAGACGACGTATTTAATAATCTTGCTTTTCTGATTGGAAGCAAAATTTAAAAGTCATAAACTACAATAAAATTTCATGAAAGTTCCCTATAGATTTCATTTTAACTACATTAGACATATATATATATATATATATATATATATATATATATATATATATATATATATATATATATATATATATATATTTATAAGAACATTTACATTCTATCTTCAAAGTTGCAAGAATAGTTTCGCTAGGAAAGGTGTTAGTCGCGTTTCGTTCTTGAAAAACGATCTAAAACTCTTGTTACGGTTTCCAAATTCACAACGTGGAGCATCTACGATTTTAAGTGGCATTTTAAGATTTTAACAATCATCTCCTTATGTCGAAAAAACAATAATCACTTCTCTTTTTTATGAAAACAAATTAGACTTCTTTGTCACGTCCCTAGTTCTTTCTAGCATCTTCTATCATCTATTATTACGTAATGATCTTGGTGAAGAAGTCGGTAAAGTCTTTTTCTTCTTGTGCGGACTACCAGGGATAGGTAATGATGAATTCAGGACACGTTTTTATGTACGACGATTTTCAGATGTCGGTTGGTTTTTTGAGAGGAGTGTGCGTGGATCGAGCATGTCGTAATTTGACGGGATCATTCCAAGTTTTCGTTCAATGGTTTTTAGTTGTTTTTCAGCTTCCAGATATTCTTTATATTTTGATTGCATTTCATCAGAGTAGACATCACTGATTTGCAACTACAAACAAAATTAAGCGTTGCAAAAACAAAATATCTTATCGGAGATAAAAAAACCTCGGGGTTTGGATACTATGTCAAAATATCGACAATTAATATAAAATCGGGAAAGTTGCGAAGGTATTCGGATATTATTCCGAAATAAAAACTATGTTTTGGTTAGTCTACTATGACGTTATGGCTGCAAAAAAAATCAAAAGTAAACAAAAACACAATCAGTAACTTTTCTTCGTTGTTAATTTCCGCTCTTCTGTAGAAATCCAACTTTATTTGCTAATACACAAAAAATAGTTTCTAAGTGGTTATGGAACAAGATTGGGAAATTTTGAGAAAAAATATGAATTATGAATCGTTTTTTTTTTGGTACCACCAGTAATCGGTCACTTCTCCCTGCTGTGTTTTTATCCTATCAAAATATTTGCTGCTGTTTTCTTATTAATTACAATAAAATGAATCGTAAATCTCTTTTTCCCGATATAAGAGTCGCTGCGCAAGGGGTGAATTTGTCGTGAAATTATCGCTAATTGAGTACTTGCGCAGATAGTTAAAATATCGATGAAATATAGGGTATAATGGATATGTTAATTTTTAATGACGTCATCAAAAATAAAATCCGATTTAAAAAAAAAAATCCGATTTTTAAAAAATCGAAATAATTTTTGTTACTATGGAAACCATTCGGGAATTTCCCTTTTTTTTTTAAATCAAAATAATTTTTGTTGTCATGAAAACCATTCGGGAATTTCCCTTTTAAGTTCTGTCCGTGTTGTGAGGTAGTTTGATTGGGAGAATAGAAATATCCTTGACAAGGAAAAAGGATGGACTGCTCGAAAAGTCAAAGAGACTATATACAGTGTCAAAAACAATTCCAGTATTAATAGTACATCGTATAATGTTCCTGCGATATGGTTTCCAGCTCTACGCAAAACAAATTATTGACATTGATTCCTTCCAGGTCCGAAATATTGACATTGCTTCCTTCCAGGTCCGAAATAATTTCGATCCTAATTTCGATCCTACTGAAAACATATATAAACTTTACATCATTCATTTACAAACGCCCGATGATGACAGTAGTAACTGTCGAAACGTCGCAAACAAAATCAACCGGTCTATGACATGATAAACTCTAATTATATATTATGAATACTAGACTGACAAACAATATAAATATATTCAATTTGTTGTTTTTACTTTTCCATAACCTATTAAAGGTGTTCTTAGTTGCACTGTGTACTTCTTTGTAGAAGTAGGACTTCGTCTTTCTCCACTATATATATTTTTCTGTTTGTCCGTTGTAATCCACTCGTCTTTTGAAAATTATATTAATGAAAGGGAGTAACAAGATACGTTTATTTAAGTACTCAAAGTTTCATGCACCCGTTTGGATCACAATTCTTAGTCCATGCTCTATGCGTTACTTTGATTCATTCATTTTGTGTAGATGATAGTGTTAAGAGATCAGAAAAAATGTTAATGAAAGTCTATTTGATAAGGAAGGTTATTGTCTCTGGTAAACATTATAGTTGGCACAACAATATTTACTAGAAGAAGGTTATATGTATACTATTCAATTATGAATGTATACTATTCAATTGTATATTAAGCTTCGATTGACATTGATTTAGTTTGGTATTCAATAGGAAAATCAATTCCATTGGAAATTAAAGAATGCCTCATAATCTTCTTATCTCATGGTATGCGGAATTTTCAGGTACCATGACAAGACAGTTTAAGTTCCGCTCTGGTAATGTAAAGGGAAGATTACTTTTAACAAAGAAAATTTTCTGTATTACTAAAATTGACTCACATATAAATCTATCAAGACTAGTATCTTCAAGCTGTCTCTGTATAGTGCCCGTTCACTCTGTAACGGCCAAACTAGGATCGACAGTATGATGAAAGGGGGTTGGAATTATAGCTTAAAATTAACTTTGAAATATAATTTAGAATGATAATAGCCTTTAATGAATATATATCTCATGTTAATTTTTAAAGTCCCAGAATATTTCGTATTTTGATTAAAAGCTTGCCAATATAATCAAATTATAGTTATCAATAAGGTAAAATTACCCTTATCGCTTATCTCATTAGTTATCTCTAATGGCGTCGTTATTTAATCTTTCACCCAGTTACTTTGGCCTGAAATTTTCCTCATTCCCAGTCTAAGTTAATTGCTAGAAAGGAAAGTCTCATTAATGATGTCCACATCTAAACAAGGTGGTAATTAAATTAAATTTACGATATTTTATCGATATAGTGACGGCCCCTATTTAAGATTATGAAAAAGTATCGCCGTAGTTTATTCTTGATTGTTTCAAGAGATATTTCAATGAACCAATAACATTTGCAAGTAGATGAATATTTTACAATATGTAACGCTAGAGTACTGTAAACTTTGTGTAGTAATTATTGATTAATAAGAATTATAAGCGACCTGATGTTATGACTAAATACGATGTGTTCTTTAATGTTAAAAAGAAAAGTTTTGACCTGTAATTTGAATTTCTCGAATGTCTCTATCGATCTTATTTCAATGAACAGTGAATTGTATATCCTCGCACACATGTAATGAATATAACAATTTTACAAAGCTCAAAAACTTAATACGTATTGCATCATCACTTTTTAGTAGAAAGAACTAATTTTGAACATTCTCTAAGAAACTTCAAACGTACAATCAAAAAAGGGTATTATAAAGTTTATTTTAGTGCACACTATTTAAACATAAATTACAAAACAGAAAACAATGAAATGAATATCAGATTTTTTTATGATCTGTTTTCTATTACCTTTAAACATGTGACTGAAAAACCATCACAAAATAACATTTCAAATCCATGTTTTTGAGAGACATAACTGTAGGCAATAATTTTCAGCAATAAAACAGCGTGAATGGTATTTTTTTTAAGGAGTTGTGATAACATTGTATAACTGAAACTACTGCGCTTATTATCTGTCTTATGTCTGGGTTTGTCGATAATTGTTCCTACGATATTTAGGTTTTTTAACCAGATGCGTAGCTAGAACTCAGTCAAAATTTGTGGAGGAGAGTTTAGTCATTTAAAGTAGAAAAGGAAAGTAACCTAATCGACACTTAAGACTAAAAGAAATATCATAACGTTGTACTCCTTCACATTTGTTTGACTGACCCTGAATACACCTATGTTAACATGTATTTTATAGAAAATAAAATCATTTTTATATTTGCATGTATTGTGTAGGTGATAGTGTTAAGAGATCAGAGAAAAATGTAAATGAAAGTCCACTGAAACATCAATTTGGGAAGTAGAAGTATTTCGATACAACTTGATAAGAAGGTTATTGTCTCTAGTAAACATTATAATCGGCATAACAACAATATTTACTCGAAGAAGGTTATATGTATACTATTCAATCGAATATTAAGCTTTGGTTGACGTTGATTTAGTTTGGTATTCAATAGGAAAATATATTCCATTGGAAATTAAAGAATGACTCATAATCTTCTTATGTCATGGTATGCGGAATTTTCAGGTACCATGAGAGGACAGTTCAGTTTCCGCTCTGATAATGTATAGGAAAGATTACTTTTACCAAAGATTATTCTCTGTAATACTATAATTGGCTCACATATAAATCTATGAAGATTAGTATCTTCAATCTGTCTCTGTATTGTGCTATTGGAAATAAAAAAGTAAACATAACTATTAAATAGGCTCTCCATCTGATGTGTTTCTAAATTCGCCGCTGATTAGAATGATATTTTAGTTATGGCATTATGGCGTGCCGTATTTAGAACATAGTCATGCATCTACCGAGGTGTGCTATCATTACTTAAAAGGTCATTAAAATTTACAAAACTCTCCATTTGATGTGCAGCTGCGGATCTAGGGTATGTCAAGAATTGTGGAGGAGCACATAAACCTAATTTCTGTTTTTAATCTTAATTTTTTAATTTTTAATCACCAATGGGATTACTTGCACGTTTTTCTTTTATGGTTTAATTGCTGAAATTGTTCTCCACAAATTTCAACATACCCTCTCAATATTTGACTAAGTGGAGATTAGTACTCCTAATAAAATTTATTAACATTTGAGTATAAATAAATGTTGGCATAGCTGGTTAATTCTATTCTCAGTTGAACTTGGTTTCAGATAGAACAAGAGAAAGTAAAATCATGAATACCTTTGCTACAATTTTGCTGTTGTCCATGGTTGTGGCATTTGTGCATAGTAACCACAAATTCACCGGTAGTGTAACTTTCGATGGGTTCTATAGAAAATCTCTTTAATACCACAATTTCAATAAGAGCTATTCAAGTGTTTCCAGTAAGGTATTTATGATGATAATGATTGGGAATATGAGTTGTCTTTTCTTTATAGATGAAATGATCTGTAAACTCACTAAAAATGCAATTGGTTGCCCTGAAGGAGATGCAACACAACAAGGTAAATTATTATATCATCGTGAAACAAAGGAAGTCCTTTACTTCAATCTTTCTTGATCAGGGGAAAATTGAAACCACAACAATTTATGGAGAAGTTAAAACACCTTTTCACATCTCACTTTTCCTCCAGAATTTAATGGTGTTTTATTTTTAATTTTAATTTTGTTTTAGATTGTTGAATATTTAAAAGTTTAATGAGTTCAAAATGCTAAACAGAATTTACTGAGGGACATCCAAAAACGTGAAAACGGCAAAACAACAAATCCATTGTATTTCAATACTCAGCGGAAAATTTACGAATGAAAATATCTATAGTGCTTACTTTATCAAATAGATATTAATAATTAACTGCATATGAATTTCTTTAATTCTTGTAAAATTGGATAGATTCCAGTGGAAAAAGGTAACTTTAAACAATATAAATATAGTTTTGATATCTTTCTATTTAGCTGAATGGCAAAAGTTGATTAACAGTCTTGATTATGACGAGGGCAGAGAAGGTGAGAAAAAATACCACATATATTAATTAGGATACGAAAGATATGGTGTATTTCATAAAAAATAAAAATAAAAGAAACTCAATGCAATCATTACAATGAATAATTATCATTCATAACAGATACGCTTAAAGACATTTTGGACGCTTTTATTTCAAAAAGAAAAAATCACGGTGAGTTTACTTTGTAAATATTTTTGATATCGTTAAAGATATTTTAAATATGTCATGGCGTACATACAGGCAATGGATTTGTTTTTAATAAAACTTCGAATAATTTGTTTTTAGATGCTCGCATGACAGAACGATTTGGAAAAAAATAAAGATGCAAACTGATGCAAACAATTATAAACGAGAGGTAGTGCCGTTATGTAAATGTCAACGTCTTTACCATCTTGTTTATAATATTCATATATAAAGGCATATAGTTTCTCAGTAAATCTACCAAAGCGTAACTGCACCTAATGGACACTTTATAACAGACAGAAATTTTAGTCCCAAACATCTCTGATGATTGAAAAGTGAATGAAGGAAATGTATTATAAACCATTATCTAATATACTTTTCTAACATTCACCACACATGTTGTTGTTACTTTCATAAACCAGTTATATATTCTTTGACTTTGATCTGAAAGTGTTTTTATATTGACTTAAGTATCACATCTATACATTTCAGCACTCGAAATTGTTATCAATGTTAAAATTTTTGCACTTTTTGTAAGCTACTTATTTGTAATACTCTGAATTGTTAATAAATGTTCTTGTCACGTCGAATTAGTTTATTTTAAAGTTTCCTATGCTAAGCCAATGAAATTGATTGCGTAACCTAATTTATTCCTCTGTCTTTCAAACCATGGATGTATAATAAAAGACGTCAACTTTCTGGACCTATTCAAATAAAGCGTGTCTCGGGCAGTTTTAAATATCCTTCAAGTAGCGATATAAAATAGCTTTTCTCTTTGATAACATCATCAAATTGGAAAGACGTGTTTGGAATTGCTCCTCTGCTCTGTGTTATTTTTCTGTAATTTACGGTGAAATAGAAGTACTTTGTGGTACAAATATCATGTGACATTTAGTCGATTTTTTTTTTGATAGTTACCAGAAGAATCCAGTTTTAATTCTGGGAGTGCAAAGTTGAGGAAATAAACTAGTGGAATAAACTTCATTCTTTTAAATAGTGTTAAAAACGACATACGTGGTTGTGGTTATGAATAACATGAGACATTGATCTATAGGATTGTTGCTTTTATTACTGTAATCTTCGGTTAACTCTTTTAATGACCTGTACAGAATCAGCATTCTATTTAGACCTCTAGTCAGTTTGCCCTAGGGGAATGAATGAGAAGGAGACGCAACTTTCGAAATTGGTTTGAAATAACCCTGCTACAACCATCAAAAATGGTTTGGTTAAAATATTAGTGAAAAAGAAGTCATAAAAGATTTTGGTGGTGTAAAAAGTAATACATCAACAGGTGAAGATAAAATACAATCGAAAGTATTTAAACTAGCCTCACAATATCTTTTTCAGCTTCTAACAAAAGCAATTAACACCAGCATCAATAATAGTACCTTTCCAACTATAGCAAAAATAGCATGAGTCACTCTTTTTAATAAGAGAGGGAAAGATAAGACTGAGCGTGTTAAACGTTTTTTTCAAAAATATAAGAAAAAGTAATGAAGGAATAAATTATGGCATATTTTGAGAACCGACTTTCACAATTTTTATCTGGGTAAAGAAGAGGGTATGGAACCCAACATGTGTTAATACGACTGTCAGAACAGAAGAGTGGAAAAATAATTTAAACAAAGGTTATGTTGTTGGAGCTATTTTACACGATTTATGGAAGACCTTTGATTGTGTACCACATGATCTTTCGTTAGGTAAATTACAAGCTTATGGTTTTTGTATTGAAGCCTTTGAATACTTTCACTGCTAAATTTCTAAAAGAAAACAATCGACTGATATAAATGAACTTATATCTTTCTAGATTTTTTACTGGGTCCAATTTTATTTTATTTATTTTGACATGATTTATTGGATTTCTGCGTAAGGATAGAAATCCTTTGAAACCGTCCGTGTTTTTCGTTGTTTTTTTTCTTCATCTGCTCCAAACCTACGCAAGTTTTTTTCTGAAAGTTCATTGGCTATACAGCTAATTTCAGATATCTGATTGGCAGATAAATCTAGTTAGCCTACTTAACGTAGGCGGTGAACGCAGACTGAAATTTACTTTGTTTTATCATCTATGCAAAAACGTTTTTAAAAATGGCGGACAAGTTACGCTTAAATTTTGTAATTCTTGAATAGTGTATGAAAACGGCTTTTAGATAACGAATTATTCTTACAAGAACGTTAAATATAGAAGAATCTCTGCCCTGGAAACTTGTAAACTTCTTTACATTTAATTACTAACTGCTTGATATGTTATAAAAAGTTTTAATATGGGAACGGAATAAACTGCTCCCTGAGTTGGTATGTATACAAATGAATGTATACAAATGAATTTATTGAGCCTTAAATAATGCTTAATATGTTTCCAACGTTTCCAATGTTTTCAAGGTAAATATTCTTCTTCGCCTTAAGGTTTAGACCGTCTTCAAAAATATTACGGTTTCACCACATTTCAAGCTTCAAATGTTTATTCGGTCTCTATTGTCAGGATTTTCTGACATTATTCTAATTTATTCTGACAATACGGTGAAGCCTTAAAAATATTCTCATGCGTTTCCAATATGTACATGTTTTCAAGGTAAACATATATGTATACGTATACTTCATATGCTTTTCGAAAACCAATTAATTTCCTTTTTGACATTTTTTATATTTCTGGACATTTTTAGTTTTAAGCGAAATTTTTAATTTTAAGCGGTAGTCGGTCTAGTGACATGAAACCGTATTGTTTCTTCTGCTAGCCTTAATCGTAGATTCATTTCATTATTTCATCATATACTGTCTCATTACATGTGACACATTGTATTTGTTCCTTGAATGTTTATTAGTGACACCTTGCAAAATAAAATAAAAATAAATTTACAACAGCCAGTTTACACAATTATGGTTAATTGAAAATATTTTGAATTTTGAGTAAAAGGGAATTAGTGTAAACAGAGAATTCTGATATTCTAAGATTGTCTTATAAGACTTTTCTGCACCTCGGCCTGGTGATGATATTCATCGTGATGTTAAATTTTCAAACGACCTATAGAAAATGTTTTTTGAAAATTATCAGCAAATAAAGCAGAAATCCTTGTGCCTGCAAGGCCATCTTGTTTTAATTTATAACAACACATAATCTACATAACAATGCCGATGCCACAACCTTGTCAGCTTTCTTAAAATCTGTACCAAAGCGGATTGAATTATTAGAAAATGATATAGAAGTTGGTTGAAAACAATAACATGATAGTAAACCCTGGGAAGTTACATTTATTATTTTATCGAAAGATAGAAGCAATGAAACTTATTATTTTAACATGCAAGATTGTACAAAAATTTCTGTCGGTTTAGATTAGTATTTATATATTGTAATATAAAAAGTATGTATCAATATACCGTGTTAAAAAAAGTAAACCAAAAAAAAAGGTGATATAATACAATCCACTTTTTAATCTCCGAAACACTATCAAATATCGTCACCAAAAAAACGCTTAATTACTTATTCTTGCTTTGTCATTGGTTTTCAAGTTTCATTAGTTCTTTTGTTGTGTCTACTACGCGTTGCCTGTTGATTCTAAAACATCAAATTGACGAAATATGTAATCTCAGGTGTTGTAATGTGTCCTTTTTCGAAACTTATATGAAGCTTTTCATTGAAAGGAGTAAAACAGATGTATATATTGGATCTTCATTAGTAGAAGCGAGACTAATCTTTGCCCAGTAGCTAATCTAAAATTCTATCTTGAGTTGTCTTATGTGAATGATGAAGATTTCATCTTTAGAGCTGTCACCTCTACGGACAAAGCTCAATGTCTGAGAAGAAAAAATTAAACCATGGTCATACTCAAGGATGCGAGAAATCTTGCTTGAAAAATTAGGTAGTGGTCTAGATAAGAAGCACTTTGGTTTGCACAGCCTTCGCAGTGGCTAACACAGGCGTACTTGATAGGTTATTTAAGAGACACGGGCGGTGGAGATCCGAAAAAGTGAAAGATGGTTACGTGCAAGATAAGTCCACTTTGTTATATGTGTCAAAATCCTTAGGGTTATGAAAGTAACCTATAAATTCTAATACTGCCCCTACTTTTTCACCATGGAGTTAAGATGACTCTACTACTACCAAGGTTGTTGTTCATTCTTTACCAATCTGTCCTACCTGAGTGTTTCATAGAAAAGTAAATGAAGTTATTTTCAGTTAAGAGCAACGAATTAGAAAATAATAGAATTTATTTATGTGAAAACCAGGCCTTGTCTGAAACGTGACCAAGTTTATATAAAGGGTTTTCTCAGCCAAAATGATTCACAAGTCTATTAGCACTGTTACTGTCGCAAACCCACCCATCCCCCACCCCTTTTAAACATATATCCTTTGTCGATGATGTTGTAGTTAATAATTGCCTTCATTGATGTTGTAATTTTAATAGCGTTGTAACAGTATCTGAGTTAAGATAACTCCAGTACTATCAAAGTTGTTGTTCATTCTTTACCAATCTGTCCTACCTGAGTGTTTCACAGAAAAATAAATGAAGTTATTTTCGGTTAAGTGCAACGAATTAAAAAATAGCGTAAACAGATAAACTTCATAAGACATGTAAACAATTCAACAAAGTCAGCGAAGAACAGAAACTTGTAGTTGAGCGATACCAGAACAGGTAAAATACTTTAGGAGTTGCTCTACTAAGGTAATGTTCATATAGAAAAATATCTCAGTAAAAAAGGAAAGAAACTTTTCTACGCCCCAAAAATGAAAGAAATGACATGTACATGCACATGCACGACGTTCGGTATCAGAACAAAGGAATTAATTACAAAATAAGTAATGATTCAGAAAACATAAAAATAATTAGTGTAATTCTCTAAAGTAATCGTCTTTGTTCGAAATGTGAATTAATTGGCAATGTTGGATGAATCAGCACAAACGCTTCCAACACACAAACACCTTAAAATATGTTGATAAACTTTCATCCAAATCATGCAACATATTTTCTCATCCAAGATTGAGAGTGGGATTGATATCTAAGGGGGTTGTCTGGCTGAACGGCTGAAGCATACTTCCTTAGCCTAAATGGGGGCTTTAAATGCTCTTGGACCTCCTATGCAGGACCCTCATTAAAAACAGTTCTATCGGAACTGAAGAGGCCATCCTGGGTAAACATTAAAACAAATAATAGTAATAATTCAACACAGATTTTTCCAATGTCGGAAGAAATGTTGCATACATTTCCATACGCTTAAGGCAGAACCTTTAGAACCTTGCTACTAATATTCCAATTTTCACAGATTTAGAAAAAATTCGTGAACCAATTTAAACTTATCAACTATGTCAAAGGAAATATCTTCAAATTTTCGTTTAGAACTGAACTGAAAAACAACAATAACTTCTGAGTTGACAATCACAAAAACAACCATAACTTCTGAGTTAGCAATCACAAAAACAACCATAACAAATTTTGATGCCTCTGCTGATGGATCGTTGAAATGTTCAGAACCCGAATTTCTTTACAAGTAAATGATGAGCAGATTCAAGTGGTTGTTGATGTACGAAAACACAAGGTCATCAAGGCAGCATTTGGATGCGGTAAAACTGTTGTTGCTACTTTACAAACAGAATTTTTGGCACGAATTGCTGAAGAACCTACAACTATATTTTACATAAGCTTTGATCCATTCAGTTTGATTGATTTTTACATTGACAAACACTTAAAAAACTTGAAGCTGCCAAAAGTCGAAAGTGAATTAGTTAATTTACAAATTACCAATGTCTCAGTAATTGGTGCAGAAATGATATCAGGAAGCATTCCCCGTGTTTCGAAAATTCTGGCATATATACAAGAGCAAGAAAAGACAACCGGTAGAAGATGTCACATATTCATTGATGAACTTAATTCATCCACTATGAGCAAAGGTGAAGTTAAATAAATTAATGAAATACTTTCTTCTATGAAAGATAATTTCATAACACTCGTTTTGCAACCATTTCAGCATGAAAAATTTGATATTGTAAAAGGAATCTTCTTCGAAAAGAAAACACGTGTTTCTAAGACATACGAGGCTCAGCTGGATATGGCCCAATTGCAATTGAGAAAAAGTATGTGAAACTCTGTGAAGATTTCAGAGCTCCTTGAGGTAAACAGGTTTTTTTGTCAAATATTATTCTACATCTTTCAAGTAAAAATATTTCTGCATCATTAGCTCATTATTTTCAAGGTGCAATTAGTTGGTGAGCCACTATTGTATCAGCTTTAAAGTTCTCCTCGAATAATAATACATAGGTGGTGTTGTTGCAGCATTTTAGCTTTTACGATTAAAATCTGACTCTAATCATGTATATTTTGAACAAAAAATAGAACCCCCTAGGCTTTAACAATTGCCGCATCAGTCCTGGAGGAAACAAAGTGAGTTCTAACTACTTTCAAAAAAAGGATGTTAGCAGTTATAAAGACAAAGTCTGACCATAAGCTAATAATGGACCAAAGTGTATAGCCCAATCCTGTTAATACTATACTTTCGCTTTGAGTCACCCACACCACCTCCACCCATCCCCTGGAACGATTATCTTGTCCTGTAAATAATGAGTCAGAAACAATGAATCATTCTTTGAAACCATTACAGGTTTATGGAATAGGTCACTAGTTCTGGGAGTAAACTGCATCTAAAGTCTAGTTAAACTAACAAAACCCAATAACTAAATTTGGGAAAAATAATTTCTGCAGAGATTTTTTTTCAAGAATATTCTTGGTTTTTGCAGGCATAACTTATACATATTTTAATGCCATTCAAATTTACACAAGCAATAATTAGACATTTTAATGGTCAAACTCTGTCAGGTCAGGTTGTATCGTAATTCTGACATATTTATGGTTATTCTTTGTATTCGCGGTACTACAATTTACATGAGTTTTCTCCTTTCATTGGTCATTTTGCATAATATGGCCTAACACTTTTATTACAAAAACACTACCACCGTATCCCACTAGAAATGTCATTCCAGCAAAAAAGCTAGAGGGGCTAGATAAAATGACTAGCTCATTTTATCATCTTTCGGTTCATTCATTTGAGCTTCCTGGTAGAAACTAATTTATGTAAATATGTATTTTAGAGTGTTAATCTACGAAGATGCGATCATTAAACTTTTTGGTTGAACGTCTCTCTTTTTCGTTTGAAAGAACGAGCCATTACATAACCATTACCTTGTTTAACCCAGATAGAAATAACAAGGTTTTCACCGCAAACTAGTGATGATCGCATCTTCTTGTTACATTAACCTATAGTTTAAAAAAGATGAGCAATTCAAATCACTTGTACCTAATTTAATAATACACAAACAGTTTTTAGTATTTTCTGAACGCTTATTTGAATTTGAATTTACAACCATCAAAACGATATTGACAGATAAAAAAACAAATATACGTTTTGCCATGTCCGCCATTTTCTTTCACGGCAAAGACTATAACGACGAGGTGCCAAATTGATCTAATTTGCATAATTGACAGGACAGTTATAATGGATTTCTTTGATACGCAGAAATCCAAAAACCTTTATGATAATCTGTCAAGTTTTTTCATATAGCATAAGTATTATGGAAAATTTGTTAGAACTCCTTTGGGCAACTTAAGATTGAATTTAATGAATCTTGCTTGCAGGTTGCTAAAGATGTTATCAGTGGTGACGAAACTCGATATTACTATCCGAAAGCTAGTGAAGATGAATTTAGTATGGGCGATGATACTGAAACTGTCACTGATGAGTCTGAAACACAAGTAGATGGTCCTTCAAGATCTAATAATGAGATGACCGAGCAACAGAATCGACACCCCAAAGCTGATGATGTTAGAGGTGACTTCAAGGTGTCCAGAAAGATGCCAGTGCCTTTGAAAAAGGAAGAACATGTTATGAAGCAGATAAGCACGCTTGGCGAAAAACCATCAACAGAAGGTATAATGCTGAAATATCATTTTGAGAAAACTACACAAGTTGGTCATTCACATCAAGGTAAAAAAAGTGGAATTATTGTATATCCCCTCAACCGAAGAGATTGAGAGGTGTTTACCCGAAAGTTATCGTGGTAAGTACCAGGAAAAACAGGAGACGATTTTAAAGATAGCTGTTTGTTTGAAAAATGTTGAAGCTGGAGACACCATAATCTGCCACGATGAAGAAGAATTCGTTTTGATACGACATGCGTTACAGGTTGCTGAAAAAGATTTTGTCACTTATGCACATTGCCTTGAAAATAAAAATAAAATTCCAAGTACTGAGGAGAAGCAGGAGGTAGTTAAAGCAATTGATAGAAAAAAGGAAATCGTTCTAGCAGATAGTAATGATTGCCGTGGTTACCAAGTTCGCAAAGTTGTGATTCCCTCATCCAGTACTGAGCAATTTCATCGACACACTATTTTAGAAAATGCTGCTCGAGCAACAACCGATATTTTATTTATTGTAATTGACTGTTCTTGTCTGTCGTTGTTTGGAAGCAGCAAATCTACGTTTGGAAAGGTCATTGAGAAATGGAATTCACTGAAAATGATGAACGTGATAAAGCCAACAATCACTGCAATTTCGATGTCATATGTCAATCGGTTACCTGCTACAGAAACTTTATTACAACATACTGTAGACAGGTAAGATTGTTCATTTCAGTTAGTAAAGACTTTTATCAACAACGAAGTTGATTCTTCCGTTGCATTAAGAAGTCGGTCATAAACTATTGACAAACAGTTTATGATTCGAAACAAGTTTCTAATTGTATTACGAATTATTGAAGACTCTTTATTATGCATCTTCGTGAATTTGTTTTTTAGGATACCAACCGGGAAGCCAACCTTCGGTGGTATGTAAATATTCTATGAATTTTACTTTTCATTATATTTCCAGCTAACTATGGTTTTATTTGCTACGTTAAGTAGACTTGTTCTGCATCCTTGTTATCCGTCTGGAACGCTTCACAAAAACTTGAGTTGTACAACTTAATTGTTAAGTTGAAAACTTTTTCATTCCTAGCAAATGCGATAGGACATCTTCAAAGGTCTCGACAACTGGCTCTTTGAACATTTAATTAATTTAAAAAGTTTATTAGATGAAAAAACAATAACAGTGGGAATGCTCACTTGCTTATCGCAAATCCTGTGCAATTCTATCGCATTTTATCCATCTTACTTCTATCGCATTTTACCTAGTGGAAACCGAGTTTTGTAAACCGGTTTCTTATTACTAAGCGTTGTAAGCACGCAGAATATTAAAATCGCCTTTGTTTGTTTTTTTGTTTTTTTGTTTGCGGACAGTTTGAACCTTCTCCCCAATAACAATTATCTCCCTAATCTCTAGCCGCTTCATTCCCAGGTGTATGTTTCATTTAATTTTGTGCGTATGTATTTTTGCGACGTTCTCCTTAAATTTAAGCTACTTGTGTATAAACACTTGTATAAATTGGCGTAGAAATTTCGTTCGTTCACCACATGGTAGGAAGAAGAATGGAAAAAAACAAAGAGTAAAAAGGAAGTTCTTTCTTAAATATTGAACTTAAATTAAAAAGATGTTGTTTGGAAGTTTAACGTATTATGAAAATAACATTTGAGTTTTGTTAAAGATGTGTAGCCAAGGGTTAGACCCTATTACCTCTGGCATCTTCTCTGTTTGTCGTCCCCTAACCCCTCGCGTTGATGTTATTGCTTGCCATTTAATTCAACATTTCTTCAACAGTTTCAGTTAAAGAAAAAGGAGATTTTCTTACAGAACATAGAATACGGAACATCCCGAAAGAAACTTTATATAAGCGTTTGCGAAGGACAAAAGATTTAGATGTTACACATTTATCTGAAGTCATTATAAAATTTCCTTATTTTACGCAATTTCCTTATAGTATATACATGCGACTGAAGGGCCTTAACATCTAAAGGCACTGTCTCTTCGTAAAAGCTCATCTTATGCTTGACCTGCAAAGTTTCTTTCGGGCTGTACATGTTTATTTTTAATTTTCCAACATTCGGATGAGAGCGTTCGGATAACTGAGACATTCGCTAAGTCATTATTCTCTGCCCCTTATGCAAATAAAACCTCGTGTAACTCTGACTTTCTGAAAATCATTTGTTAAATAATTCAAATTGAAATTCTTGCAAATTTTATGAAAATCACACGATTTCCTGAGAGCGTTTATTCTCTAATTTCAACATGGCGTTACGCAATGGAGAAAAACAGAAATTAGGGTCTGGGTTAACAGGATTCTACTGTATATATAGTGATATAATTTTATCAATTATTACAGTATCAGAGGCGTAGCTAGAGTCAATCAAAATCTGTGGAGTAGAGTTCAGTCATTTTAAGTAGAAAAGGAAAACGTGCAAGTAACCTAATCAGCACCTAAGACTGAAAAGAAAGATCGTAATGTTGGACTCTCCTCCACTTTTTTTGATTGACCCTGAATACACCTATGACTATTATCAAGGTTCAAGGTTTGCTAAAAAAATTTAGAAAATTGGCATTACAATTCCAAAAGTTTCTTAAATTTTGATGGTCTTTATAACGTGGTTTCTTATATAAAAAACCCAAATAAACGTAGTCTCAACAACTCTGACGTGAGTGTTGAAGCGAAATGGAAATGTAAACAGAACACCATTTCATATATATCACCTTAATTTCATACCACAATCTCTACTAGACGGAAAATGTGGCGGTGGGTGATGTAGATTGAATGTTAAGTAGAAACCCTTACTTTTCGCTACAACGATAAAAATCGCTTGCTGCTACCTTTTCCGCCTAGTGGAGATTCACCTTAGACAAATGTTTTTCATCTAAAAATCTCGATTCTCCCCATCTGATTTATTTTTCTGTTATTTTTTAAAAAGCCTTTTGGAAACCATTTAAACGTTCTTGAGTTACTATTTATATCATCATATTTATATCATTTTATTTTTATTATTATTCTTGTCGATTATTCTTGGCCGCCTTACTAATTTACACGGAATCTTAACCAATCAAATGGCTCAATTAGTGATCACGTGAAGAAAACATACCGTCTGGTATCCTGTCTAGTAAAATACTGGCTAGAGAGAAACACTGGAAGGAACATTCCTTTCTTGTATGAGGCTTTAAGGTTCATTAAACGTTAGAAAATGAAACATATGAAAGAGATTCCAACGTTGAAAAACATATTTCAGTAAAGTAATTCCCCTATCATAACTCCTTTCTATGAGAGGGCTGATTGTAATGATTTGTTTACCCAAACTTATTATTTTGAAGTAAATCCCCAAATACTGGTTGTTTGCTTATGTCTTTCCCATTTTTCTGTTTCTTATGAATTTGTTTCCCATTAAAAAAACATGTCAAAGCTAACAGTTTTTTATTCGCATTCTCAGTTTCCCTTTCTAAAACGTTTTTCACTATCGACAACCTTCTATCGAAATTTCATATATTTTGTTTTGTCATGCGGTTTGACCCATGTATATTTTCGAACACTTTTATTCTGGCTGTGTCTATTTTCGAATAAAATTAGCCAATAGTTTTTCTCTAGAGATTCTTTTTATTCCCGCCAAACAGAATTCTATTCCTTTATCTTCTCCACGTTTGAAGAGTGAGGAGCTCTGTGTTGTTGATTTTTTTTTTTTAATCGTTAAAAATATCTATCAATTTTTATCTACAAAGCAAAAACGACATTGCGTAACATTCAAGTCGGGTAAATCATTTTTATGAATTTTGAAAGAAAGTTAATAACATTTTTGCTTTCCTTGTTGCGTTCATGTAGTCCAGCACGGGCTTTCATTAAACTGAATGGAACTGTTGTCTCTTAGCAGCAATGAAGGTGATAATAATATATCGAAGAACTTTTGCTAATAATATTAACTTTATTGTTTTTTCTGTTTTATTTAACATTTTTATAATTTCTTTTATAAGAAAAGTCGCTGATTTGACTACAACTAACGATTGTCTATTAATTTATTCATGATTACCAAGCTTCGTAGTCGAAGCAATTTTTGGAAAGATTTTCAGAACCTTTATTAAAAATGAAAATTTTATTTTGTTTGAAAATTTGGGCATCATCTGTTAGAGCTTGAAAAACTGATTAAAATGATATATAAAATCATCTGTCGGCCATGAACAGTTAAAGAGATACACGTCATTAAGTTGTAGTGCTATGACGTCATAGGTGGTGGATCCGCCGATCCACGGCGTTACACAACCTCCCACTTCAGTTGCGTCACCTACGTACCGGCAGGTTAATGTGCACATCATAAAACGTCAGTTAATTTGATTGGTTTAGAAGATAATTATCCAAAAATAAGCAAATCTCTATTTAATATTTTAATATTATTTTATTTCTAGTTTTTATTACTATTTCTTATAATTATTAATTATTAGTTGTTTAGAATTTCTTCACTTTTAAAATGTATTCTTATTTTGATTATTCTTCATTTATTTTATCATTTATTTTTCATTTATTTTAGATCTTCGTGATCTTATCCGCGGTAATAAAGGGTCTGCAATACAAAAACTCATCTTATCTAACTCCTCCATCATCAAGATGAGGGGTAGTCGTTTTGATGGGGTTTTTTTATGGTGTTTTTGATAGGACACTTGGTGGTCGTGATAATCGGACACTTTTGATGTGGGCTTCCCTACTCCACAAATCTTCGATGGTGCAGATGTTACTTGATAGTGGTGCGGAGACAGGAGAGAAGGACAGTGATGGTTGGACCGCTATTCATATCGGTGCTGTTTATAATTCGTACAATTGTATGAAACTTCTCCTGTCTCATGCACCACATGACGCCATTAACAGTCGAAATGATTACAACGAAACAGCTCTTCATAGGGCGTCAGAGAAAGGTAATATCGAAATAGTGGAAGAACTTTTAAGTTATAAGATCGATACTCGTGTGAGAGATAAAGCAGGAAAGACTGCATATGATGTTGCGTGTCGTGATTATCGTGATGATGGTTATGATGAAAAGAAAAGAAGAATACGGGAAGTAATTCTTCAACACGAAAAGTAAGAAAATATTTCATTCTAATATTTTTATAAGAAAAAATCGGATGTGAAAAAATATTTTGATGGATAAAATGTGAACTCTTCGTATAGTTACCATGACAACAGAATAATGAAAGATTCAGGTTTCTCTTCTTTCTAGGAAGCATCCACAATGAGGAAACGTTTTTAATTGTATATTGTATTTATTTATTGATGATGATAAACATGTTTATCCTTTTTTAATTTCGCATCTTCGTACACAGACAGAGAGTTCTTGCAATTATCTTATAGTGGTATATCCATTATCGTTTTTATGTAACAACTTTGCACTCAGTCTAAATTTGAATTTGTGTTTTTGAGTTCATGAAATAAATAGTTTCTCAATTTTATGGTTTTATTATGTAACTCATGTTTCTTTTGGAAATATGGAAGAAATATTGATGAGGCCGACCACCACTGAGCACTTTTCCAGTCGTGCAACAACTCTGTCTGTACATTTCAACCTTCCATGTGCTGGTAACTGTGTGACAATGTTCGCAAAATCAACGCTGTAATGAACCAATTAAAATCTGCAATTCTATTAGCACATGCTAAAAAAAATTGCAAGGTGGACAACGACCTGTACGAGTGTTGTACATTATTTTCTTTGGATTTTGAACAGAAAAGAAGTAGATTGTACATCATTCCATATTTATGTTGAGGTAAACAAAGTTCAAAAATTTGAACGAATTATTTATGTGGAAATAAGAAAATGTTTTCCTCCGTCATAAACTAATAAAAATTATGATCGTTGAATATCGGGTTAAGATATGCAATAGAAATCCGTGACGTACAGGCCAAGTTGAAATTCGAAGTCATTCGTCACATTAAACGGCTGTTTTTCCGAAGCGCTGGTTTTCTGAAACTCTTTCATTCAAGAACTGGTGATTAAAGATTGCCGCTTCTGAGAGATGAGTTTCATTTAATTAGTATTTTGTTTTGTATAGGATCGTATTTCAACGAAATAAATATATATATATATAAAAATATATATATACATAAATTTCTTGATGATTAAAAAGCTTCTAAGACAAAACCCGTGCGCTTATACAGGCAAGGAAAGGAAACTGGTGGGACTCACTCGATACATGATGGTATGTTTGCTCGAGCATTCTTAGATAGATATCAAATAATCCTTCGAAACAATTGAATCACAGTGTATCTACTCTCGATATAACCAACCAGCCTCTCTTCCTTAACAAACACCCTTAAAATCTCTCGATTGAGCGAACGCGCGATAAAACGAACTGTTATGTGTCCCTTCATAGTTCATTATATATAGAGAGTTCACTGAACCTTCGAAAAGCAGATTCCTTTTTGTAAAGCTGGATGGATCTCCACTAGACGATTTTAGGCGCTCTGGAAATCAAAACCAGTTAGAAATTCGCGTAATTCTATTGGTTTATAATTTGATGATCGTCCTTAACACCTCGAAAAGTTGAAATCCTTCCTACTTTTCATCAAGCGAATATTTTCACCGCCCCATTCACTTTTCTTCATATGTTGTGACGAAAATTTGTAACGATCGTCGTAAAAGTTGTCTAGTGGAGTAGTTCCGGCTTAAAACAGGCGACCGTTTAATTTGAAATAACTTCAAATTTCAACGAGATTGTAATGTCACAGATTTCTGATTCCTTTCACATGTCTTTACTCGCAACATCAATAAGGAACTTGTGAAAACAACTGTGTTTATCACAGGTATGTCACAATTATTTTCCACTTGCAGCAAGAAATTTGGAAACACTCCTTTAAAGCAAAGAAATATGTATTTCTTTTCGTATTTCTATGTTCAAAGTGAAACGATAAAGCAATACTTTTAAATCATACTTCAGACGACGAGACGACGTATTTAATAATCTTGCTTTTCTGATTGGAAGCAAAATTTAAAAGTCATAAACTACAATAAAATTTCATGAAAGTTCCCTATAGATTTCATTTTAACTACATTAGACATATATATATATATATATATATATATATATATATATATATTTATAAGAACATTTACATTCTATCTTCAAAGTTGCAAGAATAGTTTCGCTAGGAAAGGTGTTAGTCGCGTTTCGTTCTTGAAAAACGATCTAAAACTCTTGTTACGGTTTCCAAATTCACAACGTGGAGCATCTACGATTTTAAGTGGCATTTTAAGATTTTAACAATCATCTCCTTATGTCGAAAAAACAATAATCACTTCTCTTTTTTATGAAAACAAATTAGACTTCTTTGTCACGTCCCTAGTTCTTTCTAGCATCTTCTATCATCTATTATTACGTAATGATCTTGGTGAAGAAGTCGGTAAAGTCTTTTTCTTCTTGTGCGGACTACCAGGGATAGGTAATGATGAATTCAGGACACGTTTTTATGTACGACGATTTTCAGATGTCGGTTGGTTTTTTGAGAGGAGTGTGCGTGGATCGAGCATGTCGTAATTTGACGGGATCATTCCAAGTTTTCGTTCAATGGTTTTTAGTTGTTTTTCAGCTTCCAGATATTCTTTATATTTTGATTGCATTTCATCAGAGTAGACATCACTGATTTGCAACTACAAACAAAATTAAGCGTTGCAAAAACAAAATATCTTATCGGAGATAAAAAAACCTCGGGGTTTGGATACTATGTCAAAATATCGACAATTAATATAAAATCGGGAAAGTTGCGAAGGTATTCGGATATTATTCCGAAATAAAAACTATGTTTTGGTTAGTCTACTATGACGTTATGGCTGCAAAAAAAATCAAAAGTAAACAAAAACACAATCAGTAACTTTTCTTCGTTGTTAATTTCCGCTCTTCTGTAGAAATCCAACTTTATTTGCTAATACACAAAAAATAGTTTCTAAGTGGTTATGGAACAAGATTGGGAAATTTTGAGAAAAAATATGAATTATGAATCGTTTTTTTTTTGGTACCACCAGTAATCGGTCACTTCTCCCTGCTGTGTTTTTATCCTATCAAAATATTTGCTGCTGTTTTCTTATTAATTACAATAAAATGAATCGTAAATCTCTTTTTCCCGATATAAGAGTCGCTGCGCAAGGGGTGAATTTGTCGTGAAATTATCGCTAATTGAGTACTTGCGCAGATAGTTAAAATATCGATGAAATATAGGGTATAATGGATATGTTAATTTTTAATGACGTCATCAAAAATAAAATCCGATTTAAAAAAAAAAATCCGATTTTTAAAAAATCGAAATAATTTTTGTTACTATGGAAACCATTCGGGAATTTCCCTTTTTTTTTTAAATCAAAATAATTTTTGTTGTCATGAAAACCATTCGGGAATTTCCCTTTTAAGTTCTGTCCGTGTTGTGAGGTAGTTTGATTGGGAGAATAGAAATATCCTTGACAAGGAAAAAGGATGGACTGCTCGAAAAGTCAAAGAGACTATATACAGTGTCAAAAACAATTCCAGTATTAATAGTACATCGTATAATGTTCCTGCGATATGGTTTCCAGCTCTACGCAAAACAAATTATTGACATTGATTCCTTCCAGGTCCGAAATATTGACATTGCTTCCTTCCAGGTCCGAAATAATTTCGATCCTAATTTCGATCCTACTGAAAACATATATAAACTTTACATCATTCATTTACAAACGCCCGATGATGACAGTAGTAACTGTCGAAACGTCGCAAACAAAATCAACCGGTCTATGACATGATAAACTCTAATTATATATTATGAATACTAGACTGACAAACAATATAAATATATTCAATTTGTTGTTTTTACTTTTCCATAACCTATTAAAGGTGTTCTTAGTTGCACTGTGTACTTCTTTGTAGAAGTAGGACTTCGTCTTTCTCCACTATATATATTTTTCTGTTTGTCCGTTGTAATCCACTCGTCTTTTGAAAATTATATTAATGAAAGGGAGTAACAAGATACGTTTATTTAAGTACTCAAAGTTTCATGCACCCGTTTGGATCACAATTCTTAGTCCATGCTCTATGCGTTACTTTGATTCATTCATTTTGTGTAGATGATAGTGTTAAGAGATCAGAAAAAAATGTTAATGAAAGTCTATTTGATAAGGAAGGTTATTGTCTCTGGTAAACATTATAGTTGGCACAACAATATTTACTAGAAGAAGGTTATATGTATACTATTCAATTATGAATGTATACTATTCAATTGTATATTAAGCTTCGATTGACATTGATTTAGTTTGGTATTCAATAGGAAAATCAATTCCATTGGAAATTAAAGAATGCCTCATAATCTTCTTATCTCATGGTATGCGGAATTTTCAGGTACCATGACAAGACAGTTTAAGTTCCGCTCTGGTAATGTAAAGGGAAGATTACTTTTAACAAAGAAAATTTTCTGTATTACTAAAATTGACTCACATATAAATCTATCAAGACTAGTATCTTCAAGCTGTCTCTGTATAGTGCCCGTTCACTCTGTAACGGCCAAACTAGGATCGACAGTATGATGAAAGGGGGTTGGAATTATAGCTTAAAATTAACTTTGAAATATAATTTAGAATGATAATAGCCTTTAATGAATATATATCTCATGTTAATTTTTAAAGTCCCAGAATATTTCGTATTTTGATTAAAAGCTTGCCAATATAATCAAATTATAGTTATCAATAAGGTAAAATTACCCTTATCGCTTATCTCATTAGTTATCTCTAATGGCGTCGTTATTTAATCTTTCACCCAGTTACTTTGGCCTGAAATTTTCCTCATTCCCAGTCTAAGTTAATTGCTAGAAAGGAAAGTCTCATTAATGATGTCCACATCTAAACAAGGTGGTAATTAAATTAAATTTACGATATTTTATCGATATAGTGACGGCCCCTATTTAAGATTATGAAAAAGTATCGCCGTAGTTTATTCTTGATTGTTTCAAGAGATATTTCAATGAACCAATAACATTTGCAAGTAGATGAATATTTTACAATATGTAACGCTAGAGTACTGTAAACTTTGTGTAGTAATTATTGATTAATAAGAATTATAAGCGACCTGATGTTATGACTAAATACGATGTGTTCTTTAATGTTAAAAAGAAAAGTTTTGACCTGTAATTTGAATTTCTCGAATGTCTCTATCGATCTTATTTCAATGAACAGTGAATTGTATATCCTCGCACACATGTAATGAATATAACAATTTTACAAAGCTCAAAAACTTAATACGTATTGCATCATCACTTTTTAGTAGAAAGAACTAATTTTGAACATTCTCTAAGAAACTTCAAACGTACAATCAAAAAAGGGTATTATAAAGTTTATTTTAGTGCACACTATTTAAACATAAATTACAAAACAGAAAACAATGAAATGAATATCAGATTTTTTTATGATCTGTTTTCTATTACCTTTAAACATGTGACTGAAAAACCATCACAAAATAACATTTCAAATCCATGTTTTTGAGAGACATAACTGTAGGCAATAATTTTCAGCAATAAAACAGCGTGAATGGTATTTTTTTTAAGGAGTTGTGATAACATTGTATAACTGAAACTACTGCGCTTATTATCTGTCTTATGTCTGGGTTTGTCGATAATTGTTCCTACGATATTTAGGTTTTTTAACCAGATGCGTAGCTAGAACTCAGTCAAAATTTGTGGAGGAGAGTTTAGTCATTTAAAGTAGAAAAGGAAAGTAACCTAATCGACACTTAAGACTAAAAGAAATATCATAACGTTGTACTCCTTCACATTTGTTTGACTGACCCTGAATACACCTATGTTAACATGTATTTTATAGAAAATAAAATCATTTTTATATTTGCATGTATTGTGTAGGTGATAGTGTTAAGAGATCAGAGAAAAATGTAAATGAAAGTCCACTGAAACATCAATTTGGGAAGTAGAAGTATTTCGATACAACTTGATAAGAAGGTTATTGTCTCTAGTAAACATTATAATCGGCATAACAACAATATTTACTCGAAGAAGGTTATATGTATACTATTCAATCGAATATTAAGCTTTGGTTGACGTTGATTTAGTTTGGTATTCAATAGGAAAATATATTCCATTGGAAATTAAAGAATGACTCATAATCTTCTTATGTCATGGTATGCGGAATTTTCAGGTACCATGAGAGGACAGTTCAGTTTCCGCTCTGATAATGTATAGGAAAGATTACTTTTACCAAAGATTATTCTCTGTAATACTATAATTGGCTCACATATAAATCTATGAAGATTAGTATCTTCAATCTGTCTCTGTATTGTGCTATTGGAAATAAAAAAGTAAACATAACTATTAAATAGGCTCTCCATCTGATGTGTTTCTAAATTCGCCGCTGATTAGAATGATATTTTAGTTATGGCATTATGGCGTGCCGTATTTAGAACATAGTCATGCATCTACCGAGGTGTGCTATCATTACTTAAAAGGTCATTAAAATTTACAAAACTCTCCATTTGATGTGCAGCTGCGGATCTAGGGTATGTCAAGAATTGTGGAGGAGCACATAAACCTAATTTCTGTTTTTAATCTTAATTTTTTAATTTTTAATCACCAATGGGATTACTTGCACGTTTTTCTTTTATGGTTTAATTGCTGAAATTGTTCTCCACAAATTTCAACATACCCTCTCAATATTTGACTAAGTGGAGATTAGTACTCCTAATAAAATTTATTAACATTTGAGTATAAATAAATGTTGGCATAGCTGGTTAATTCTATTCTCAGTTGAACTTGGTTTCAGATAGAACAAGAGAAAGTAAAATCATGAATACCTTTGCTACAATTTTGCTGTTGTCCATGGTTGTGGCATTTGTGCATAGTAACCACAGATTCACCGGTAGTGTAACTTTCGATGGGTTCTATAGAAAATCTCTTTAATACCACAATTTCAATAAGAGCTATTCAAGTGTTTCCAGTAAGGTATTTATGATGATAATGATTGGGAATATGAGTTGTCTTTTCTTTATAGATGAAATGATCTGTAAACTCACTAAAAATGCAATTGGTTGCCCTGAAGGAGATGCAACACAACAAGGTAAATTATTATATCATCGTGAAACAAAGGAAGTCCTTTACTTCAATCTTTCTTGATCAGGGGAAAATTGAAACCACAACAATTTATGGAGAAGTTAAAACACCTTTTCACATCTCACTTTTCCTCCAGAATTTAATGGTGTTTTATTTTTAATTTTAATTTTGTTTTAGATTGTTGAATATTTAAAAGTTTAATGAGTTCAAAATGCTAAACAGAATTTACTGAGGGACATCCAAAAACGTGAAAACGGCAAAACAACAAATCCATTGTATTTCAATACTCAGCGGAAAATTTACGAATGAAAATATCTATAGTGCTTACTTTATCAAATAGATATTAATAATTAACTGCATATGAATTTCTTTAATTCTTGTAAAATTGGATAGATTCCAGTGGAAAAAGGTAACTTTAAACAATATAAATATAGTTTTGATATCTTTCTATTTAGCTGAATGGCAAAAGTTGATTAACAGTCTTGATTATGACGAGGGCAGAGAAGGTGAGAAAAAATACCACATATATTAATTAGGATACGAAAGATATGGTGTATTTCATAAAAAATAAAAATAAAAGAAACTCAATGCAATCATTACAATGAATAATTATCATTCATAACAGATACGCTTAAAGACATTTTGGACGCTTTTATTTCAAAAAGAAAAAATCACGGTGAGTTTACTTTGTAAATATTTTTGATATCGTTAAAGATATTTTAAATATGTCATGGCGTACATACAGGCAATGGATTTGTTTTTAATAAAACTTCGAATAATTTGTTTTTAGATGCTCGCATGACAGAACGATTTGGAAAAAAATAAAGATGCAAACTGATGCAAACAATTATGAACGAGAGGTAGTGCCGTTATGTAAATGTCAACGTCTTTACCATCTTGTTTATAATATTCATATATAAAGGCATATAGTTTCTCAGTAAATCTACCAAAGCGTAACTGCACCTAATGGACACTTTATAACAGACAGAAATTTTAGTCCCAAACATCTCTGATGATTGAAAAGTGAATGAAGGAAATGTATTATAAACCATTATCTAATATACTTTTCTAACATTCACCACACATGTTGTTGTTACTTTCATAAACCAGTTATATATTCTTTGACTTTGATCTGAAAGTGTTTTTATATTGACTTAAGTATCACATCTATACATTTCAGCACTCGAAATTGTTATCAATGTTAAAATTTTTGCACTTTTTGTAAGCTACTTATTTGTAATACTCTGAATTGTTAATAAATGTTCTTGTCACGTCGAATTAGTTTATTTTAAAGTTTCCTATGCTAAGCCAATGAAATTGATTGCGTAACCTAATTTATTCCTCTGTCTTTCAAACCATGGATGTATAATAAAAGACGTCAACTTTCTGGACCTATTCAAATAAAGCGTGTCTCGGGCAGTTTTAAATATCCTTCAAGTAGCGATATAAAATAGCTTTTCTCTTTGATAACATCATCAAATTGGAAAGACGTGTTTGGAATTGCTCCTCTGCTCTGTGTTATTTTTCTGTAATTTACGGTGAAATAGAAGTACTTTGTGGTACAAATATCATGTGACATTTAGTCGATTTTTTTTTTGATAGTTACCAGAAGAATCCAGTTTTAATTCTGGGAGTGCAAAGTTGAGGAAATAAACTAGTGGAATAAACTTCATTCTTTTAAATAGTGTTAAAAACGACATACGTGGTTGTGGTTATGAATAACATGAGACATTGATCTATAGGATTGTTGCTTTTATTACTGTAATCTTCGGTTAACTCTTTTAATGACCTGTACAGAATCAGCATTCTATTTAGACCTCTAGTCAGTTTGCCCTAGGGGAATGAATGAGAAGGAGACGCAACTTTCGAAATTGGTTTGAAATAACCCTGCTACAACCATCAAAAATGGTTTGGTTAAAATATTAGTGAAAAAGAAGTCATAAAAGATTTTGGTGGTGTAAAAAGTAATACATCAACAGGTGAAGATAAAATACAATCGAAAGTATTTAAACTAGCCTCACAATATCTTTTTCAGCTTCTAACAAAAGCAATTAACACCAGCATCAATAATAGTACCTTTCCAACTATAGCAAAAATAGCATGAGTCACTCTTTTTAATAAGAGAGGGAAAGATAAGACTGAGCGTGTTAAACGTTTTTTTCAAAAATATAAGAAAAAGTAATGAAGGAATAAATTATGGCATATTTTGAGAACCGACTTTCACAATTTTTATCTGGGTAAAGAAGAGGGTATGGAACCCAACATGTGTTAATACGACTGTCAGAACAGAAGAGTGGAAAAATAATTTAAACAAAGGTTATGTTGTTGGAGCTATTTTACACGATTTATGGAAGACCTTTGATTGTGTACCACATGATCTTTCGTTAGGTAAATTACAAGCTTATGGTTTTTGTATTGAAGCCTTTGAATACTTTCACTGCTAAATTTCTAAAAGAAAACAATCGACTGATATAAATGAACTTATATCTTTCTAGATTTTTTACTGGGTCCAATTTTATTTTATTTATTTTGACATGATTTATTGGATTTCTGCGTAAGGATAGAAATCCTTTGAAACCGTCCGTGTTTTTCGTTGTTTTTTTTCTTCATCTGCTCCAAACCTACGCAAGTTTTTTTCTGAAAGTTCATTGGCTATACAGCTAATTTCAGATATCTGATTGGCAGATAAATCTAGTTAGCCTACTTAACGTAGGCGGTGAACGCAGACTGAAATTTACTTTGTTTTATCATCTATGCAAAAACGTTTTTAAAAATGGCGGACAAGTTACGCTTAAATTTTGTAATTCTTGAATAGTGTATGAAAACGGCTTTTAGATAACGAATTATTCTTACAAGAACGTTAAATATAGAAGAATCTCTGCCCTGGAAACTTGTAAACTTCTTTACATTTAATTACTAACTGCTTGATATGTTATAAAAAGTTTTAATATGGGAACGGAATAAACTGCTCCCTGAGTTGGTATGTATACAAATGAATGTATACAAATGAATTTATTGAGCCTTAAATAATGCTTAATATGTTTCCAACGTTTCCAATGTTTTCAAGGTAAATATTCTTCTTCGCCTTAAGGTTTAGACCGTCTTCAAAAATATTACGGTTTCACCACATTTCAAGCTTCAAATGTTTATTCGGTCTCTATTGTCAGGATTTTCTGACATTATTCTAATTTATTCTGACAATACGGTGAAGCCTTAAAAATATTCTCATGCGTTTCCAATATGTACATGTTTTCAAGGTAAACATATATGTATACGTATACTTCATATGCTTTTCGAAAACCAATTAATTTCCTTTTTGACATTTTTTATATTTCTGGACATTTTTAGTTTTAAGCGAAATTTTTAATTTTAAGCGGTAGTCGGTCTAGTGACATGAAACCGTATTGTTTCTTCTGCTAGCCTTAATCGTAGATTCATTTCATTATTTCATCATATACTGTCTCATTACATGTGACACATTGTATTTGTTCCTTGAATGTTTATTAGTGACACCTTGCAAAATAAAATAAAAATAAATTTACAACAGCCAGTTTACACAATTATGGTTAATTGAAAATATTTTGAATTTTGAGTAAAAGGGAATTAGTGTAAACAGAGAATTCTGATATTCTAAGATTGTCTTATAAGACTTTTCTGCACCTCGGCCTGGTGATGATATTCATCGTGATGTTAAATTTTCAAACGACCTATAGAAAATGTTTTTTGAAAATTATCAGCAAATAAAGCAGAAATCCTTGTGCCTGCAAGGCCATCTTGTTTTAATTTATAACAACACATAATCTACATAACAATGCCGATGCCACAACCTTGTCAGCTTTCTTAAAATCTGTACCAAAGCGGATTGAATTATTAGAAAATGATATAGAAGTTGGTTGAAAACAATAACATGATAGTAAACCCTGGGAAGTTACATTCTATTATTTTATCGAAAGATAGAAGCAATGAAACTTATTATTTTAACATGCAAGATTGTACAAAAATTTCTGTCGGTTTAGATTAGTATTTATATATTGTAATATAAAAAGTATGTATCAATATACCGTGTTAAAAAAAGTAAACCAAAAAAAAAGGTGATATAATACAATCCACTTTTTAATCTCCGAAACACTATCAAATATCGTCACCAAAAAAACGCTTAATTACTTATTCTTGCTTTGTCATTGGTTTTCAAGTTTCATTAGTTCTTTTGTTGTGTCTACTACGCGTTGCCTGTTGATTCTAAAACATCAAATTGACGAAATATGTAATCTCAGGTGTTGTAATGTGTCCTTTTTCGAAACTTATATGAAGCTTTTCATTGAAAGGAGTAAAACAGATGTATATATTGGATCTTCATTAGTAGAAGCGAGACTAATCTTTGCCCAGTAGCTAATCTAAAATTCTATCTTGAGTTGTCTTATGTGAATGATGAAGATTTCATCTTTAGAGCTGTCACCTCTACGGACAAAGCTCAATGTCTGAGAAGAAAAAATTAAACCATGGTCATACTCAAGGATGCGAGAAATCTTGCTTGAAAAATTAGGTAGTGGTCTAGATAAGAAGCACTTTGGTTTGCACAGCCTTCGCAGTGGCTAACACAGGCGTACTTGATAGGTTATTTAAGAGACACGGGCGGTGGAGATCCGAAAAAGTGAAAGATGGTTACGTGCAAGATAAGTCCACTTTGTTATATGTGTCAAAATCCTTAGGGTTATGAAAGTAACCTATAAATTCTAATACTGCCCCTACTTTTTCACCATGGAGTTAAGATGACTCTACTACTACCAAGGTTGTTGTTCATTCTTTACCAATCTGTCCTACCTGAGTGTTTCATAGAAAAGTAAATGAAGTTATTTTCAGTTAAGAGCAACGAATTAGAAAATAATAGAATTTATTTATGTGAAAACCAGGCCTTGTCTGAAACGTGACCAAGTTTATATAAAGGGTTTTCTCAGCCAAAATGATTCACAAGTCTATTAGCACTGTTACTGTCGCAAACCCACCCATCCCCCACCCCTTTTAAACATATATCCTTTGTCGATGATGTTGTAGTTAATAATTGCCTTCATTGATGTTGTAATTTTAATAGCGTTGTAACAGTATCTGAGTTAAGATAACTCCAGTACTATCAAAGTTGTTGTTCATTCTTTACCAATCTGTCCTACCTGAGTGTTTCACAGAAAAATAAATGAAGTTATTTTCGGTTAAGTGCAACGAATTAAAAAATAGCGTAAACAGATAAACTTCATAAGACATGTAAACAATTCAACAAAGTCAGCGAAGAACAGAAACTTGTAGTTGAGCGATACCAGAACAGGTAAAATACTTTAGGAGTTGCTCTACTAAGGTAATGTTCATATAGAAAAATATCTCAGTAAAAAAGGAAAGAAACTTTTCTACGCCCCAAAAATGAAAGAAATGACATGTACATGCACATGCACGACGTTCGGTATCAGAACAAAGGAATTAATTACAAAATAAGTAATGATTCAGAAAACATAAAAATAATTAGTGTAATTCTCTAAAGTAATCGTCTTTGTTCGAAATGTGAATTAATTGGCAATGTTGGATGAATCAGCACAAACGCTTCCAACACACAAACACCTTAAAATATGTTGATAAACTTTCATCCAAATCATGCAACATATTTTCTCATCCAAGATTGAGAGTGGGATTGATATCTAAGGGGGTTGTCTGGCTGAACGGCTGAAGCATACTTCCTTAGCCTAAATGGGGGCTTTAAATGCTCTTGGACCTCCTATGCAGGACCCTCATTAAAAACAGTTCTATCGGAACTGAAGAGGCCATCCTGGGTAAACATTAAAACAAATAATAGTAATAATTCAACACAGATTTTTCCAATGTCGGAAGAAATGTTGCATACATTTCCATACGCTTAAGGCAGAACCTTTAGAACCTTGCTACTAATATTCCAATTTTCACAGATTTAGAAAAAATTCGTGAACCAATTTAAACTTATCAACTATGTCAAAGGAAATACCTTCAAATTTTCGTTTAGAACTGAACTGAAAAACAACAATAACTTCTGAGTTGACAATCACAAAAACAACCATAACTTCTGAGTTAGCAATCACAAAAACAACCATAACAAATTTTGATGCCTCTGCTGATGGATCGTTGAAATGTTCAGAACCCGAATTTCTTTACAAGTAAATGATGAGCAGATTCAAGTGGTTGTTGATGTACGAAAACACAAGGTCATCAAGGCAGCATTTGGATGCGGTAAAACTGTTGTTGCTACTTTACAAACAGAATTTTTGGCACGAATTGCTGAAGAACCTACAACTATATTTTACATAAGCTTTGATCCATTCAGTTTGATTGATTTTTACATTGACAAACACTTAAAAAACTTGAAGCTGCCAAAAGTCGAAAGTGAATTAGTTAATTTACAAATTACCAATGTCTCAGTAATTGGTGCAGAAATGATATCAGGAAGCATTCCCCGTGTTTCGAAAATTCTGGCATATATACAAGAGCAAGAAAAGACAACCGGTAGAAGATGTCACATATTCATTGATGAACTTAATTCATCCACTATGAGCAAAGGTGAAGTTAAATAAATTAATGAAATACTTTCTTCTATGAAAGATAATTTCATAACACTCGTTTTGCAACCATTTCAGCATGAAAAATTTGATATTGTAAAAGGAATCTTCTTCGAAAAGAAAACACGTGTTTCTAAGACATACGAGGCTCAGCTGGATATGGCCCAATTGCAATTGAGAAAAAGTATGTGAAACTCTGTGAAGATTTCAGAGCTCCTTGAGGTAAACAGGTTTTTTTGTCAAATATTATTCTACATCTTTCAAGTAAAAATATTTCTGCATCATTAGCTCATTATTTTCAAGGTGCAATTAGTTGGTGAGCCACTATTGTATCAGCTTTAAAGTTCTCCTCGAATAATAATACATAGGTGGTGTTGTTGCAGCATTTTAGCTTTTACGATTAAAATCTGACTCTAATCATGTATATTTTGAACAAAAAATAGAACCCCCTAGGCTTTAACAATTGCCGCATCAGTCCTGGAGGAAACAAAGTGAGTTCTAACTACTTTCAAAAAAAGGATGTTAGCAGTTATAAAGACAAAGTCTGACCATAAGCTAATAATGGACCAAAGTGTATAGCCCAATCCTGTTAATACTATACTTTCGCTTTGAGTCACCCACACCACCTCCACCCATCCCCTGGAACGATTATCTTGTCCTGTAAATAATGAGTCAGAAACAATGAATCATTCTTTGAAACCATTACAGGTTTATGGAATAGGTCACTAGTTCTGGGAGTAAACTGCATCTAAAGTCTAGTTAAACTAACAAAACCCAATAACTAAATTTGGGAAAAATAATTTCTGCAGAGATTTTTTTTCAAGAATATTCTTGGTTTTTGCAGGCATAACTTATACATATTTTAATGCCATTCAAATTTACACAAGCAATAATTAGACATTTTAATGGTCAAACTCTGTCAGGTCAGGTTGTATCGTAATTCTGACATATTTATGGTTATTCTTTGTATTCGCGGTACTACAATTTACATGAGTTTTCTCCTTTCATTGGTCATTTTGCATAATATGGCCTAACACTTTTATTACAAAAACACTACCACCGTATCCCACTAGAAATGTCATTCCAGCAAAAAAGCTAGAGGGGCTAGATAAAATGACTAGCTCATTTTATCATCTTTCGGTTCATTCATTTGAGCTTCCTGGTAGAAACTAATTTATGTAAATATGTATTTTAGAGTGTTAATCTACGAAGATGCGATCATTAAACTTTTTGGTTGAACGTCTCTCTTTTTCGTTTGAAAGAACGAGCCATTACATAACCATTACCTTGTTTAACCCAGATAGAAATAACAAGGTTTTCACCGCAAACTAGTGATGATCGCATCTTCTTGTTACATTAACCTATAGTTTAAAAAAGATGAGCAATTCAAATCACTTGTACCTAATTTAATAATACACAAACAGTTTTTAGTATTTTCTGAACGCTTATTTGAATTTGAATTTACAACCATCAAAACGATATTGACAGATAAAAAAACAAATATACGTTTTGCCATGTCCGCCATTTTCTTTCACGGCAAAGACTATAACGACGAGGTGCCAAATTGATCTAATTTGCATAATTGACAGGACAGTTATAATGGATTTCTTTGATACGCAGAAATCCAAAAACCTTTATGATAATCTGTCAAGTTTTTTCATATAGCATAAGTATTATGGAAAATTTGTTAGAACTCCTTTGGGCAACTTAAGATTGAATTTAATGAATCTTGCTTGCAGGTTGCTAAAGATGTTATCAGTGGTGACGAAACTCGATATTACTATCCGAAAGCTAGTGAAGATGAATTTAGTATGGGCGATGATACTGAAACTGTCACTGATGAGTCTGAAACACAAGTAGATGGTCCTTCAAGATCTAATAATGAGATGACCGAGCAACAGAATCGACACCCCAAAGCTGATGATGTTAGAGGTGACTTCAAGGTGTCCAGAAAGATGCCAGTGCCTTTGAAAAAGGAAGAACATGTTATGAAGCAGATAAGCACGCTTGGCGAAAAACCATCAACAGAAGGTATAATGCTGAAATATCATTTTGAGAAAACTACACAAGTTGGTCATTCACATCAAGGTAAAAAAAGTGGAATTATTGTATATCCCCTCAACCGAAGAGATTGAGAGGTGTTTACCCGAAAGTTATCGTGGTAAGTACCAGGAAAAACAGCAGACGATTTTAAAGATAGCTGTTTGTTTGAAAAATGTTGAAGCTGGAGACACCATAATCTGCCACGATGAAGAAGAATTCGTTTTGATACGACATGCGTTACAGGTTGCTGAAAAAGATTTTGTCACTTATGCACATTGCCTTGAAAATAAAAATAAAATTCCAAGTACTGAGGAGAAGCAGGAGGTAGTTAAAGCAATTGATAGAAAAAAGGAAATCGTTCTAGCAGATAGTAATGATTGCCGTGGTTACCAAGTTCGCAAAGTTGTGATTCCCTCATCCAGTACTGAGCAATTTCATCGACACACTATTTTAGAAAATGCTGCTCGAGCAACAACCGATATTTTATTTATTGTAATTGACTGTTCTTGTCTGTCGTTGTTTGGAAGCAGCAAATCTACGTTTGGAAAGGTCATTGAGAAATGGAATTCACTGAAAATGATGAACGTGATAAAGCCAACAATCACTGCAATTTCGATGTCATATGTCAATCGGTTACCTGCTACAGAAACTTTATTACAACATACTGTAGACAGGTAAGATTGTTCATTTCAGTTAGTAAAGACTTTTATCAACAACGAAGTTGATTCTTCCGTTGCATTAAGAAGTCGGTCATAAACTATTGACAAACAGTTTATGATTCGAAACAAGTTTCTAATTGTATTACGAATTATTGAAGACTCTTTATTATGCATCTTCGTGAATTTGTTTTTTAGGATACCAACCGGGAAGCCAACCTTCGGTGGTATGTAAATATTCTATGAATTTTACTTTTCATTATATTTCCAGCTAACTATGGTTTTATTTGCTACGTTAAGTAGACTTGTTCTGCATCCTTGTTATCCGTCTGGAACGCTTCACAAAAACTTGAGTTGTACAACTTAATTGTTAAGTTGAAAACTTTTTCATTCCTAGCAAATGCGATAGGACATCTTCAAAGGTCTCGACAACTGGCTCTTTGAACATTTAATTAATTTAAAAAGTTTATTAGATGAAAAAACAATAACAGTGGGAATGCTCACTTGCTTATCGCAAATCCTGTGCAATTCTATCGCATTTTATCCATCTTACTTCTATCGCATTTTACCTAGTGGAAACCGAGTTTTGTAAACCGGTTTCTTATTACTAAGCGTTGTAAGCACGCAGAATATTAAAATCGCCTTTGTTTGTTTTTTTGTTTTTTTGTTTGCGGACAGTTTGAACCTTCTCCCCAATAACAATTATCTCCCTAATCTCTAGCCGCTTCATTCCCAGGTGTATGTTTCATTTAATTTTGTGCGTATGTATTTTTGCGACGTTCTCCTTAAATTTAAGCTACTTGTGTATAAACACTTGTATAAATTGGCGTAGAAATTTCGTTCGTTCACCACATGGTAGGAAGAAGAATGGAAAAAAACAAAGACTAAAAAGGAAGTTCTTTCTTAAATATTGAACTTAAATTAAAAAGATGTTGTTTGGAAGTTTAACGTATTATGAAAATAATATTTGAGTTTTGTTAAAGATGTGTAGCCAAGGGTTAGACCCTATTACCTCTGGCATCTTCTCTGTTTGTCGTCCCCTAACCCCTCGCGTTGATGTTATTGCTTGCCATTTAATTCAACATTTCTTCAACAGTTTCAGTTAAAGAAAAAGGAGATTTTCTTACAGAACATAGAATACGGAACATCCCGAAAGAAACTTTATATAAGCGTTTGCGAAGGACAAAAGATTTAGATGTTACACATTTATCTGAAGTCATTATAAAATTTCCTTATTTTACGCAATTTCCTTATAGTATATACATGCGACTGAAGGGCCTTAACATCTAAAGGCACTGTCTCTTCGTAAAAGCTCATCTTATGCTTGACCTGCAAAGTTTCTTTCGGGCTGTACATGTTTATTTTTAATTTTCCAACATTCGGATGAGAGCGTTCGGATAACTGAGACATTCGCTAAGTCATTATTCTCTGCCCCTTATGCAAATAAAACCTCGTGTAACTCTGACTTTCTGAAAATCATTTGTTAAATAATTCAAATTGAAATTCTTGCAAATTTTATGAAAATCACACGATTTCCTGAGAGCGTTTATTCTCTAATTTCAACATGGCGTTACGCAATGGAGAAAAACAGAAATTAGGGTCTGGGTTAACAGGATTCTACTGTATATATAGTGATATAATTTTATCAATTATTACAGTATCAGAGGCGTAGCTAGAGTCAATCAAAATCTGTGGAGTAGAGTTCAGTCATTTTAAGTAGAAAAGGAAAACGTGCAAGTAACCTAATCGACACCTAAGACTGAAAAGAAAGATCGTAATGTTGGACTCTCCTCCACTTTTTTTGATTGACCCTGAATACACCTATGACTATTATCAAGGTTCAAGGTTTGCTAAAAAAATTTAGAAAATTGGCATTACAATTCCAAAAGTTTCTTAAATTTTGATGGTCTTTATAACGTGGTTTCTTATATAAAAAACCCAAATAAACGTAGTCTCAACAACTCTGACGTGAGTGTTGAAGCGAAATGGAAATGTAAACAGAACACCATTTCATATATATCACCTTAATTTCATACCACAATCTCTACTAGACGGAAAATGTGGCGGTGGGTGATGTAGATTGAATGTTAAGTAGAAACCCTTACTTTTCGCTACAACGATAAAAATCGCTTGCTGCTACCTTTTCCGCCTAGTGGAGATTCACCTTAGACAAATGTTTTTCATCTAAAAATCTCGATTCTCCCCATCTGATTTATTTTTCTGTTATTTTTTAAAAAGCCTTTTGGAAACTATTTAAACGTTCTTGAGTTACTATTTATATCATCATATTTATATCATTTTATTTTTATTATTATTCTTGTCGATTATTCTTGGCCGCCTTACTAATTTACACGGAATCTTAACCAATCAAATGGCTCAATTAGTGATCACGTGAAGAAAACATACCGTCTGGTATCCTGTCTAGTAAAATACTGGCTAGAGAGAAACACTGGAAGGAACATTCCTTTCTTGTATGAGGCTTTAAGGTTCATTAAACGTTAGAAAATGAAACATATGAAAGAGATTCCAACGTTGAAAAACATATTTCAGTAAAGTAATTCCCCTATCATAACTCCTTTCTATGAGAGGGCTGATTGTAATGATTTGTTTACCCAAACTTATTATTTTGAAGTAAATCCCCAAATACTGGTTGTTTGCTTATGTCTTTCCCATTTTTCTGTTTCTTATGAATTTGTTTCCCATTAAAAAAACATGTCAAAGCTAACAGTTTTTTATTCGCATTCTCAGTTTCCCTTTCTAAAACGTTTTTCACTATCGACAACCTTCTATCGAAATTTCATATATTTTGTTTTGTCATGCGGTTTGACCCATGTATATTTTCGAACACTTTTATTCTGGCTGTGTCTATTTTCGAATAAAATTAGCCAATAGTTTTTCTCTAGAGATTCTTTTTATTCCCGCCAAACAGAATTCTATTCCTTTATCTTCTCCACGTTTGAAGAGTGAGGAGCTCTGTGTTGTTGATTTTTTTTTTTTAATCGTTAAAAATATCTATCAATTTTTATCTACAAAGCAAAAACGACATTGCGTAACATTCAAGTCGGGTAAATCATTTTTATGAATTTTGAAAGAAAGTTAATAACATTTTTGCTTTCCTTGTTGCGTTCATGTAGTCCAGCACGGGCTTTCATTAAACTGAATGGAACTGTTGTCTCTTAGCAGCAATGAAGGTGATAATAATATATCGAAGAACTTTTGCTAATAATATTAACTTTATTGTTTTTTCTGTTTTATTTAACATTTTTATAATTTCTTTTATAAGAAAAGTCGCTGATTTGACTACAACTAACGATTGTCTATTAATTTATTCATGATTACCAAGCTTCGTAGTCGAAGCAATTTTTGGAAAGATTTTCAGAACCTTTATTAAAAATGAAAATTTTATTTTGTTTGAAAATTTGGGCATCATCTGTTAGAGCTTGAAAAACTGATTAAAATGATATATAAAATCATCTGTCGGCCATGAACAGTTAAAGAGATACACGTCATTAAGTTGTAGTGCTATGACGTCATAGGTGGTGGATCCGCCGATCCACGGCGTTACACAACCTCCCACTTCAGTTGCGTCACCTACGTACCGGCAGGTTAATGTGCACATCATAAAACGTCAGTTAATTTGATTGGTTTAGAAGATAATTATCCAAAAATAAGCAAATCTCTATTTAATATTTTAATATTATTTTATTTCTAGTTTTTATTACTATTTCTTATAATTATTAATTATTAGTTGTTTAGAATTTCTTCACTTTTAAAATGTATTCTTATTTTGATTATTCTTCATTTATTTTATCATTTATTTTTCATTTATTTTAGATCTTCGTGATCTTATCCGCGGTAATAAAGGGTCTGCAATACAAAAACTCATCTTATCTAACTCCTCCATCATCAAGATGAGGGGTAGTCGTTTTGATGGGGTTTTTTTATGGTGTTTTTGATAGGACACTTGGTGGTCGTGATGATTGGACACTTTTGATGTGGGCTTCCCTACTCCACAAATCTTCGATGGTGCAGATGTTACTTGATAGTGGTGCGGAGACAGGAGAGAAGGACAGTGATGGTTGGACCGCTATTCATATCGGTGCTGTTTATAATTCGTACAATTGTATGAAACTTCTCCTGTCTCATGCACCACATGACGCCATTAACAGTCGAAATGATTACAACGAAACAGCTCTTCATAGGGCGTCAGAGAAAGGTAATATCGAAATAGTGGAAGAACTTTTAAGTTATAAGATCGATACTCGTGTGAGAGATAAAGCAGGAAAGACTGCATATGATGTTGCGTGTCGTGATTATCGTGATGATGGTAATGATGAAAAGAAAAGAAGAATACGGGAAGTAATTCTTCAACACGAAAAGTAAGAAAATATTTCATTCTAATATTTTTATAAGAAAAAATCGGATGTGAAAAAATATTTTGATGGATAAAATGTGAACTCTTCGTATAGTTACCATGACAACAGAATAATGAAAGATTAAGATTTCTCTTCTTTCTAGGAAGCATCCACAATGAGGAAACGTTTTTAATTGTATATTGTATTTATTTATTGATGATGATAAACATGTTTATCCTTTTTTAATTTCGCATCTTCGTACACAGACAGAGAGTTCTTGCAATTATCTTATAGTGGTATATCCATTATCGTTTTTATGTAACAACTTTGCACTCAGTCTAAATTTGAATTTGTGTTTTTGAGTTCATGAAATAAATAGTTTCTCAATTTTATGGTTTTATTATGTAACTCATGTTTCTTTTGGAAATATCGAAGAAATATTGATGAGGCCGACCACCACTGAGCAATTTTCCAGTCGTGCAACAGCTCTGTCTGTACATTTCAACCTTCCATGTGCTGGTAACTGTGTGACAATGTTCGCAAAATAAACGCTGTAATGAACCAATTAAAATCTCCAATTCTATTAGCACATGCTAAAAAAAATTGCAAGGTGGACAACGACCTGTACGAGTGTTGTACATTATTTTCTTTGGATTTTGAACAGAAAAGAAGTAGATTGTATATCATTCCATATTTATGTTGAGGTAAACAAAGTTCAAAAATTTGAACGAATTATTTATGTGGCAATAAGAAAATGTTTTCCTCCGTCATAAACTAATAAAAATTATGATCGTTGAATATCGGGTTAAGATATGCAATAGAAATCCGTGACGTACAGGCCAAGTTGAAATTCGAAGTCATTCGTCACATTAAACGGCTGTTTTTCCGAAGCGCTGGTTTTCTGAAACTCTTTCATTCAAGAACTGGTGATTAAAGATTGCCGCTTCTGAGAGATGAGTTTCATTTAATTAGTATTTTGTTTTGTATAGGATCGTATTTCAACGAAATAAATATATATATATATAAAAATATATATATACATAAATTTCTTGATGATTAAAAAGCTTCTAAGACAAAACCCGTGCGCTTATACAGGCAAGGAAAGGAAACTGGTGGGACTCACTCGATACATGATGGTATGTTTGCTCGAGCATTCTTAGATAGATATCAAATAATCCTTCGAAACAATTGAATCACAGTGTATCTACTCTCGATATAACCAACCAGCCTCTCTTTCTTAACAAACACCCTTAAAATCTCTCGATTGAGCGAACGCGCGATAAAACGAACTGTTATGTGTCCCTTCATAGTTCATTATATATAGAGAGTTCACTGAACCTTCGAAAAGCAGATTCCTTTTTGTAAAGCTGGATGGATCTCCACTAGACGATTTTAGGCGCTCTGGAAATCAAAACCAGTTAGAAATTCGCGTAATTCTATTGGTTTATAATTTGATGATCGTCCTTAACACCTCGAAAAGTTGAAATCCTTCCTACTTTTCATCAAGCGAATATTTTCACCGCCCCATTCACTTTTCTTCATATGTTGTGACGAAAATTTGTAACGATCGTCGTAAAAGTTGTCTAGTGGAGTAGTTCCGGCTTAAAACAGGCGACCGTTTAATTTGAAATAACTTCAAATTTCAACGAGATTGTAATGTCACAGATTTCTGATTCCTTTCACATGTCTTTACTCGCAACATCAATAAGGAACTTGTAAAAACAACTGTGTTTATCACAGGTATGTCACAATTATTTTCCACTTGCAGCAAGAAATTTGGAAACACTCCTTTAAAGCAAAGAAATATGTATTTCTTTTCGTATTTCTATGTTCAAAGTGAAACGATAAAGCAATACTTTTAAATCATACTTCAGACGACGAGACGACGTATTTAATAATCTTGCTTTTCTGATTGGAAGCAAAATTTAAAAGTCATAAACTACAATAAAATTTCATGAAAGTTCCCTATAGATTTCATTTTAACTACATTAGACATATATATATATATATATATATATATATATATATATATATATATATATATATATATATATATATATATATATATATATATATATATTTATAAGAACATTTACATTCTATCTTCAAAGTTGCAAGAATAGTTTCGCTAGGAAAGGTGTTAGTCGCGTTTCGTTCTTGAAAAACGATCTAAAACTCTTGTTACGGTTTCCAAATTCACAACGTGGAGCATCTACGATTTTAAGTGGCATTTTAAGATTTTAACAATCATCTCCTTATGTCGAAAAAACAATAATCACTTCTCTTTTTTATGAAAACAAATTAGACTTCTTTGTCACGTCCCTAGTTCTTTCTAGCATCTTCTATCATCTATTATTACGTAATGATCTTGGTGAAGAAGTCGGTAAAGTCTTTTTCTTCTTGTGCGGACTACCAGGGATAGGTAATGATGAATTCAGGACACGTTTTTATTTACGACGATTTTCAGATGTCGGTTGGTTTTTTGAGAGGAGTGTGCGTGGATCGAGCATGTCGTAATTTGACGGGATCATTCCAAGTTTTCGTTCAATGGTTTTTAGTTGTTTTTCAGCTTCCAGATATTCTTTATATTTTGATTGCATTTCATCAGAGTAGACATCACTGATTTGCAACTACAAACAAAATTAAGCGTTGCAAAAACAAAGTATCTTATCGGAGATAAAAAAACCTCGGGGTTTGGATACTATGTCAAAATATCGACAATTAATATAAAATCGGGAAAGTTGCGAAGGTATTCGGATATTATTCCGAAATAAAAACTATGTTTTGGTTAGTCTACTATGACGTTATGGCTGCAAAAAAAATCAAAAGTAAACAAAAACACAATCAGTAACTTTTCTTCGTTGTTAATTTCCGCTCTTCTGTAGAAATCCAACTTTATTTGCTAATACACAAAAAATAGTTTCTAAGTGGTTATGGAACAAGATTGGGAAATTTTGAGAAAAAATATGAATTATGAATCGTTTTTTTTTTGGTACCACCAGTAATCGGTCACTTCTCCCTGCTGTGTTTTTATCCTATCAAAATATTTGCTGCTGTTTTCTTATTAATTACAATAAAATGAATCGTAAATCTCTTTTTCCCGATATAAGAGTCGCTGCGCAAGGGGTGAATTTGTCGTGAAATTATCGCTAATTGAGTACTTGCGCAGATAGTTAAAATATCGATGAAATATAGGGTATAATGGATATGTTAATTTTTAATGACGTCATCAAAAATAAAATCCGATTTAAAAAAAAAAATCCGATTTTTAAAAAATCGAAATAATTTTTGTTACTATGGAAACCATTCGGGAATTTCCCTTTTTTTTTTAAATCAAAATAATTTTTGTTGTCATGAAAACCATTCGGGAATTTCCCTTTTAAGTTCTGTCCGTGTTGTGAGGTAGTTTGATTGGGAGAATAGAAATATCCTTGACAAGGAAAAAGGATGGACTGCTCGAAAAGTCAAAGAGACTATATACAGTGTCAAAAACAATTCCAGTATTAATAGTACATCGTATAATGTTCCTGCAATATGGTTTCCAGCTCTACGCAAAACAAATTATTGACATTGATTCCTTCCAGGTCCGAAATATTGACATTGCTTCCTTCCAGGTCCGAAATAATTTCGATCCTAATTTCGATCCTACTGAAAACATATATAAACTTTACATCATTCATTTACAAACGCCCGATGATGACAGTAGTAACTGTCGAAACGTCGCAAACAAAATCAACCGGTCTATGACATGATAAACTCTAATTATATATTATGAATACTAGACTGACAAACAATATAAATATATTCAATTTGTTGTTTTTACTTTTCCATAACCTATTAAAGGTGTTCTTAGTTGCACTGTGTACTTCTTTGTAGAAGTAGGACTTCGTCTTTCTCCACTATATATATTTTTCTGTTTGTCCGTTGTAATCCACTCGTCTTTTGAAAATTATATTAATGAAAGGGAGTAACAAGATACGTTTATTTAAGTACTCAAAGTTTCATGCACCCGTTTGGATCACAATTCTTAGTCCATGCTCTATGCGTTACTTTGATTCATTCATTTTGTGTAGATGATAGTGTTAAGAGATCAGAAAAAATGTTAATGAAAGTCTATTTGATAAGGAAGGTTATTGTCTCTGGTAAACATTATAGTTGGCACAACAATATTTACTAGAAGAAGGTTATATGTATACTATTCAATTATGAATGTATACTATTCAATTGTATATTAAGCTTCGATTGACATTGATTTAGTTTGGTATTCAATAGGAAAATCAATTCCATTGGAAATTAAAGAATGCCTCATAATCTTCTTATCTCATGGTATGCGGAATTTTCAGGTACCATGACAAGACAGTTTAAGTTCCGCTCTGGTAATGTAAAGGGAAGATTACTTTTAACAAAGAAAATTTTCTGTATTACTAAAATTGACTCACATATAAATCTATCAAGACTAGTATCTTCAAGCTGTCTCTGTATAGTGCCCGTTCACTCTGTAACGGCCAAACTAGGATCGACAGTATGATGAAAGGGGGTTGGAATTATAGCTTAAAATTAACTTTGAAATATAATTTAGAATGATAATAGCCTTTAATGAATATATATCTCATGTTAATTTTTAAAGTCCCAGAATATTTCGTATTTTGATTAAAAGCTTGCCAATATAATCAAATTATAGTTATCAATAAGGTAAAATTACCCTTATCGCTTATCTCATTAGTTATCTCTAATGGCGTCGTTATTTAATCTTTCACCCAGTTACTTTGGCCTGAAATTTTCCTCATTCCCAGTCTAAGTTAATTGCTAGAAAGGAAAGTCTCATTAATGATGTCCACATCTAAACAAGGTGGTAATTAAATTAAATTTACGATATTTTATCGATATAGTGACGGCCCCTATTTAAGATTATGAAAAAGTATCGCCGTAGTTTATTCTTGATTGTTTCAAGAGATATTTCAATGAACCAATAACATTTGCAAGTAGATGAATATTTTACAATATGTAACGCTAGAGTACTGTAAACTTTGTGTAGTAATTATTGATTAATAAGAATTATAAGCGACCTGATGTTATGACTAAATACGATGTGTTCTTTAATGTTAAAAAGAAAAGTTTTGACCTGTAATTTGAATTTCTCGAATGTCTCTATCGATCTTATTTCAATGAACAGTGAATTGTATATCCTCGCACACATGTAATGAATATAACAATTTTACAAAGCTCAAAAACTTAATACGTATTGCATCATCACTTTTTAGTAGAAAGAACTAATTTTGAACATTCTCTAAGAAACTTCAAACGTACAATCAAAAAAGGGTATTATAAAGTTTATTTTAGTGCACACTATTTAAACATAAATTACAAAACAGAAAACAATGAAATGAATATCAGATTTTTTTATGATCTGTTTTCTATTACCTTTAAACATGTGACTGAAAAACCATCACAAAATAACATTTCAAATCCATGTTTTTGAGAGACATAACTGTAGGCAATAATTTTCAGCAATAAAACAGCGTGAATGGTATTTTTTTTAAGGAGTTGTGATAACATTGTATAACTGAAACTACTGCGCTTATTATCTGTCTTATGTCTGGGTTTGTCGATAATTGTTCCTACGATATTTAGGTTTTTTAACCAGATGCGTAGCTAGAACTCAGTCAAAATTTGTGGAGGAGAGTTTAGTCATTTAAAGTAGAAAAGGAAAGTAACCTAATCGACACTTAAGACTAAAAGAAATATCATAACGTTGTACTCCTTCACATTTGTTTGACTGACCCTGAATACACCTATGTTAACATGTATTTTATAGAAAATAAAATCATTTTTATATTTGCATGTATTGTGTAGGTGATAGTGTTAAGAGATCAGAGAAAAATGTAAATGAAAGTCCACTGAAACATCAATTTGGGAAGTAGAAGTATTTCGATACAACTTGATAAGAAGGTTATTGTCTCTAGTAAACATTATAATCGGCATAACAACAATATTTACTCGAAGAAGGTTATATGTATACTATTCAATCGAATATTAAGCTTTGGTTGACGTTGATTTAGTTTGGTATTCAATAGGAAAATATATTCCATTGGAAATTAAAGAATGACTCATAATCTTCTTATGTCATGGTATGCGGAATTTTCAGGTACCATGAGAGGACAGTTCAGTTTCCGCTCTGATAATGTATAGGAAAGATTACTTTTACCAAAGATTATTCTCTGTAATACTATAATTGGCTCACATATAAATCTATGAAGATTAGTATCTTCAATCTGTCTCTGTATTGTGCTATTGGAAATAAAAAAGTAAACATAACTATTAAATAGGCTCTCCATCTGATGTGTTTCTAAATTCGCCGCTGATTAGAATGATATTTTAGTTATGGCATTATGGCGTGCCGTATTTAGAACATAGTCATGCATCTACCGAGGTGTGCTATCATTACTTAAAAGGTCATTAAAATTTACAAAACTCTCCATTTGATGTGCAGCTGCGGATCTAGGGTATGTCAAGAATTGTGGAGGAGCACATAAACCTAATTTCTGTTTTTAATCTTAATTTTTTAATTTTTAATCACCAATGGGATTACTTGCACGTTTTTCTTTTATGGTTTAATTGCTGAAATTGTTCTCCACAAATTTCAACATACCCTCTCAATATTTGACTAAGTGGAGATTAGTACTCCTAATAAAATTTATTAACATTTGAGTATAAATAAATGTTGGCATAGCTGGTTAATTCTATTCTCAGTTGAACTTGGTTTCAGATAGAACAAGAGAAAGTAAAATCATGAATACCTTTGCTACAATTTTGCTGTTGTCCATGGTTGTGGCATTTGTGCATAGTAACCACAAATTCACCGGTAGTGTAACTTTCGATGGGTTCTATAGAAAATCTCTTTAATACCACAATTTCAATAAGAGCTATTCAAGTGTTTCCAGTAAGGTATTTATGATGATAATGATTGGGAATATGAGTTGTCTTTTCTTTATAGATGAAATGATCTGTAAACTCACTAAAAATGCAATTGGTTGCCCTGAAGGAGATGCAACACAACAAGGTAAATTATTATATCATCGTGAAACAAAGGAAGTCCTTTACTTCAATCTTTCTTGATCAGGGGAAAATTGAAACCACAACAATTTATGGAGAAGTTAAAACACCTTTTCACATCTCACTTTTCCTCCAGAATTTAATGGTGTTTTATTTTTAATTTTAATTTTGTTTTAGATTGTTGAATATTTAAAAGTTTAATGAGTTCAAAATGCTAAACAGAATTTACTGAGGGACATCCAAAAACGTGAAAACGGCAAAACAACAAATCCATTGTATTTCAATACTCAGCGGAAAATTTACGAATGAAAATATCTATAGTGCTTACTTTATCAAATAGATATTAATAATTAACTGCATATGAATTTCTTTAATTCTTGTAAAATTGGATAGATTCCAGTGGAAAAAGGTAACTTTAAACAATATAAATATAGTTTTGATATCTTTCTATTTAGCTGAATGGCAAAAGTTGATTAACAGTCTTGATTATGACGAGGGCAGAGAAGGTGAGAAAAAATACCACATATATTAATTAGGATACGAAAGATATGGTGTATTTCATAAAAAATAAAAATAAAAGAAACTCAATGCAATCATTACAATGAATAATTATCATTCATAACAGATACGCTTAAAGACATTTTGGACGCTTTTATTTCAAAAAGAAAAAATCACGGTGAGTTTACTTTGTAAATATTTTTGATATCGTTAAAGATATTTTAAATATGTCATGGCGTACATACAGGCAATGGATTTGTTTTTAATAAAACTTCGAATAATTTGTTTTTAGATGCTCGCATGACAGAACGATTTGGAAAAAAATAAAGATGCAAACTGATGCAAACAATTATGAACGAGAGGTAGTGCCGTTATGTAAATGTCAACGTCTTTACTATCTTGTTTATAATATTCATATATAAAGGCATATAGTTTCTCAGTAAATCTACCAAAGCGTAACTGCACCTAATGGACACTTTATAACAGACAGAAATTTTAGTCCCAAACATCTCTGATGATTGAAAAGTGAATGAAGGAAATGTATTATAAACCATTATCTAATATACTTTTCTAACATTCACCACACATGTTGTTGTTACTTTCATAAACCAGTTATATATTCTTTGACTTTGATCTGAAAGTGTTTTTATATTGACTTAAGTATCACATCTATACATTTCAGCACTCGAAATTGTTATCAATGTTAAAATTTTTGCACTTTTTGTAAGCTACTTATTTGTAATACTCTGAATTGTTAATAAATGTTCTTGTCACGTCGAATTAGTTTATTTTAAAGTTTCCTATGCTAAGCCAATGAAATTGATTGCGTAACCTAATTTATTCCTCTGTCTTTCAAACCATGGATGTATAATAAAAGACGTCAACTTTCTGGACCTATTCAAATAAAGCGTGTCTCGGGCAGTTTTAAATATCCTTCAAGTAGCGATATAAAATAGCTTTTCTCTTTGATAACATCATCAAATTGGAAAGACGTGTTTGGAATTGCTCCTCTGCTCTGTGTTATTTTTCTGTAATTTACGGTGAAATAGAAGTACTTTGTGGTACAAATATCATGTGACATTTAGTCGATTTTTTTTTTGATAGTTACCAGAAGAATCCAGTTTTAATTCTGGGAGTGCAAAGTTGAGGAAATAAACTAGTGGAATAAACTTCATTCTTTTAAATAGTGTTAAAAACGACATACGTGGTTGTGGTTATGAATAACATGAGACATTGATCTATAGGATTGTTGCTTTTATTACTGTAATCTTCGGTTAACTCTTTTAATGACCTGTACAGAATCAGCATTCTATTTAGACCTCTAGTCAGTTTGCCCTAGGGGAATGAATGAGAAGGAGACGCAACTTTCGAAATTGGTTTGAAATAACCCTGCTACAACCATCAAAAATGGTTTGGTTAAAATATTAGTGAAAAAGAAGTCATAAAAGATTTTGGTGGTGTAAAAAGTAATACATCAACAGGTGAAGATAAAATACAATCGAAAGTATTTAAACTAGCCTCACAATATCTTTTTCAGCTTCTAACAAAAGCAATTAACACCAGCATCAATAATAGTACCTTTCCAACTATAGCAAAAATAGCATGAGTCACTCTTTTTAATAAGAGAGGGAAAGATAAGACTGAGCGTGTTAAACGTTTTTTTCAAAAATATAAGAAAAAGTAATGAAGGAATAAATTATGGCATATTTTGAGAACCGACTTTCACAATTTTTATCTGGGTAAAGAAGAGGGTATGGAACCCAACATGTGTTAATACGACTGTCAGAACAGAAGAGTGGAAAAATAATTTAAACAAAGGTTATGTTGTTGGAGCTATTTTACACGATTTATGGAAGACCTTTGATTGTGTACCACATGATCTTTCGTTAGGTAAATTACAAGCTTATGGTTTTTGTATTGAAGCCTTTGAATACTTTCACTGCTAAATTTCTAAAAGAAAACAATCGACTGATATAAATGAACTTATATCTTTCTAGATTTTTTACTGGGTCCAATTTTATTTTATTTATTTTGACATGATTTATTGGATTTCTGCGTAAGGATAGAAATCCTTTGAAACCGTCCGTGTTTTTCGTTGTTTTTTTTCTTCATCTGCTCCAAACCTACGCAAGTTTTTTTCTGAAAGTTCATTGGCTATACAGCTAATTTCAGATATCTGATTGGCAGATAAATCTAGTTAGCCTACTTAACGTAGGCGGTGAACGCAGACTGAAATTTACTTTGTTTTATCATCTATGCAAAAACGTTTTTAAAAATGGCGGACAAGTTACGCTTAAATTTTGTAATTCTTGAATAGTGTATGAAAACGGCTTTTAGATAACGAATTATTCTTACAAGAACGTTAAATATAGAAGAATCTCTGCCCTGGAAACTTGTAAACTTCTTTACATTTAATTACTAACTGCTTGATATGTTATAAAAAGTTTTAATATGGGAACGGAATAAACTGCTCCCTGAGTTGGTATGTATACAAATGAATGTATACAAATGAATTTATTGAGCCTTAAATAATGCTTAATATGTTTCCAACGTTTCCAATGTTTTCAAGGTAAATATTCTTCTTCGCCTTAAGGTTTAGACCGTCTTCAAAAATATTACGGTTTCACCACATTTCAAGCTTCAAATGTTTATTCGGTCTCTATTGTCAGGATTTTCTGACATTATTCTAATTTATTCTGACAATACGGTGAAGCCTTAAAAATATTCTCATGCGTTTCCAATATGTACATGTTTTCAAGGTAAACATATATGTATACGTATACTTCATATGCTTTTCGAAAACCAATTAATTTCCTTTTTGACATTTTTTATATTTCTGGACATTTTTAGTTTTAAGCGAAATTTTTAATTTTAAGCGGTAGTCGGTCTAGTGACATGAAACCGTATTGTTTCTTCTGCTAGCCTTAATCGTAGATGCATTTCATTATTTCATCATATACTGTCTCATTACATGTGACACATTGTATTTGTTCCTTAAATGTTTATTAGTGACACCTTGCAAAATAAAATAAAAATAAATTTACAACAGCCAGTTTACACAATTATGGTTAATTGAAAATATTTTGAATTTTGAGTAAAAGGGAATTAGTGTAAACAGAGAATTCTGATATTCTAAGATTGTCTTATAAGACTTTTCTGCACCTCGGCCTGGTGATGATATTCATCGTGATGTTAAATTTTCAAACGACCTATAGAAAATGTTTTTTGAAAATTATCAGCAAATAAAGCAGAAATCCTTGTGCCTGCAAGGCCATCTTGTTTTAATTTATAACAACACATAATCTACATAACAATGCCGATGCCACAACCTTGTCAGCTTTCTTAAAATCTGTACCAAAGCGGATTGAATTATTAGAAAATGATATAGAAGTTGGTTGAAAACAATAACATGATAGTAAACCCTGGGAAGTTACATTCTATTATTTTATCGAAAGATAGAAGCAATGAAACTTATTATTTTAACATGCAAGATTGTACAAAAATTTCTGTCGGTTTAGATTAGTATTTATATATTGTAATATAAAAAGTATGTATCAATATACCGTGTTAAAAAAAGTAAACCAAAAAAAAAGGTGATATAATACAATCCACTTTTTAATCTCCGAAACACTATCAAATATCGTCACCAAAAAAACGCTTAATTACTTATTCTTGCTTTGTCATTGGTTTTCAAGTTTCATTAGTTCTTTTGTTGTGTCTACTACGCGTTGCCTGTTGATTCTAAAACATCAAATTGACGAAATATGTAATCTCAGGTGTTGTAATGTGTCCTTTTTCGAAACTTATATGAAGCTTTTCATTGAAAGGAGTAAAACAGATGTATATATTGGATCTTCATTAGTAGAAGCGAGACTAATCTTTGCCCAGTAGCTAATCTAAAATTCTATCTTGAGTTGTCGTATGTGAATGATGAAGATTTCATCTTTAGAGCTGTCACCTCTACGGACAAAGCTCAATGTCTGAGAAGAAAAAATTAAACCATGGTCATACTCAAGGATGCGAGAAATCTTGCTTGAAAAATTAGGTAGTGGTCTAGATAAGAAGCACTTTGGTTTGCACAGCCTTCGCAGTGGCTAACACAGGCGTACTTGATAGGTTATTTAAGAGACACGGGCGGTGGAGATCCGAAAAAGTGAAAGATGGTTACGTGCAAGATAAGTCCACTTTGTTATATGTGTCAAAATCCTTAGGGTTATGAAAGTAACCTATAAATTCTAATACTGCCCCTACTTTTTCACCATGGAGTTAAGATGACTCTACTACTACCAAGGTTGTTGTTCATTCTTTACCAATCTGTCCTACCTGAGTGTTTCATAGAAAAGTAAATGAAGTTATTTTCAGTTAAGTGCAACGAATTAGAAAATAATAGAATTTATTTATGTGAAAACCAGGCCTTGTCTGAAACGTGACCAAGTTTATATAAAGGGTTTTCTCAGCCAAAATGATTCACAAGTCTATTAGCACTGTTACTGTCGCAAACCCACCCATCCCCCACCCCTTTTAAACATATATCCTTTGTCGATGATGTTGTAGTTAATAATTGCCTTCATTGATGTTGTAATTTTAATAGCGTTGTAACAGTATCTGAGTTAAGATAACTCCAGTACTATCAAAGTTGTTGTTCATTCTTTACCAATCTGTCCTACCTGAGTGTTTCACAGAAAAATAAATGAAGTTATTTTCGGTTAAGTGCAACGAATTAAAAAATAGCGTAAACAGATAAACTTCATAAGACATGTAAACAATTCAACAAAGTCAGCGAAGAACAGAAACTTGTAGTTGAGCGATACCAGAACAGGTAAAATACTTTAGGAGTTGCTCTACTAAGGTAATGTTCATATAGAAAAATATCTCAGTAAAAAAGGAAAGAAACTTTTCTACGCCCCAAAAATGAAAGAAATGACATGTACATGCACATGCACGACGTTCGGTATAAGAACAAAGGAATTAATTACAAAATAAGTAATGATTCAGAAAACATAAAAATAATTAGTGTAATTCTCTAAAGTTATCGTCTTTGTTCGAAATGTGAATTAATTGGCAATGTTGGATGAATCAGCACAAACGCTTCCAACACACAAACACCTTAAAATATGTTGATAAACTTTCATCCAAATCATGCAACATATTTTCTCATCCAAGATTGAGAGTGGGATTGATATCTAAGGGGGTTGTCTGGCTGAACGGCTGAAGCATACTTCCTTAGCCTAAATGGGGGCTTTAAATGCTCTTGGACCTCCTATGCAGGACCCTCATTAAAAACAGTTCTATCGGAACTGAAGAGGCCATCCTGGGTAAACATTAAAACAAATAATAGTAATAATTCAACACAGATTTTTCCAATGTCGGAAGAAATGTTGCATACATTTCCATACGCTTAAGGCAGAACCTTTAGAACCTTGCTACTAATATTCCAATTTTCACAGATTTAGAAAAAATTCGTGAACCAATTTAAACTTATCAACTATGTCAAAGGAAATACCTTCAAATTTTCGTTTAGAACTGAACTGAAAAACAACAATAACTTCTGAGTTGACAATCACAAAAACAACCATAACTTCTGAGTTAGCAATCACAAAAACAACCATAACAAATTTTGATGCCTCTGCTGATGGATCGTTGAAATGTTCAGAACCCGAATTTCTTTACAAGTAAATGATGAGCAGATTCAAGTGGTTGTTGATGTACGAAAACACAAGGTCATCAAGGCAGCATTTGGATGCGGTAAAACTGTTGTTGCTACTTTACAAACAGAATTTTTGGCACGAATTGCTGAAGAACCTACAACTATATTTTACATAAGCTTTGATCCATTCAGTTTGATTGATTTTTACATTGACAAACACTTAAAAAACTTGAAGCTGCCAAAAGTCGAAAGTGAATTAGTTAATTTACAAATTACCAATGTCTCAGTAATTGGTGCAGAAATGATATCAGGAAGCATTCCCCGTGTTTCGAAAATTCTGGCATATATACAAGAGCAAGAAAAGACAACCGGTAGAAGATGTCACATATTCATTGATGAACTTAATTCATCCACTATGAGCAAAGGTGAAGTTAAATAAATTAATGAAATACTTTCTTCTATGAAAGATAATTTCATAACACTCGTTTTGCAACCATTTCAGCATGAAAAATTTGATATTGTAAAAGGAATCTTCTTCGAAAAGAAAACACGTGTTTCTAAGACATACGAGGCTCAGCTGGATATGGCCCAATTGCAATTGAGAAAAAGTATGTGAAACTCTGTGAAGATTTCAGAGCTCCTTGAGGTAAACAGGTTTTTTTGTCAAATATTATTCTACATCTTTCAAGTAAAAATATTTCTGCATCATTAGCTCATTATTTTCAAGGTGCAATTAGTTGGTGAGCCACTATTGTATCAGCTTTAAAGTTCTCCTCGAATAATAATACATAGGTGGTGTTGTTGCAGCATTTTAGCTTTTACGATTAAAATCTGACTCTAATCATGTATATTTTGAACAAAAAATAGAACCCCCTAGGCTTTAACAATTGCCGCATCAGTCCTGGAGGAAACAAAGTGAGTTCTAACTACTTTCAAAAAAAGGATGTTAGCAGTTATAAAGACAAAGTCTGACCATAAGCTAATAATGGACCAAAGTGTATAGCCCAATCCTGTTAATACTATACTTTCGCTTTGAGTCACCCACACCACCTCCACCCATCCCCTGGAACGATTATCTTGTCCTGTAAATAATGAGTCAGAAACAATGAATCATTCTTTGAAACCATTACAGGTTTATGGAATAGGTCACTAGTTCTGGGAGTAAACTGCATCTAAAGTCTAGTTAAACTAACAAAACCCAATAACTAAATTTGGGAAAAATAATTTCTGCAGAGATTTTTTTTCAAGAATATTCTTGGTTTTTGCAGGCATAACTTATACATATTTTAATGCCATTCAAATTTACACAAGCAATAATTAGACATTTTAATGGTCAAACTCTGTCAGGTCAGGTTGTATCGTAATTCTGACATATTTATGGTTATTCTTTGTATTCGCGGTACTACAATTTACATGAGTTTTCTCCTTTCATTGGTCATTTTGCATAATATGGCCTAACACTTTTATTACAAAAACACTACCACCGTATCCCACTAGAAATGTCATTCCAGCAAAAAAGCTAGAGGGGCTAGATAAAATGACTAGCTCATTTTATCATCTTTCGGTTCATTCATTTGAGCTTCCTGGTAGAAACTAATTTATGTAAATATGTATTTTAGAGTGTTAATCTACGAAGATGCGATCATTAAACTTTTTGGTTGAACGTCTCTCTTTTTCGTTTGAAAGAACGAGCCATTACATAACCATTACCTTGTTTAACCCAGATAGAAATAACAAGGTTTTCACCGCAAACTAGTGATGATCGCATCTTCTTGTTACATTAACCTATAGTTTAAAAAAGATGAGCAATTCAAATCACTTGTACCTAATTTAATAATACACAAACAGTTTTTAGTATTTTCTGAACGCTTATTTGAATTTGAATTTACAACCATCAAAACGATATTGACAGATAAAAAAACAAATATACGTTTTGCCATGTCCGCCATTTTCTTTCACGGCAAAGACTATAACGACGAGGTGCCAAATTGATCTAATTTGCATAATTGACAGGACAGTTATAATGGATTTCTTTGATACGCAGAAATCCAAAAACCTTTATGATAATCTGTCAAGTTTTTTCATATAGCATAAGTATTATGGAAAATTTGTTAGAACTCCTTTGGGCAACTTAAGATTGAATTTAATGAATCTTGCTTGCAGGTTGCTAAAGATGTTATCAGTGGTGACGAAACTCGATATTACTATCCGAAAGCTAGTGAAGATGAATTTAGTATGGGCGATGATACTGAAACTGTCACTGATGAGTCTGAAACACAAGTAGATGGTCCTTCAAGATCTAATAATGAGATGACCGAGCAACAGAATCGACACCCCAAAGCTGATGATGTTAGAGGTGACTTCAAGGTGTCCAGAAAGATGCCAGTGCCTTTGAAAAAGGAAGAACATGTTATGAAGCAGATAAGCACGCTTGGCGAAAAACCATCAACAGAAGGTATAATGCTGAAATATCATTTTGAGAAAACTACACAAGTTGGTCATTCACATCAAGGTAAAAAAAGTGGAATTATTGTATATCCCCTCAACCGAAGAGATTGAGAGGTGTTTACCCGAAAGTTATCGTGGTAAGTACCAGGAAAAACAGGAGACGATTTTAAAGATAGCTGTTTGTTTGAAAAATGTTGAAGCTGGAGACACCATAATCTGCCACGATGAAGAAGAATTCGTTTTGATACGACATGCGTTACAGGTTGCTGAAAAAGATTTTGTCACTTATGCACATTGCCTTGAAAATAAAAATAAAATTCCAAGTACTGAGGAGAAGCAGGAGGTAGTTAAAGCAATTGATAGAAAAAAGGAAATCGTTCTAGCAGATAGTAATGATTGCCGTGGTTACCAAGTTCGCAAAGTTGTGATTCCCTCATCCAGTACTGAGCAATTTCATCGACACACTATTTTAGAAAATGCTGCTCGAGCAACAACCGATATTTTATTTATTGTAATTGACTGTTCTTGTCTGTCGTTGTTTGGAAGCAGCAAATCTACGTTTGGAAAGGTCATTGAGAAATGGAATTCACTGAAAATGATGAACGTGATAAAGCCAACAATCACTGCAATTTCGATGTCATATGTCAATCGGTTACCTGCTACAGAAACTTTATTACAACATACTGTAGACAGGTAAGATTGTTCATTTCAGTTAGTAAAGACTTTTATCAACAACGAAGTTGATTCTTCCGTTGCATTAAGAAGTCGGTCATAAACTATTGACAAACAGTTTATGATTCGAAACAAGTTTCTAATTGTATTACGAATTATTGAAGACTCTTTATTATGCATCTTCGTGAATTTGTTTTTTAGGATACCAACCGGGAAGCCAACCTTCGGTGGTATGTAAATATTCTATGAATTTTACTTTTCATTATATTTCCAGCTAACTATGGTTTTATTTGCTACGTTAAGTAGACTTGTTCTGCATCCTTGTTATCCGTCTGGAACGCTTCACAAAAACTTGAGTTGTACAACTTAATTGTTAAGTTGAAAACTTTTTCATTCCTAGCAAATGCGATAGGACATCTTCAAAGGTCTCGACAACTGGCTCTTTGAACATTTAATTAATTTAAAAAGTTTATTAGATGAAAAAACAATAACAGTGGGAATGCTCACTTGCTTATCGCAAATCCTGTGCAATTCTATCGCATTTTATCCATCTTACTTCTATCGCATTTTACCTAGTGGAAACCGAGTTTTGTAAACCGGTTTCTTATTACTAAGCGTTGTAAGCACGCAGAATATTAAAATCGCCTTTGTTTGTTTTTTTGTTTTTTTGTTTGCGGACAGTTTGAACCTTCTCCCCAATAACAATTATCTCCCTAATCTCTAGCCGCTTCATTCCCAGGTGTATGTTTCATTTAATTTTGTGCGTATGTATTTTTGCGACGTTCTCCTTAAATTTAAGCTACTTGTGTATAAACACTTGTATAAATTGGCGTAGAAATTTCGTTCGTTCACCACATGGTAGGAAGAAGAATGGAAAAAAACAAAGAGTAAAAAGGAAGTTCTTTCTTAAATATTGAACTTAAATTAAAAAGATGTTGTTTGGAAGTTTAACGTATTATGAAAATAACATTTGAGTTTTGTTAAAGATGTGTAGCCAAGGGTTAGACCCTATTACCTCTGGCATCTTCTCTGTTTGTCGTCCCCTAACCCCTCGCGTTGATGTTATTGCTTGCCATTTAATTCAACATTTCTTCAACAGTTTCAGTTAAAGAAAAAGGAGATTTTCTTACAGAACATAGAATACGGAACATCCCGAAAGAAACTTTATATAAGCGTTTGCGAAGGACAAAAGATTTAGATGTTACACATTTATCTGAAGTCATTATAAAATTTCCTTATTTTACGCAATTTCCTTATAGTATATACATGCGACTGAAGGGCCTTAACATCTAAAGGCACTGTCTCTTCGTAAAAGCTCATCTTATGCTTGACCTGCAAAGTTTCTTTCGGGCTGTACATGTTTATTTTTAATTTTCCAACATTCGGATGAGAGCGTTCGGATAACTGAGACATTCGCTAAGTCATTATTCTCTGCCCCTTATGCAAATAAAACCTCGTGTAACTCTGACTTTCTGAAAATCATTTGTTAAATAATTCAAATTGAAATTCTTGCAAATTTTATGAAAATCACACGATTTCCTGAGAGCGTTTATTCTCTAATTTCAACATGGCGTTACGCAATGGAGAAAAACAGAAATTAGGGTCTGGGTTAACAGGATTCTACTGTATATATAGTGATATAATTTTATCAATTATTACAGTATCAGAGGCGTAGCTAGAGTCAATCAAAATCTGTGGAGTAGAGTTCAGTCATTTTAAGTAGAAAAGGAAAACGTGCAAGTAACCTAATCGACACCTAAGACTGAAAAGAAAGATCGTAATGTTGGACTCTCCTCCACTTTTTTTGATTGACCCTGAATACACCTATGACTATTATCAAGGTTCAAGGTTTGCTAAAAAAATTTAGAAAATTGGCATTACAATTCCAAAAGTTTCTTAAATTTTGATGGTCTTTATAACGTGGTTTCTTATATAAAAAACCCAAATAAACGTAGTCTCAACAACTCTGACGTGATTGTTGAAGCGAAATGGAAATGTAAACAGAACACCATTTCATATATATCACCTTAATTTCATACCACAATCTCTACTAGACGGAAAATGTGGCGGTGGGTGATGTAGATTGAATGTTAAGTAGAAACCCTTACTTTTCGCTGCAACGATAAAAATCGCTTGCTGCTACCTTTTCCGCCTAGTGGAGATTCACCTTAGACAAATGTTTTTCATCTAAAAATCTCGATTCTCCCCATCTGATTTATTTTTCTGTTATTTTTTAAAAAGCCTTTTGGAAACCATTTAAACGTTCTTGAGTTACTATTTATATCATCATATTTATATCATTTTATTTTTATTATTATTCTTGTCGATTATTCTTGGCCGCCTTACTAATTTACACGGAATCTTAACCAATCAAATGGCTCAATTAGTGATCACGTGAAGAAAACATACCGTCTGGTATCCTGTCTAGTAAAATACTGGCTAGAGAGAAACACTGGAAGGAACATTCCTTTCTTGTATGAGGCTTTAAGGTTCATTAAACGTTAGAAAATGAAACATATGAAAGAGATTCCAACGTTGAAAAACATATTTCAGTAAAGTAATTCCCCTATCATAACTCCTTTCTATGAGAGGGCTGATTGTAATGATTTGTTTACCCAAACTTATTATTTTGAAGTAAATCCCCAAATACTGGTTGTTTGCTTATGTCTTTCCCATTTTTCTGTTTCTTATGAATTTGTTTCCCATTAAAAAAACATGTCAAAGCTAACAGTTTTTTATTCGCATTCTCAGTTTCCCTTTCTAAAACGTTTTTCACTATCGACAACCTTCTATCGAAATTTCATATATTTTGTTTTGTCATGCGGTTTGACCCATGTATATTTTCGAACACTTTTATTCTGGCTGTGTCTATTTTCGAATAAAATTAGCCAATAGTTTTTCTCTAGAGATTCTTTTTATTCCCGCCAAACAGAATTCTATTCCTTTATCTTCTCGACGTTTGAAGAGTGAGGAGCTCTGTGTTGTTGATTTTTTTTTTTTAATCGTTAAAAATATCTATCAATTTTTATCTACAAAGCAAAAACGACATTGCGTAACATTCAAGTCGGGTAAATCATTTTTATGAATTTTGAAAGAAAGTTAATAACATTTTTGCTTTCCTTGTTGCGTTCATGTAGTCCAGCACGGGCTTTCATTAAACTGAATGGAACTGTTGTCTCTTAGCAGCAATGAAGGTGATAATAATATATCGAAGAACTTTTGCTAATAATATTAACTTTATTGTTTTTTCTGTTTTATTTAACATTTTTATAATTTCTTTTATAAGAAAAGTCGCTGATTTGACTACAACTAACGATTGTCTATTAATTTATTCATGATTACCAAGCTTCGTAGTCGAAGCAATTTTTGGAAAGATTTTCAGAACCTTTATTAAAAATGAAAATTTTATTTTGTTTGAAAATTTGGGCATCATCTGTTAGAGCTTGAAAAACTGATTAAAATGATATATAAAATCATCTGTCGGCCATGAACAGTTAAAGAGATACACGTCATTAAGTTGTAGTGCTATGACGTCATAGGTGGTGGATCCGCCGATCCACGGCGTTACACAACCTCCCACTTCAGTTGCGTCACCTACGTACCGGCAGGTTAATGTGCACATCATAAAACGTCAGTTAATTTGATTGGTTTAGAAGATAATTATCCAAAAATAAGCAAATCTCTATTTAATATTTTAATATTATTTTATTTCTAGTTTTTATTACTATTTCTTATAATTATTAATTATTAGTTGTTTAGAATTTCTTCACTTTTAAAATGTATTCTTATTTTGATTATTCTTCATTTATTTTATCATTTATTTTTCATTTATTTTAGATCTTCGTGATCTTATCCGCGGTAATAAAGGGTCTGCAATACAAAAACTCATCTTATCTAACTCCTCCATCATCAAGATGAGGGGTAGTCGTTTTGATGGGGTTTTTTTATGGTGTTTTTGATAGGACACTTGGTGGTCGTGATGATTGGACACTTTTGATGTGGGCTTCCCTACTCCACAAATCTTCGATGGTGCAGATGTTACTTGATAGTGGTGCGGAGACAGGAGAGAAGGACAGTGATGGTTGGACCGCTATTCATATCGGTGCTGTTTATAATTCGTACAATTGTATGAAACTTCTCCTGTCTCATGCACCACATGACGCCATTAACAGTCGAAATGATTACAACGAAACAGCTCTTCATAGGGCGTCAGAGAAAGGTAATATCGAAATAGTGGAAGAACTTTTAAGTTATAAGATCGATACTCGTGTGAGAGATAAAGCAGGAAAGACTGCATATGATGTTGCGTGTCGTGATTATCGTGATGATGGTAATGATGAAAAGAAAAGAAGAATACGGGAAGTAATTCTTCAACACGAAAAGTAAGAAAATATTTCATTCTAATATTTTTATAAGAAAAAATCGGATGTGAAAAAATATTTTGATGGATAAAATGTGAACTCTTCGTATAGTTACCATGACAACAGAATAATGAAAGATTAAGATTTCTCTTCTTTCTAGGAAGCATCCACAATGAGGAAACGTTTTTAATTGTATATTGTATTTATTTATTGATGATGATAAACATGTTTATCCTTTTTTAATTTCGCATCTTCGTACACAGACAGAGAGTTCTTGCAATTATCTTATAGTGGTATATCCATTATCGTTTTTATGTAACAACTTTGCACTCAGTCTAAATTTGAATTTGTGTTTTTGAGTTCATGAAATAAATAGTTTCTCAATTTTATGGTTTTATTATGTAACTCATGTTTCTTTTGGAAATATCGAAGAAATATTGATGAGGCCGACCACCACTGAGCAATTTTCCAGTCGTGCAACAGCTCTGTCTGTACATTTCAACCTTCCATGTGCTGGTAACTGTGTGACAATGTTCGCAAAATAAACGCTGTAATGAACCAATTAAAATCTCCAATTCTATTAGCACATGCTAAAAAAAATTGCAAGGTGGACAACGACCTGTACGAGTGTTGTACATTATTTTCTTTGGATTTTGAACAGAAAAGAAGTAGATTGTATATCATTCCATATTTATGTTGAGGTAAACAAAGTTCAAAAATTTGAACGAATTATTTATGTGGCAATAAGAAAATGTTTTCCTCCGTCATAAACTAATAAAAATTATGATCGTTGAATATCGGGTTAAGATATGCAATAGAAATCCGTGACGTACAGGCCAAGTTGAAATTCGAAGTCATTCGTCACATTAAACGGCTGTTTTTCCGAAGCGCTGGTTTTCTGAAACTCTTTCATTCAAGAACTGGTGATTAAAAATTGCCGCTTCTGAGAGATGAGTTTCATTTAATTAGTATTTTGTTTTGTATAGGATCGTATTTCAACGAAATAAATATATATATATATATAAAGTTCATAAATTTCTTGATGATTAAAAAGCTTCTAAGACAAAACCCGTGCGCTTATACAGGCAAGGAAAGGAAACTGGTGGGACTCACTCGATACATGATGGTATGTTTGCTCCAGCATTCTTAGATAGATATCAAATAATCCTTCGAAACATTTGAATCACAGTGTATCTACTCTCGATATAACCAACCAGCCTCTCTTCCTTAACAAACACCCTTAAAATCTCTCGATTGAGCGAACGCGCGATAAAACGAACTGTTATGTGTCCCTTCATAGTTCATTATATATAGAGAGTTCACTGAACCTTCGAAAAGCAGATTCCTTTTTGTAAAGCTGGATGGATCTCCACTAGACGATTTTAGGCGCTCTGGAAATCAAAACCAGTTAGAAATTCGCGTAATTCTATTGGTTTATAATTTGATGATCGTCCTTAACACCTCGAAAAGTTGAAATCCTTCCTACTTTTCATCAAGCGAATATTTTCACCGCCCCATTCACTTTTCTTCATATGTTGTGACGAAAATTTGTAACGATCGTCGTAAAAGTTGTCTAGTGGAGTAGTTCCGGCTTAAAACAGGCGACCGTTTAATTTGAAATAACTTCAAATTTCAACGAGATTGTAATGTCACAGATTTCTGATTCCTTTCAAATGTCTTTACTCGCAACATCAGTAAGGAACTTGTGAAAACAACTGTGTTTATCACAGGTATGTCACAATTATTTTCCACTTGCAGCAAGAAATTTGGAAACACTCCTTTAAAGCAAAGAAATATGTATTTCTTTTCGTATTTCTATGTTCAAAGTGAAACGATAAAGCAATACTTTTAAATCATACTTCAGACGACGAGACGACGTATTTAATAATCTTGCTTTTCTGATTGGAAGCAAAATTTAAAAGTCATAAACTACAATAAAATTTCATGAAAGTTCCCTATAGATTTCATTTTAACTACATTAGACATATATATATATATATATATATATATATATATATTATAAGAACATTTACATTCTATCTTCAAAGTTGCAAGAATAGTTTCGCTAGGAAAGGTGTTAGTCGCGTTTCGTTCTTGAAAAACGATCTAAAACTCTTGTTACGGTTTCCAAATTCACAACGTGGAGCATCTACGATTTTAAGTGGCATTTTAAGATTTTAACAATCATCTCCTTATGTCGAAAAAACAATAATCACTTCTCTTTTTTATGAAAACAAATTAGACTTCTTTGTCACGTCCCTAGTTCTTTCTAACATCTTCTATCATCTATTATTACGTAATGATCTTGGTGAAAAAGTCGGTAAAGTCTTTTTCTTCTTGTGTGGACTACCAGGGATAGGTAATGATGAATTCAGGACACGTTTTTATGTACGACGATTTTCAGATGTCGGTTGGTTTTTTGAGAGGAGTGTGCGTGGATCGAGCATGTCGTAATTTGACGGGATCATTCCAAGTTTTCGTTCAATGGTTTTTAGTTGTTTTTCAGCTTCCAGATATTCTTTATATTTTGATTGCATTTCATCAGAGTAGACATCACTGATTTGCAACTACAAACAAAATTAAGCGTTGCAAAAACAAAATATCTTATCAGAGATAAAAAAAACCTCGGGGTTTGGATACTATGTCAATATATCGACAATTAAAATAAAATCGGGAAACTTGTGAAGGTATTCGGATATTATTCGGGAATAAAAGCTATGTTTTGGTTAGTCCACTATGACGTTATGGCTGCAAAAAAATCAAAAGTAAACAAAAACACAATCAGTAACTTTTCTTCGTTGTTAATTTCCGCTCTTCTGTAGAAATCCAACTTTATTTGCTAATACACAAAAAATAGTTTCTAAGTGGTTATGGAACAAGATTGGGAAATTTTGAGAAAAAATATGAATTATGAATCGTTTTTTTGGTACCACCAGCAATCGGTCACTTTTCCCTGCTGTGTTTTTATCCTATCAAGATATTTGCTGCTGTTTTCTTATTAATTACAATAAAATGAATCGTAATACCTCAAGATCCTCTTTTGCTTTTCTTTCACTTTCCATGGACGATTTAAGACTGTAGAGATAGAGAATGCAGCGTTTCAGCGCATCTCTTTTTCCCGATATAAGAGTCGCTGTGCAAGGGGTGAATTGGTCGTGAAATTATTGCTAATTGAATACATGCGCAGATAGTTAAAATATCGATGAAATTGTCGCTAATTGAGTACTTGCGCAGATAGTTAAAATATCGATGAAAAATAGGGTATAATGGATATGTTAATTTTTGATGACATCATCAAAAATAAAATCCGATTTAAAAAAAAATCCGATTTTTAAAAAATGGAAATAATTTTTGTTACTATGGAAACCATTCGAGAATTTCCCTTTTTTTTAAAATCAAAATAATTTTTGTTGTCATGGAAACCGTTCGGGAATTTCCCTTTTAAGTTCTGTCCGTGTTGTGAGGTAGGTTGAGCTTCAAAGTATAATAAAGATGAATAATCCTATGATGAATCAAACTTATAAGGACTTAGTGATGATCGCTAAAGTATTTAAAGAGTGCAGTGCGACAGATTATGATGAGGTTATGAGGTGTGCAGCTAAAGACGGTCACATCAAGATCGTTAAACTATGTAAAGAGTGGGGTGCAACTAACTTTGATAGAGCAATGTGTGGTGCAGCTGCATGCGGTAACGTGGATATTGTTAAGCTTTGTAAAGAGTGGGGTGCAATGGTGCATGATCTTCAGTAATTCGAATGATGATGATGGTTACTTAAGAATGTGGTACGCGTCAGGGTTTTCAAGCCGTATATATAAGCAAACATGTTTACCACTCTTCCAACGTTTCTTAATGGGTATCCAATTATCTATAAAACCAATTTCTTCATCAAGGATCTTCAAATCACTCCTTCCCCTCGGGTGCCAAATAAAGAACATGTTTGCTTGTCTTCGGATATTCTTCGGGACAGATGTATAAACTTGGGTGAGTAACCAGAGACTGTGTTTTTTATGACGTCCTGAGAAAGCTAGTTTGAAAAGTGGGTTTTTTCTTTGTTTGTCAAGTTTCTCTTCATCAATACAATCGTCAACGATGAAGAGTGTCTCTTGGTTTTGGAAGAGAGTCGAAAATTTCTCGATCCAATAAGTCAATCCTTGTTCTGGTGTAGGTTCAATTAGAAAAATATCATCCTCTTTCCACAAGGCTTTACATGATTGATAGATATCATTCCACTTGAGAGTAGGGCAGATGATGATGATATAGTCAAAGTGCTGCTTGAACTGGTTTTGTAGAAGCTCGAAAACCAACTTTGTCTTCCCACATCCAGTCCGCCGAGAGAAAATTGCTGTACAAGGTTCCTATATATAGCTCATTTATTTAGTATCCAACGCTATTGAAACGCCCATCTTTAAAGTTGACTTGTCCATCTTGCAAAACATAGAGGTAACAGTTGATAGATCCTGCAGCCTCTGCCTTTTTCGTGATCGCTAAAGTCACACCATCACTCGTGTTCTTGAGTTGTCTCCCTGTTCCATGTACATTGTTGTCAGGTGTGCTTCTAAAATCAATGAACAGTGAATAACTGGTATTGTAAAAGTCTCCTGGTGCTATACTCGTATTTTCATCTCCGCAGAAATATCGCCAGGCATTTTCATACATATCTTTCGGAAGCAAACCATGTGTGTAGAGTTGATTTGGTTCACCTTCTACCGTGATGTCTACTTTTGAGATTTTCGGGTTGTAGAACTTTTCGTTGTCGAAAGCGTAAGCTTTTTGATTACCAGGTTCAATGAAGAGCATCAAATTAGACTTTAAACTCTCACTTGGTACGTTAACCTGTATGTTCCACATGGTGTCTTCCTTTTTGAGAGGTATCTTGCGATGTCTCAAGATTCTGACATAGGGAAAAGATTTATTTATTGAAACAGTCTTGACTTTTTCCTTTAATTCTCCATCTTCTACTTTATCGAATTCCAAAGCGATGGAAGATATGGTATAGGTGCCATCAGGATCCTTCTTTGAAGCTCCGCTTCCTGTTCCAGCATCTCTGATCACATCTGTACAAACGGTAGGTTTTTCAGGACTTCGAAATATTCCCACAAGGGTCTCGCGAATCTGTTTCCATGAGCATTAGCCAACGCTGTTTCACTCGCGCCACCACTTGCTCCAAATGTTTTAACTCGAAGTTTAATCACATCCCCTTCCGCATCTACCCCTTGTTCGATCTTGAGAAGTTTCCGTTTCTCTGAAGCCCACTTATCTGCATAAAGTTGGAAGACATCAACGTCAGCGATCGACTGTATGATATTCCCCTCGTATTCGATTTTAAGCTCGCTAACCAAACTCTTTCCGAGATTGTTCACGATATACCTGCCTGTATCCGTACTCTTCACTTCAAAATCGAAAGTAAGCTTTAGACTTTCGGGTCCCATAACATCATTTGCACCTAAGTTTGGTAGTCTTACATGTAAGACCTGATTCTGATCGATGATGCTGACATGCTGTCTCGATGCCTTTAGACCAAAACGAGTCATATATTTTTTATTAGGGTTTAAACTCTTTCCATACAAACTCTTTACATACAAAGTCATTTATTTATATAAGAAATGACTGAAACTTTCGATAATATCGGATATGAATGGGATGAGCATGGTGAAGACGAGGAGACATCCTTTATAAGTAAAACGTACGATAGCATGCAACCGAGTGGAGCGGATGTTACTCAAGCGCAAGTATCCACCTCAACGAAAGAGATACAAGTGGATATACTCCGCAGGAACTTAGAGGGTCTGTTTCACTATCTTTATGTTGAAGACTCCTCGAATCTTGTACATTTGCGAAAGTTTAAACTTTCGAAATACAAAGGCGTTCCTCGGTTCGACTACTACAAGAATGGGATTTGGCGCAATCTTACCGATTTACGTACTGGAAAGTGGTTGGGTAAGAAGACGATCATCAAAGTTATTGGAAAGACATCGATTAAAGATGTGCTTGAACTAGGTACTCCTCTTCAACCTGAGGATGAAATTCAGATGCGGGATCTTGGTAAGAAGATCGAGATATTTGATGAGCAACTCAAGGAGATGGATCAGGAGATATCAGAAACACGGCGAGCTCTCGATTTAGATCCTGAAGATGTAGAGGAGAAAGAAAAACTTAAACAACTGCGTGAAGAGCGAGAAAGAATCGAGAAACAAAAATCATCACAGATCTCACGGATAAAAGAGACCATCACCAAGATAGCGGATAGTGACACGTCGCTAGGTGAGAAACTTCGAACTCTTTTTCGGGAACAAGATATTACGATTACAGTAATCATAACAGCGCTCGGACTTGTTATATCTACAATCGTAACTTCGTTAACCGGAGGTACGACGGCGATAGGTGGAGGAGGAAAACCACCGGGAAAAGGTGGTATTCAGCAGTGGATGAAAAAGCAGCTCGAAGCTCTTGAACGACTACTCGGAAAGCTTGGTGTCAAGCTTGGAGCTGCGTTGCATTGGAAGCATTGGAAGCTGGTTACTAGCCTTTCTGAAAAAGGGAGTTATGATATTAGGTGAAAACGTCTGGCTACTCATCGTTTTCCTACTAGGTTTGATAGGGAACTGGTTAGTTGGAAAAGTAAATTCCAAGCGCAATAACTGATAGTCCAGCGATAGTTAAAGCTTGCTTTTCCTCTTCATGTTGTTGTGCTGCTTTGGTGAATCTAGACACTTTTACTCCAAGTTTAGTAGGTGTTTCCATAACATCATGAGTTGAATGAAAACCAGTAGTTCTCTTACCTTTGAAGGCGTCATGTTTTGGAGGATGTGGTGTTTCCACATCTTGAGGAGGAATCGACAGTGCTCCAATATGCTTCGCACTAACTAGCTTTATACTGAAATCTGTTACATCATCGAGATTTTTCAACTTCAAGTCGCTGGGTATGAGGTAAGTTCCTAAAGCAACACCAAAACTTCAGAACATTTTGGAACTCTGTGATCTCTTGTTGTGTAGTATTTTTATTCAGAATGATCTTTTCTAGAGAAGACGTAAAGATCTTTTGAGCATCCAAAGCACGTGCTGTATCACCTATAATGTTTGATCTAGCACTCGCTTGTGATTCTAAGATCAAATAGGTGTAGTATCGTATAGATTGTGATAACCTCTGCACTCCCGCGCGAGTTAATCCGTCAACATGAGTTTCGAGCCACATTTTGAGGTTATCCTTACCAATCTGAATTCGTGAGAGATATCGCTAATACGTAGGTTCTGGTATGATACCAAATTCTCTAGAAATACTTCGGAAAGCAGTCTCATTATATGGATTTTTTCTTGGATTAAAGGTAAGATCTCCTGGTAGAGGTACCTCCATTTCTTCTAGAATAAGACGCGTTTGTAGGTAGACGTGAAAGCGGAAAATAGATCGGATCATCGGAACCTTGTGATTAAGATGAAAGGTGGATATCCCACATCCCGCGGTGCTCACCCAGAAACTGAAGGAGAGTTGCCCGAGGTAAAAGTCTAACGGCTCTCCGAAACGATCTATCGCGCCTTCAGATTGGAATGGTAGGAAGATATTACGAAAGTTTAGAGTGAACGAGGATCTATCTTGATCAACAACGATTCGTTGTTTCCATAGTTCCTCTGATGGTATTAAGACGCTAGGTTTCCCATACTTGGGTATATATCTTACTTTTGAGTTAAAGCTTAGAAGATTACTCATTTCTTCATATAATAAATGCAGCAATATATGTATGTGAACTACCTCTCACCTTGAAATCAGGAACTGAGTTGTACTTGTATAATGCTTTGATTATAGTGCGATGGTTTAATTTAGATAATGATTCTCGCGTAACCACATCGAAAGTGTCGCCAGGTACCGATCTGTATCCTACGCATATTGATTTTTCAAAAGGTCTTTTTTTCACACGTCGTCAACCCTCATCAAAACATAAACGCGAAAAGCAACAAAACAGCATACATAGATAAAAATGTAGATGGAACTCTAACATTATCTATTCCAATAGGATATAAAGCTGCATTCCATCCTGGATTATTAAATCTTCTTGGATTAACGATGCCTAGACACATACATTTTCCAGCTGGAAATTATAGAACAACTCCAGTTTTCTCCACATTTAAAGCGCTCCGTCTACACTGCGAAGAAATCGAATTGTACAACATGATGGAAAATACAGCGCTCACGAACACTCTACACCATTTTGAGCTTGCTAAAGGAGAGAAGCTATATCCTGTTTTACCTAGTGCTCCGGAGGATGGTGTAGACGGTTCGACGTTACAAACGCAAAACTATAGGCTTCAAACCATCAAGGAGACGGAAGCGTTCCTATCTAAGGAGATAGCGAACAGAACGTCTCTGGAACGTAAATTTTCACGCTACACTATAGTTGCTACGTATATCTCTTACTTTCTAAACGTGGCGAGCGTTGTGCTTTCAGGTGGAGAAATCGCGATGTGTGTGACGACTCTTGTCTTGAACCTGGTGTCGATTGTGATCCAGAAAAGTGTTTCTGTTTTCGATGTGAAAAGACTGAAAAATCGTGATATCGCTACGGCTGCTCAAACGATCTTAGACGGTCTGATCATGCTTATCTCAAAGAGCATAGAAGATGGGAGTGTCGACCATCATGAATTCAGTCGCATTATAGCAGAGAAGCAACGTTACTTGAGTAAGAAGCAAGAACTGCGATCCAAATCGAGTAAAGCGATCAAGCAGCTCTATGATCATCAAAACAAGGTCGTGAACAGATTGCAAAAAAGCTCGTAACTGGTTCTGATACCCCAGGTGCAGGTGTTACATAGTCTATGAGCCACCTCCTCCCTATGTTTTGTAGTTTGATAAAGCCACAAAACTTTACATATCGATATCGAACAACTCTTCGAACAACTATCAACTTGCATGGGTATGGGTAGAAACCTGCACCGATCCACGGTGCCGCTCTTTGTTCAAAGACATCATGCGGGTTTTTTTCAAAATCTACTTCAGTCCCTACGATCTCGCCCGTTTCAGCATCAATCTTCACACCTTCTGCTGTCGTATGAATTTTTCTTAGTGATGGTGCTTTCCTCGAGAGTTCACAAAAAATTCTATTCAGTGCGCAATCCTGACACTCTTTCAACTTTGTTTGGAAGCCAACACTACGCTGGTTCCTTTTATATATTATGATCCCTTCCCCCCTCAAAATTGCTTCAAGTTCGTCTCGCCTCATTCTATAATAACATCGAAGACCTTGTTCTTTTACCCTCTCTCTTAACTGCTTCAGGGTAAACATGTTTATTGTAGAGACCTCCCTCTACAATAACGAACCCTTCAACTAACACCATGAAGCCGTCTCATCATCATCATCAGATTCACTAAGAAGACTCTCATACGCGTCTACTCGCTTGTACTTAGCCTCCTTCAGATACACTTGTAGATAGTGATTATGTTTTTTCTGCGTGTACACGCTTCCAAATTTCAGCACACCAGTTACCTCGCAGCTTTGATGAAACAGTGGCTCACCGTTAAATTTTGTTTTAATATCGCCGTCCCACACGATGAGCTTAGGATTAATCCAACCCGCAACGCTGATCGGATCACCTGTAAGGGTAGTAAAAAGAAGCTCTTCGATGCGATTGATGATCTTTTTATAAGCGTCACACCAGGCTTTGTCATTCAACACGTTGAATCCCATCTTCAAGGGAGAGTCTTCGTTATATCTCGATATACCTGAGGAGTGACAATTCTTCGGTGTCTTGATCAAGAGAGGAATGATTTTACCCGGTTCCTTCTCATAACCTATGTAGTGTCTGATATCAGCTTTGTTCGCTAAGATACCCTCTGCTACAACGATCTTTGATATGTCGATTGTGTAGATGCTGTTAAGTTCTACACTAGAGTTAAAGTCCATTCGTGAAACCTCAAGTTGTCCAAATCGTAACATCTTTATTATACTTTGAGACTTCAACTAGCATAGCTATACGGGTAGATTTATTCCTCGTGATAGTTGCACAACTTATATATCCAAAAACTACCACTCTTTTACATTCTCAGGAGGTACTTCCGTATCCTCAGGAATCAGCATAAGTTCTTTGCGAACGAAAGCTCTCTCAGGTTCCTCTTGGAGGTAGTATAAGATACGTTGCCCTGGATACTGTAGGATCTCACGCAAGCGATACGTTTTCCGACTTCAGTTGTTGTCCGTCGCACGACGTCTCGTGTCATCATGTTCCTCACCTGTTTGCAAGAGGTAGCGATACAACCCTGATTCAGTCAAAGCGTCTTCCTTCGGATAGAACTCAACTTTTAACAAAACTTCCTCGAGCTTTATCGCTTTGGTTGGTGTCATACCCGTCCTCGAAAGCACGGTGTTGTTGAGTTGTCTCCCACTTTTCTGATAGTGTCGGATCCATGTTGTACTCTTTTTCTCTGGATCCTTCATCTCTTGCGCATCTTGTATCTTGAAGAGTTTCAGAGCCAGAGTCTTGTTAAAATTTTCCACAAAGGCTGTAAACTTATGGTGATACTTTGTCGTAATTCTCTTCACTTTGACGTCATGCTTCTCAAAGAGTTTGCTTGTTGTCGACTTGAACTCGGAACCATTATCAACATGGAGTTCATCCGGATATTTCAGAGGTCCCTTTTTATAGATGTCAGCAAACATCTCGGCAACGTCGCTCGCTTTCTTTGTTCTCAGAGGTCTGCTCGCTTTATACCCTGAAGCGATGTTGATAACATTCAAAACGTACTTGTACGTATTCTGGTAGACCTTGTCATGAGGTAGAAACATGAGATACGCCTGATGTATCTTGTTTACCTTGGTTACGTAAAAATGTGCATGACCAATATGTTTAGGACAAGGTAGATGGATCTGCCATAACGCCTGTCTTGCGAGCCAGTGCAAGACTTCCTTCTTTTTCAAACCTGATCCCTTCTGAAGCTCTTTAACAGCCTTGTGACCTACCCAAAGGTTTTCAGGCTGGTAGTAGATCTCACTTAGGTTCTTCTCAGTCATTTATTATTATATAGCAACACTAAAAACCCTAAAATACAGAGACCTCCTCCAATAAAGGTCAACTCACCTGTCTTTTGAGCTTCAGAAGGTTGATAAAAATCGCTGAATTCTGGTTTATGAGGTAGAGGATCAAGGTGGTGTTTTGTTATTCGATAGTATCACGCATAACTTCATCAAGGTCTCTTATGTATGTAGCCGCTGCGTTTCTCTCTCTCAGTTTCTCGTTTATTCATTCTACTTTCTCGCGTTCCGCTTGACTCACCCTCGCCTGAGCTTCTTGAAATTCCAATACACCTTTTGCTCTTTTACGTCGTTCTTCCTCAGCTTCTTCTTCCGAATCATGATTTACGAAGTAGTTCCCACCAATGAAAGCAGTCGCGTTTAAAGCCGCTCCGACAGCTATAGCTAGTAACGTTGCCATCTTTTATTCTATATAGAGATCTTATCTTTGTACCATCCTTTCTTGAGTGCGTAGTCATCGGTAACAATCGCTAACTCAAGATAACTCAGGAATTTTCCAGCATCGGATAAATCCATCTTCACACTTGGTGAGCTGACACCAAAGATCTTTTTTCCTGCATAAGCATACAACAACGTGTAAACGCCGAGTCTGGCTGTTGTCCAAATACTATCAATAGCTTCCTTTTCTATCATTTATTATACCTTTTTAGGAGATATTTCAAACATTAATCAATCAATCAATCACACCTCCGAATCGATCAAACTTTTTCACGTTTTTGAGCAGTGAATCCCTCGTTTCTTTCTTCCGACTCTCGAAATATATAAAACCAACTACCACAAAGATTACTAAAACCCCTCCACCTAAGAGTTGATACGAGCCTGAAAGACTTGTCAGGAACTTGTTTAGGTACTTGATTTGATACTTCTTCAGCCTTCTTGTTACGATTCCACTCCGCCAACTTCTTTCCCGACGCTACTCGACCCGAGTTCTTCGTTTTTATAATTTCCTTCTGTTCGTTGGTCATTTATTTTTACTCGCTGTTGTTCCTCCGCAAGTTTTGCATCTAAGAGTTGATACGAGCTGAAAGACTTGTCAGGTACTTGATTAAGTACTTGAGCAGGAACTTGTTTAGGTACTTGATCTGATAGTTGTTCAACCTTATTCTTACGATTCCACTCCACCAACTTCTTTACCGACCCTACTCGATCCAGGTTCTTCGTTTTTGTAAGTTTCTTCTGTTCCTTGGTCATTTATTTTAACTCGCTGTTGTTCCTCCGCAAGTTTTGCAAATCTTTCCCAATCGAGGTTAGTAAAGATGATCGCAGCTAGAGCGACTGGTCCGAGGAAATTACGACAATTATAGTATATGCTAGAACCTATAGTATCCATAGGTGAAACGTTGGAGATGGAACAGACCATATAACTTGTGATGGAGTTAGAGATAAGAGGGTTTTTGTTGATCTCTCCTAACGTCTTAGATAGATCTCTCCCACCTGTCAAACTAGACAGTTTAGTGCTGAAATCAGGGCTGGCGAACATTGGGGTGAGCGTTCTCCATCTTAATGGCTTCACCTTGCTCATAACCGAGCTCCTGGCGATCCGCTCCACGGTTTCCTACCATCTCAGAACGTTTTTTGTAGAGTCGTTCTATAGTCTTATCACTTGCTTTACTCAATCTTTCCACTGTCCAAGGCGTCTTCCCACCAAGATGTTCACCACCTTGTATAGCACGTGCTAGTTCGGCTCTTTTCTGAGCTTCTGCTAGTGTATCGACTACGTCTAAATCTGGCTGTAGAAATTCCTCAATGTTCATGGCTAGCTTTATTATATGACGGAATCTCCAAAATACTATGAGTAAAATTATAGTCTGAAAAAGACAGACAGTTAGTGTTTCATACATTTCTTTCATATATCTCATCATCATATGAAAGACAACAAAACTTAACAATTCCACTCTCTACGAAAAGTTTTAAAAGCACCATTTCATCACTCGTTTGGGATTCCAAGCCACCTCTAAGAGTTCAGATTTACACACGAGTCCAGCAGATGTACCATGAGCCCATGATCGTACACCATCAGCATCTTGAATTCTCTTATCATCATCTCTGCTCAACGCAATTTTATTGATTCTCTGGGTATACATAACATGTTTTCTACTCCTGAATGTCAGTTGACTTCTATACTGGATCTTTCCATCTTCACAACACTGGAGATAGTCGTCGAATGAGATGTGCTTTTTTACCACACATTTCTTGGTTCCCTTGCATTTTTTATCAACCTTTCCATCTAGCTGCTTATAAGCATACATTTTTGGTCTCAAGGCAACAAACTCGGTCATGATTTTTCCACCAAGTTCATCCTTCATCATACCGATAATCTTCTTATTCTTTCCATTCGGAAGTGGTCTACCATCTTCCTCGCTATAACCACTTGTATCGAATCTAGCTTTTTCCGTGAGATCTCGGTAGAAAGTGCCTTTGAATGCATCTTCTCTCTTCACATCTCCTACAATGTCTCTATAAAAGTCTTCCGTCTTGATGTGATAGATGAACGAGTCTGTATCCATATAGCAAAGCTTGACTTTGCTTTCATATTTCGGTATCATATAGTCATAGTGGTACTCGTACATTATTATCTTGCTAAGGTCTAAGATAGCTTGCTCAAGGTACACTGGCTTATTCATCACCACCTCTACGCGACGCATATCCATCGCGATGAGATGCTCTGAGAAACGTATCGTTTTCCGATAGTTTGGTTTGGAAGCTAGTCTCTTACGCTTACCTTCAGTACATATAAGCTTGATGTTTTTGTGTTTACAAACGTTTTCCATAGTCTTACCAAACACTGAGTTATTTGCCAGCTTGAAAAAGTCTTTCTCGAACGAGTTCTTCGCCTTTGCACGCAAGTCTGTGTTCATCTCGATATACGGTTTCAACCACGCACTCTGTTGAAACTCGACGACTCTGTGCACCTTTTTCAAAATCAATCCATGCTCCAAAGCCTGCTTCAAAAGACGAATGCATACTGGATATCGCTCTTTGTTATAGAGGCTGCATGTTAGTTTCTCTATGTTGTTGTTAACCGCATCTTCTCCGGTAGAAATGGTAGCTCGTTGTGTTTCAAGTGAAGCTCCTTAGGATACTCGACATCAACTTCCAGATAATAACCGGTATCTCCATTATCATAGCTTAAGATTTTCTCTGTTGTAAAGTCCTCGCTGTTTCCCCATTTTAAGCCGTATGTTGGCAGCTTATTTACCATCGACCAACCATATTCATTATTGAGGTCGAGATACATAATATACGTCGACAATGCGTTCTTCTTATAGTGCTCACCCATATACTTGTTATTTGCTTTAACATGATGCTGAATAACCTGACAAATTCCTCCTCAAATACCCTTTTAAAACATAAGCAGCATATCAGTATCCGTTAGTAGTTCTAGCTGAACTTTAGTCTTCTTCAAGGCTGCTTGCCAAAATAGTCCTGGAGCTGTATAAAAGTGCGCAGGATCTAGATCATAAATCTCTTGACATACATCTCGAAATCCCTCAAACACATCAGCCAACAATAACACATCTCCGTTCAGATATAAGTCATGATAATCTCCAAGATCTCTACACTCAAACACCTTCCAGACTTTCTGAGCATGAACATAGTCATTCCTCGATATCCCACACAAGTTTAAGCTGCTATAGAACCTCTCCTGATGTGGCAGCTCTATCTCTTCAAATCTCTCGAAGCTATCCATATACTCATACGGATATACACCTTTACGAAGCATAAGCCGAAACTGTTCATCACCACCAGAATATCGATACGTGTTGCTAAACCGCTTCTTGAGTTCCTCCTGATTCAGCTGCATCTTCACATCCTCGCAATAGCATTTTTTACACTGAAAATGTGCTACATAGTCCGCATCAATCTCCAAAAATTCCATCTCATCCTTACAACTCTTACATATCACACCACTCGTATCAGCTAGGTTATCAACCAAGCTGCTAAGAGAAATCTACATGAACCTACAACTATCGATAAATCTTACCATACACTTCTTCGTCAGCTCCTTTTCTTCCCCCGTTTTCTTGTCCTTAAATATGATAGGTTTACCGCTATCATCATACATCTTCACCCTTATGGGAACCGAAAAACTGATATATTTCTCCGCATTTTCAGCGATGCATTCCATCTCATCTGCACCAAACTCCCTCGCCAACTCTCGTATAAACAGGTGAGCATCATACTTTGAAAGGTTGTGAAATATTACAGGGATATGCTTTGGTACTTGATATGCTAAATTACAGTTGCTGTGCGCTGCACCTCGATACTTACCACTGTAGTGACAATGATCCCGTACTTTAGAATCTCCGACAGATTCTGCTTGCTTCTTAAACACCTTCTCGCAGAGACGGCATTTCTTCGCTTCCTTGTGAGCCTTCTCTTCTTCCGTGAGTAGATCCATGGCTCTCTTCTTGTATCGGATGGCCTTGTAGACCTGCTTCTTTAATGTCTTGCAAAAGACCTCTACGCAATCCTCACCCCGATGCTGTGTCATAGCTTTATCGATCTCCCCATGAGCAAATTTAGTATACAAACCTACACCGCAAGGTATATGTATGTTTACATCCTGTTCAAACGGTTGCTCCGGATTTCCTTCAATTCCTTCAATTCCCGATATTGGTTCCAAAACACACTCCATATCTCCATATATCGTAAAGGGTACCCGTATCGCCTTTTCTCCATCTTTATATTTCAAGATGTTTTTCCCTTCCTTAGGCATCTTTACATAAAAAAAATCGTGATCTTTACATACTTCAACATGGTTGTCTTTTTCCGACTCTATTCGAAATGAATTGAGACAGTTGCGACAATAATAGTCACCATTATTGTTTGAAGTTACACCTCGTGGCAGAGCTGAAAGCTTCTTGATGGTTACATAGTGTTTCTTTCCTCCCTCTTGAATGATAAGGAGGTCTACAATTTTGCTACGCACCGAGTTATACTTGGAAATAGACGCTTGCTTCATGGCTTTTCCTTCAACGTACCACACATTCAACGCAACCGTAGGGTTCTGTTTTTCAAATTTTGACCACTGGTTCGACGGTGTTGGAAACTTGATACCATTCCAGTTGTAGCGATCTACAAAGGGTTTCAGCTTCGATATCCTTTGACAGTCTTTTTTTATCTCCCCATGATGCAAAGCTGCTATCACAGCCCACTTGAAACACTCTTCATCCTCGTTCTTAGGATTGATACAGCATAGCTTGTTAAACACCCATTTAGGCAGCTCCAGCCAAGAGCTTCCACGTATCAAATCCACTTTGTGACAGTGATATGTCATCTCTTTGATGCGATTAAACACAAAAGAGCTAGCATTTCGCGCTTGTGTCAGAGACTCATATCGCCTCAAAATCTCTCTAATCATATCATCAACCACCTCTTCAAGATCACTACCCATCATGATCGTGTGATTAGCACCCCATACAGGCTTGGTTATTTTATTGTCTTCGTCTTTGATGTTCACAAACTCTGGGACTAAGTTTAGCTGAAACTTATAGCTTTCACCATCCTTGATCAAGTCTCCCAAAACCTTAATCACATGCCTTCGAGTCTTCTTCAAATATTCTTCAATCGTTATGATTTTCCCCTCATCAACACCTTTGCTTTTAAACCCTCTAAAGTTCCCTCTAAATGCACCCTCTCCCTCTCTAGGCTTATATTCCTCACCTGCAATATCCTCAACAATATCTTTCAACCTCAATGTGCGATATTTTGAGCAATACACTCCTTCTTCCCTCCTATAACCTGTAGACCTAAGTCACGTGCTAGTTTTCTGAGATCGTCTCTCTTCAATTGTTTAAGATCTTCCATCTGAGGCTTAATAACCCTTCGATGGAAGAGAATAGTATCGATTAGATCACGTCTTTTCAAACTCCCATACCCTCTGATTCCCTCAGACTTTGCCATTCTCTTCAAAGAAGTCTTGTTCTCCCTATACAATGTACCTACCATATCTCGATAGTGTTGTATACGATCAACTAAGGTAGCTTTATTAGCCCTGCTATATGGAACATTCTCCGCCCTAACGATCATCACCAAGTCCTTATAAGTTTGATTCATCATAGGATTATTCATCTTTATTATACTTCGAAGCATTCAACCTACCTCACAACACGGACAGAATTTAAAAAGGAAAATTCCCGAATGGTTTCCATAGTAACAAAAATTATTTCGATTTTTTTTTTTTTTTAAATCGAATTTTTTTTTTTAAAATCGGATTTTATTTTTGATGACCTCATCAAAAATTAACATATCCATTATACCCTATATTTCATCGATATTTTAACTATCTGCGCAAGTACTCAATTAGCGATAATTTCACGACAAATTCCTCCCTTGCGCAGCGACTCTTATATCGGGAAAAAGAGATGCGTTGAAACGCTGCATTCTCTATCTCTACTGTGCAATAATTCTAAAGGTTATAACTCAAGTGAACATTGCGTAGGATATCAATTGGAAAATATAAACATTTCTCTATTATCACTTTTTTTATCTAGCCTTCTATATACAAAGGGAATAATATTCTAAAGGTAACCGCTTCAAAGCATTCAAGACACATTTATTGAGATATCAATGAACATGGCTCAAAGGCTCAGAGAACGGAAATAACAGTGGTGTATTTTATAAACGGTGAGAAGGAGAGATATGCACTTCAGAAATGTTTTTTTTTTTATTAATCAAATGAATCCTCATGTAACAACATAATATTTACCTAAACATTTTGTGATTTTGTTTAGATCTGATGATACTGGAGCAGAAAAAACTGCTCCATGCAATCTCTCCATTGCAGGAGCTTTATTCAGCAGTCCACCGAATTTTCCTGAAAAAAATATTATGAGTTAAAATGTAGTGAGCAGTAAAGACGAGCAATGGAGTGAAATGATTGTCTTATTAAAGATTTTTATCAAGCTATTCCCTGATTAAACAAATGTGTTAAACATGCATACCATTGCTTCGCAGTCGATCTCCTGTTCTGGTTAGTATCGTCGGACAGTAAGTGAATTTGACAACCTGCAATATATCAAGCATACAAATCATGTGATAAATCTCAAACAGACATTCTCCAAAACACTTGTTGTTGCTACCATGGTTACTACTTATTCGCTCGTTTCAATTACGTTAAAAAATTATACGGAACCGATAAAACATCACATGATACCTGGTGTCTGTAATCATTTGCAGAATCTAAGTCATCAATGAGTATTGTGTCGCCAAGCAACATACCAAACACTAAACATACACGTTAATAAATATTCCCTCCATAAAGTGAAATTTAATCAAGACACAGATTGTTCTTCGTACCTTCGTGATACAGAAAAGATTCTCATACCTATATCACATTGTTTCGTATCAACCTTGTACTTTAACAAGTGACGTGCATATGTCGGATTGCCCTTTGGTTTCCAGTTCCCTTTCAACTTTTGATGCGGCAAAGGTCTGGAAATAAAAACATCAAAAGCTTTACCACGGTGGTTCACAAGTACAAATAAAAGTGGATAAAACATTGTCCTTACTTATTCTGTTCTGGTAAATTTCTGCGGAAGATAGAATCCAGTGGCAACACTTGTTGCGTACCACGTGAATCTTTATAAACTTGTTTAGCCTGGAAACAAATCCAAAGAGAGTTTTGTCTAACACAAAAATGGAATCGCATCAAAAACCGAAATTTGAGAAATAAAATACGAGACTTCAGATTCCAAATGGCTGCAGCCATAATTCCGCAACTTACCTTTTCTGTAGTAGCAGTCACTATACAATCCATATCTCCAGCCATATGCCATGATAACACCTTTGCAACATCGTCATCCTCAACTTCCGCCAGCTGAGCGACTTTACCAAGAATTAAGGGATCTCGTGGATATGGTGCTAATTTACACATGCAACGGGGTTTGGTAATGAGGTTGTTTTGGCGTGATGTGATTTTTGTGAGCAGCTGATCGACATGTTCAACCTAAAAATTTATCAAATACTTTATCAAATACTTCTCATAATTTATCAAATCCCATTCTTTTTGGTCATCCAGTGAATCATCTGTCACAAAGTATTGTCAAAGAAAACCGTTTTTACAAATAACAATAAACAAATATACACGACGAATATCTAGTATGCTCACAAATATCTAGTATGCTCACAAATATCTAGTATGCTCACGAATATCTAGTATGCTCACGAATATCCAGTATGCTCACTTTATATAAACCTTTTGTTTGCACTTCATTCATTTTTAATTCAGTCAGGTTTTGCACAATACTTTTAGTTTGTTTATCATCTTCTTCAATCACAACTAAAAACAAAACAAACAACAAAAACAGTTCTTCGCTCTTCTTGTTCAAACAAAAGTGATCGTTGAGAATATTTCAAACGAAAAACCATTGCATTGCATCCTCCTCCGTGGAGACCTTTCATCGTCTTCTCTCACGTACAACACCCTTCGACATGAAAAAAACCGTAAGATGGAGTCACAATTCAATCACAACTAAATACAAGATGCAAAACACTGTACGTTAAGGAGACAAATTTCGCGTGGATATATTTTCGCGTATTTGTTCTCTGAGAATTTTTCGCAAGGATTTTTTTTCTCGAATTTTACTTTTTTTATGCATTTTGATTTTGTCATTTCACCCTGTGCGTCCAATTTCTTTGTTTTTACCCATGTTCACTTAAGAGGGTGGGTTGTTCAACTATCGGTTCATGAATCGCAGGCAGTTATAACTTCACACTTTCGAAAATAAACTTCTGATAGTCTGATAGTATATTGAAAGTGTGAACATGTATTTTTGAATCATTGAAAGTATAACCATGTATTTTTGAATCACCTTTCATTTCGTTGATGAGTTGTTACGTGGTTTTGAACAATGTTCTGTAAGTATTTATACTTTGAACGAGCGCATCTCCATCTTTGACTAACTGAGACATCTGTCGCTGCTTCTTAGCATCTAAAAATTTCAACAAATTCTCATGTTCTAACCCAGTGGGCAAAATCTTTAAAATGTCTATGAGGAGGAGTGTTTTCGATAGCAATGGCAAGCAATATCGCCTGTTGTTTCAATAAAAAACACACACACCTCCACAGAGACAACCACGACTTACCATTATAAAACAGGAATGGTAAGACATAAGGTTTGATGTTGTGTCTCATTTGCGCAACCAAAATCAGTTTGAATTCCAGTTGATATTCTTGACAATCAAGTCCAGATGTACCGACAGCTACAGTCAAATGATCAATATCGATTGCACCTTCTATTAGAGGATAGCAGACAGATGTTTGATTATTGTTGAGGAGAGGTGTTTCATTAAGATTATAGTTGGCACTCACGATCACCCTTCCAGTCAGTTTTTCGCCCGTCCTATTTCTCCATTCATCCTATTAACATATTTATAAATCATTAAATTCTGATGAACCAAGTTGACAACACAAAAGATAAGGTGTAGGATGTAGGATTTGGTGTGTAATTTGTCAACATACCACAATATTAAGTTTGAAATTTTTCACAACTGCCCGACTTGAAACGTTGTTAGATACTGTCGGTGTGGGAAGTTCAACAAGAGGAGAGAGATACGCTGGTTTATCTGGTGTGACTATAAGCATCATCTGTAAAATAAAGACCTCCATACGATAACAAAATAACGAGAATAAGATAAAGGAGAAGGGTGAACAATTGATTATGTTCTCCTTCGTCTTTGTAATTTCAACTTATTTGTAAATAACTCCTGCAGTCCTGCATGAAACCTTCTCAGAATGCAAATTTTTACATGAACTTGCATTATAATTGATAAACATTGAATGGAGACCAGCTTTTTTTGGTGCTGTTATATCCCTACAAAATAAACAACAAACATCTTCTTACACAAATATCACACTTCGAGATGAGTTGAAATATAACATCTACCTGTAGCAGAAGAAGTTCATTTTGTCGTTCAATTCGCGCTGGGATGCATAATATATCTAAAGTGGAGTGGATGGGGCATGATATACATTCCGAGCAACATCCACACCAGACAATTTATAGCTTATTTAGAGTGTAACCATTAAGTGGATGTGTTAATAAGTTTTTAACAGGAACTCAAAAACAAACACTCAAAAAACTCAAAAAACAATTTACAATAGACTCCTTCTCAGTACAAACCTTTCCTTTCTTTTGTGGGACAGCTGCTAATTAAATACATAAAGTAACATCTTTGTGTGATAGCTTGGTCAATGGATTTCGGTCTTCTGCCAATACACAACCTTTGGTCACTGAAAAGAAATATTGAAGCATTTCTGACACATGACACGAACGAGGATGAACAGTGTGAGAACGACAATGAAAGATGGTCTTCACAAACCTTCCATTGGTTGACTAGCCTTCACACTTGCAGGAAATGATTCAACTAATATAGATGTGGGTTTGTTGGGATCAGGTAGAACATGGACAGTAAGAGACGGGCCAGTGATCACAGTATGTTGATCAAGATGAAGTTTTGGAGAGATCCCATATGTTCCAGAACATGTAGGAGAGGTTAAACAAAAATCTTTGAATACGGCTACACCATTTGCATCAGTTCTCTGAGTCAGGGAATTTGAGGGGGAAATCTAAAAACAAACAAACAAACAAACAGATTCGTATACACAAACACAATTCATTTTAAATTTAGAACAATCAAATTATTATATATTTAAAAAGCTCATAGAAGGACTTTATAATTGTTCACCTTCAAATCTCCCTCTTTCACCAATGAATTTTTTTTGTTCACTTCCCGACAAGAATATCCAGCAGCATCCATCATTTGCACTCTTAAAGGTTCTTTCCGTGGATGACCATTATATATAGACACAGGCTCCTAGCATTCAAAAAAATGATATAAAAATCTTTAGGACTCCCATAAGTGAGATAGTATAAAAATACAAAAGAACCATGCATTAGGAGAGTTACGAGTAACTGTTTAGAGGCCCCTCCTACCTCAAAAAATAACTTATACTTAGTTAACTGCAATCATTCTACAATATTTCCCTCGACACCATGACACCTAACTTCCTGTACATAACTCATGTCATTTTTACAATTTCTCTCAATTACATCATATACTTATTAATAACTTGACAAACCTTAGTGTGTGCGACACCTTCACTAAAAAAACTTCCCGTTCAACTAGTTATAATTTCTGTTATATCCTGCCAGTTGGTGAATTATGATTTGGGATGTTTATGCCAAATATATTAGACACAAGGAAGAAATTTTGGAAGACAAATAAATTCGCAAATACCTCTAGATTCTCATGATCAACAATCACTAATTCAGGGACAGGTCCTGGTAACATTTCCAATCTCTAGTAAGCTTGTAATCCTTTGTATTGTAAGTGCAACTCTCGAACACCGGGAATATTATCGCAGAAATCAAGATTTGATATCAAAATCTCACCACTCTAAAAAACATGGAAAACAGAAGCCATAAATAAAAAGACTCCAGAAAAAAAAAACAAAGGTAAGTTTCAATGACACACCTTGTTCATCTCGACGTCTGCCTTTTCTGTTATTATACCACCTCCATAGATTTGTAAATCTTTTACATCAAACGCATCCTAAAGATTTCAAGATGATCAATCAAACTGGTAGATCTTTCTATTATTCAAAAAGTTGCATCACTTCACAGCACAGAGATATCACTGAGAAAGTTGCACTACGGCAAGTTTGTTTTGGTTTTGATTCCTTGTTGCACGAGCAATCACAGAGGTGCTGGCTATATAGACTACTTATGGCCAGCCAAGAAATCAACTCCTTCGATCTTATGGTTACATGGTGAACCCTAACACAATGCCTCCTGTTCTGCCAAGATGTCACCTCCGGATAAGTGTGACCATGCACAATGACTTTCACTATATATATCATTGAGTGATCAGAAAGCAAAGTCTGGATTAGCTCATACAGTAATAGTTCTGCATATTATGATAAACACTTGAACGTGTGGTACATCACCATGGAATATCATGTAAGATACTTACTGGATTGATTTTGTTGCCATACTTATCAGTGAGTGAGACTGATATGATCTTAGGAAACTTTTCACCAGGAATAATTTTGTTGGAAGAGCGCAAAGAACTTAAAACATCAATTTTGTTACTGATGGCTCTAAATGTAAAATAAAATTGTAGTATAACTTCTAGTTTCGTATTGAATAAATGAGACAAGAACGACTGGTACATATGATTGTTGGAGTTAAAAGCTGGTTTCATGCAACTCTGTTACTATAACAACAGTACCATTTACCTGATAGTGAAAGAGAAGTGAACATTTGTGATTCCATTGTAACAAATCTGACAAAATTTTGTTTCATTAGCAATTGTTGGAGTTCGAATGTCAGGCAGGTTTCCAAGTCTCAATTGATCTTTTGAAAGTTTACTAACCCAATATACCTAAAGTGGCAAAAATCAGGAATGCTTTTAGTTGGCTGTTTATAATTATAAAAAATTTTCACTGTTTGAGAGAAAACGCCTGTTCCCATTGTGTAGAGGACTAATGTTGCTTCTTCTACTTATTAAATATTGCCACACTCAAAACTGGAATGGAAGCATATTTGAGGAATTGCACCGATGATAACATGCAATACAGAGCATCGACTTTATTAATGCTGATAAATAAACATGTATCCTTACAGATGTAGCATGTTTTACTGACACCATTTGATGTTACAGGATCGGACGTGTTTATATCTGACAAGAAAAGCACTCTATTAAAAAACACAAGAAAACCATTTGATGGAAAGCGACACATAATTGGTAAACCAATTTAAAAATGCTCCGAAGCGATTTGTATGACGAAGATATATATAAATTGGAATGTGCTGATTGTAAACGTCGTGTACACTATATATTCACGCAACTACCCGCTTATCAAGTCCATTTGCATAAACTGCATTGAAGTTCCAAAGTATGTAATAGAAATAATCTCTGATAACCATCATTTAACTATATCAATAGTAAAAAGAAAATTATATACAAAACCTTAAGTTCGCCATTATTATTGAATGCACGGAAATTCGAATTAGCGGGCGTATTTTTACCAGGGCCTCGGAAAAATGGTTCGAATCAGCGAAATGTTCGAATTACGCAGCATTCGAAATAGGAGATGTGTATTCAAGCGAAATTTGCTTATGAGTCTGACATCTTTTATGTCAGATTTCTTCTCGTATTTATCTTGCGGAACGTAGTTGAGTTGATCTCATCATCGTTTTCCTAAACGACTGATTTGCGGCATGAACTTGTAATTAAAGTGCAAGCAGAAGGAACAAGCAGAAATGGCAACAAGACAGGAACATCTCTTTTCTGGGGATGATATTTTTTCGAAAGAATGTTTTCGTTTAAATCGGTCTCATAAACGATCAAATGTTTACATTATGTTGCACACATCATTAACGCTTACGCAACCAACCTTAACTCAATCAAAACAATCTTCGAAAATTGTACACATGTATGAATGGGATGAGTAGGAAGGAACTGGTTTCGAATTCATTTGTGCAATGTTGTCTTTTTCCACGATTTGGACGTTGAATGGATATCCAAAATATTTTGCATTTGTTGGAAACTTCTATTTGTCTTGTTTACATTGGGGAAGCTACCATTCTTTAGCGGGCATTGTCGATTTATAATAACTGGTAACTAAGAGAAGATTTTGTCACTTATTCACTTTGTCTTGAAAATAATAATAAAATTCCAAGTACTAATGAGAAAAAGGAGGTATTTGAAGCGATTGATGCAAAAAAGAAAATCGTTCTAGCATATTGTAATGGTTACCGGGGTTACCAAATTTTCAAAGTTGTGATTCCCTTTAGGCGGAAAATGTCGAACTTGTCGACATTTTGGAATATCTTCAGATATATCTTGTAAAGAATTTCCGAACAGGATGAGTAAAAACTAACTTGACATTATTAAGTACTCTGAGTTTCGTGTTATTTTTCATACACTCGTCAGCTAAATAAAAGAACATTACAAGGAATACATATAAATTAAAAAAACTGATGTCACAAGTCCCTAAGGATTATCGTTTAATACAATGACGCATAGAAAAGTGATGAAATGATAAAGTGATAAGGTGAAAAATAATTATAGGGTAATTATCAGTCTTCTGATTTATAGTTCGCCAAGAAAAACTTGTTTGAATGACGACATTTTGCTATTAATTCACTTCGTATGTTTAGTAGGTCGGTTTTATTCGGGTAGAAAAGGATCTCGTGCATCTCTTGTAGACATAGTGGGCAACTACGCGAACCGTTTGTATAACTTTTCATGTGCTTGATAATCGACCATTTGAGCGAGGGAGTAACGTTGTCCTTTTCCTTCAGGTCCCAGAGGTAGGTGAATAAAGAGGTACTATTCATGCACTTCTTGTTATTTAGGGATTGCTTATGACTGTTGAATCTTGTCTTGAAAGTTTTTTCCGTTAATCCGATGTAAACTTTTTTCGGGATTTCGGGTGCTCTAATTTCACATTTGTAAATAATTAATGACTTTTAGCACTCTCCATCGAGGGGGCATTTGTTTTTTTCCCTGCAATTACAGCTAGCGGGTTCGGCTTTAGGAGGTGAAGTAATCTTAGCATTGTGTGATTTGATGATGCTTTCGATGTTTTCTGTACAGCTGTAGCTTACTTTGACTGTGTTCTTGTTGAACAGCTTTTTCAGGTGGCTAGGTTGGAAGTGTTTATCAATCAAGGATAAGAATGTCCTCGCTACGTTTGTTGAAACGTTATTATTGTACGGTGGATTGAACCATATGACGTTTCTGCTGCAGTTTCCATTCTTTGGAGGTTTGGTTTTCGAGAACTTCAGAATGGTGTTTTTATATCCGCTTTTTTTCAATGCTTCTTCGTATTCCATTTTGCGTTCTCAAATATGGTTTGGCTTCAAGAATTCTTGGGTAGACGGTCGGCTATAGCTGTCGGTAACTGTTTCAGTATCTGTTGGGGATGGTTAGATGATAGGGGAACCTATAGTATGGTGTCATTCGGTTTCTTGTAAGGAAGGTAGGTGCTGTTTTTCAGGTTAAAGGTTACTTCGAGGAAATCAACAGAATGAAGCCCTGTGACGATCTCGATTGGGAATCCTAAATAGTTTTATAATATCTTTCCTCATCTTGTCAGTACTTGGGCCTCTCATGTTACGTAGGACAATTAAGCCATCATCTCGGTAAAGTCCGGCGTCATTCTTTTCAACTAGGTCTGATAGCTTATCCATGATTAATAGATCAAGAAGTTCGAATGTTTCTGCTCCGTCGTAGCTGCCCATGGTGACGTCGAAACAATCATTGGTAGTTTTCTTTGTCCAAGCTTCATTATTGAGGTAGAGTAGGAACTTTCTGCAGTGGTGGATTGTTCTCATTTCATTATCCGAGATGCTGGTGTAAATTTTGGCGAAATCAAGAGCTTCCCTCAGCACATCTTTGGTTATGGAGGGGTAAAACTCCTTGATATATAAAAAAAATCGAATGTGAAAAATGTAAAACGCTAACACACCAAAAATATGCTACAAACTTCACCAATAAGATCAGCAACTGCCGAAAAGCAGCCCTGTGGACCTGTCACAACTGTACACTCAGTCTCCTACCATTTTATAACATTCGATCACTGCAGGATTTAACTAATCTATCTTTTCCTAAATTTACCGACATCTTTGAAGACCCTCATCTCAATCAACTGAAGCAACACAGTCATTGCATGAGCATTGCTCACATAAACACGCAATCGATGCTATCGTCTTTCGATGAATTCCAATACATGCTAAATACCTACAACTTTGATGTTATAACGTTATCAGAGACCTGGCTAAAAGACGATAAAAACTTACTTAACTATGTCAACATACCTGGATATGATATGATATCAACAACTTGAATAAAGAACTGGAACACCTATGGATAGAAATAAAAGATACATTTGGTACATTTTATCAACCAAAGTTTGACTCAGAATCAAAACAGAAGTGGATTGGCAGCGTGGATCTTATTTGAAATTAAAAACATCATGGACTGGCCCAATCATTCTAGCAGGCGATTCTAACCTTAATTCAATGGAAACAAATGTGATGTCGAGGAAAATACATGGATATGTTGGGCCAGTTTGATCTCCAAAACGTTGTCTCGAAACCAACAAGGGAAGCATCGACATTGATCAATCATTTAATTAGCAATATTCCAGAGAAAGTACTTCTTTGTGACGTCCTGCCATTTCCAATCATTAGCGATCATGATGCACCATATATGATTATTAACATCCGTTTGTAACGTTTCGAATCACGCTACATATATATCCGAAACTACAAAAATTTTGACATGGAACAATACACTGAAGATTTCTCACAACTTCCATTCTCTATCGTATATGCGCTAGAAGACCCTCTAGAAGAACAGCTTGGTATTTTAAACGACGTTATCAAACAATGCGTTGACAATCATGCAACACTAAAACGTGTAAACCTCACCAGACCTCCCGCATCATGGACGAAAGATCTTGGGATCATGCATCTTCAGCAGCAAAGAAATAAAACTAAGATACGAAGCACATATGTTTTAAACAGACCAAAACTGGAAAAGCTATCGATCTGTAAGAAACGAAATCAAATCAGCAATAAAGAGAGCCAAAACCTCATTCTATCAAAAAGCATTATCTTCATAATTCACTTCTAAAAAGATATTTGCATCAACTCAAACTTCTTCAAACACCCTCTCATTGAACTCCATTATAAGGACTTCAGGTTGAAAATCCACAGTTATAAAGGATATCAGATTCAGAATAGAATTCTTTGTTTGACCCAAATTTTCTTCCTAAAATGTAGTTCTTGCCGCCGCAAGAGAAAGGCTTGAAAGTTAGCAAATACACACGGAATGTTATCTGAAGTGTTCTAGTTATAGGGTCCTTCGTAATGTGTACTACTTTTCTGGTATGCCCAGCTGCGCTGACCTTCAGGACCAAGGGCCTCTTGTTTTGTTTTCAATTACCTTGATGACCAAGACTTTAAAAATGGCCTATCTGCGTAATTAATAAGTAAATGAATCGAGACAATCCGTCTGTTTATTTTGCTCGTCTCTTTTAATGCTCCAGCTACACTTTAGCTCCATTTTGATCTTCAATTTGTATCATGGAATTTGAAAATAATGTGATTATATAATATATATATTAAGATACTGGAGAATATTTAATGGGGAGGGTGCTGTTTACTGGTGAATAAAGGCCATGTAAACATTTGCAAGTCATATCTATAGATCAAAGTTTATGTACCATCTCTTGCACATCTTAAGTCTCTTCAGGGGTGGATTTAGGATTTTTTTCAACTGGGGCAAATTCTTGAAAACCCAAGTCATTGGGGCGTTTTGAGTCAATCTCCGCCTTAGAAGTTAACGCCCTTTGAATACCCTTGCGAGTAAAAATGGTCCTTTAACCGCATAGTTGTGTTGTGTATTGTTTTACAGCGTTTGCAACGGATGTTAGATTTCGATGTTTAAAATCATAGTGCTAAACTATATAATAAAAGCAGCCAACTGAAAGAAACATTTCTATATGATGTGGCTAGCAACATTAAGTTATTATTAAAAGTTGTAGCTGCCAGAATTTTTTTAATCAATATACTTGTAAGGGTTACATACTTACTTACATAGGGCTTCACCTTTGACTTTTTATTATTATTATTATTATTGATTCATTTGGCCATAGTAAAGCAGTGAGTTAACAACATATCAACATATACCACAAGACGCATGCTATAGGTTAATGTAACAAGATGCGATCATCACTAGTTTGCTGTGAAAATCTTGTTATTTCTGTTTGGATTTAACGAGGTAATAGTCATGTAATGCCTCGTTCCAAAACGTTTTTATTTCTACTTGTATCATGACTATTGTTTATATTTATTTTTGCACATAAGTACTGGAACTACAAGCACATTTAGGACACATATACAATACTGTTTAAATAGGTCAGAGTAGAACTAGACTTGTCAATACGATTACACAGAATGATTTGGTAACACACAGAAAGAAACACACAAAATGTGGTTAATTACTAATTACTAATGACGCCTGTCATTAGATTATAGATGTTTAGCTTCACACAGCTACATCTGTTTGTCGTGTAATAATCATCAATGTCCCATGACTTGTTTTCCCAATAACAGTGCTTGTCACAAGCATGCTCCTCTAAAACCAATCCGAGTCACACCAGAACAGCCAACATATATATACATTATCTAAACATTATTTACAACTGAAGAAGGCGTGTGCTGAAACCATTGAAATGGGTCTTTTTATTTAACATATACATTATATAAATATATATACCAAAGAACTAAATCTTCCATCTAGAATGTTTACGAACAGCACAATCTAAATCTTTCGTGCAAAGACAATACACAAAACTTGGGGAAACTTGATGAACATAGTGTTCTTTTATTATGATGAGTATCATCAATTTTTCCGTTTAGTTACACATTTAGTGCATGTATAATACTACCTGAGATTAACTTTATCAAATATGCATCACAAATGATTTTTTTCCACACTTCTTGTAAAATAGCCTTTATTGTTTTGTTTATGCTTTTTTCTCAGCATGAGTATAATTCACAAAATGAAAATAATAATAGCCATCGTTATTCAAAACATACAGCAAACTAGCTAGACTTCAGGTGAGAGTTTGGTAGTTACACTGTAATTAATAGAAAAAGATTTTATAGAAAATTTATAGAAAAAGGAAAATGTAAACACGTATTATATATTAGCTTTTAGCATCATCCATGAAAACTGACCGCCCCCCTTATTTTTTGTCTATTTGAAGCTTCTTCGTCGATGGTGTTCTTACAATGCATTCGAAAAAAACACCGATAATATTTCAAGTTGATAGTAGTAATGGATGGATTATGCGTCTGTTTTGCCTGATGTCAAGGCTCGTCAGCATGTTTAGGAACATAATTACCTTAAAAGTAATATTGTCGGACAGACACAGAAAGAAGTCTTCCCTCAGATTAAAATTTTCATCCACAAATCGAATAACAAGTGGCATCTGTTTTTTGGTGGAACTGTCACAAGCTTCATCACAGATGTGGAATAAAAGTCTTTAATGATTTTATCAGAAATAAAATCACCACAGCAAGAAATTAATTCATTTTGAATTTGAGGAGACAGATTTTTGGAATTTCGGTTGCATTGCTTTAAATGATTTCCTAAACCAATGTCACCTGCTCTGACCCTGAAATTCAACAGGTCTAAAAACTTACCAACTGAGTGGGAGGAGTAATCACCTACTTCTCTGAGCAATCTTTAGTAGTTTCTCTATGCCCTCTTAATGAAATACATAGCCTACCTCGTAAAATGATAGTATCTACTATATCCTGTTTTGCTGAACTCTTTTAGAATAAGATGCAGATATCAATTCATTTATACTCTTGCTAGAACCACATTGATTACTTCTTAAGGAAGTCAAAATAAATGTGGTGTCTTTGTGAAGCTGGCTTTCCTCATGTTTCTTAAACATGGAAGTACTGTTATTCCAATTGTCTTTATCTTTACTTATAAGCACTGTAGCTCCTGTTGAATTTGATGCTACTTTGTGACTTAATAGAGAACAGTGAATACAAAATGCAGCATTCACATCATGAGAGTAAGCAAGCCAGAGAGTGCTTTAAAAGCCAAGGATATCTAAACTTTCTGTTCTTCTTATCCTTTAGGAAAAATAAAGAATGCTTCAAGAACTTTTACTTCATTAAACAGAATGTAAACCTGTATCTAGAGAATGATTAGATACAGAAAACTTTAAATGGACTCCACACACGAAAAACTCTCTTCGTAAGTGTCAAAAAGAGATAGAAACAAGATGAACATTGTTGATTAAAAAGATTTCCCTAGACAGTGTGTCCCAGAATACTCGTTTTATCAATGTTTATGATAATATTAACTCCAGAGGAAATAGAAGCTTTATATAGCCTGGGTGTCTCAGTAATGTCTTTTTAAAATACGGTCTTAAATCGCCAAATCACGATTTTTGTCTTGGCCTAATAAGGGCCGGCCAAAAGGGCCAATATAAGGTATTGTGAAAACATGTCATTGTATCAATCAATAGTAGTTCAAATTTGATGGCGCATTATTTCAACTATATTTATTGTTTAACACTAAATCTGCCTGTACTCATTAAACTGTAACCTAGGAAACTGTAACCTAGGAGGATAGCTGCAACCTACAGTTACTTATTGTAACTTATTGTAATAAAAAAACGAAAAACGCCTGTCATTGGATTTCTCGAAAAGAAATGCAAATCTTTAGGCCACTCGGCCATCTACGCTTTCATTGGAAAGTATTTTTAAAAATATATAAAAGATAAACAATTCAAAAGCTGTTGGAAGACGACCAACTGCTCCATATAAAATTAAATAATTAAATAATACAAGAAAATATTTCTTTAGTATTTTCTGAAAACTTTTTTAAAATTTAACGTAATTTTACACATCGCCGTTGAAACGATAAAAAACATAATTGAGAATAAAATACGCTTCTCGACATTGATAACCGATTCGGAATGGGCGGGGAAACGGTTGCAGCGCAACGATAGACAGCAAGCCGAAATAAATAAGATTTCTGCCTTTACGGGGAAATCTTAATAATGGGTGTTAAGTATAAAATTAAACATTCATAAATAATTCAATACTTGTTACTACTCGTAGTTCATCCACAAACGAGTTAGTACCAGTAAGTACTAGCGATGGACAACTACACAGGCAATCTCCATTTGTTTTCGACCTGAGAGTATAGAATTGCATACATTGTCGGACATCAAACTTGAGGTTTCAGGGTTGAATGTAATAAAAATTACCCATAAAAAGGTGTCTCGACGATGAAATCAAACGCACGACAGCGATTCTTTTGGCCCCACATGAACACTGACATTAACTCGACGAGGATGAACTGCCAACACTGCAATCGTATTGCCCCTCGCAGCCAGAGGGAGAAATAAAACATACAAAAGACCCCTAGTATCCATTTCAACATTCTGTCAGTGATTTCTTCCAGGGCATAACTTCATCATCTACGCTAACGGTTCTCATGATGGACAGAAGTTGCCAAGGCTGACAAGACAAACGCCCCTGCCATATGTAACATCTTGCAGAATACTTCGAGACATTCGGTGTCCCCGAAGAAATATCAACTGATGGAGGACCACCATTCAATTCGAATAAATACACAACATATTTGAAGAAATGGACCATCAAACCACGTTTGTCATCCGCCTATTATGCACAGAGCAACGGCAGGGCAGAAGCAGCTGTCAAGACAACGAAGCGGATACTTGCAACGAATATTAGCAACAGTGGCTTACTGGACACAGATGCCGTCGCTTAAGCTCTGTTGTTGCACAGAAACACGCTGGCACCAAACATCCGCATTTCAGCCTCTGAATTGCTCAAATCGGACGCTCCATAAACGATCACTTGCCAAATCCCGCTCCATTTAGATGGGAATGGTCGGAACTAGCAGACGTAAGAGACAGGGCATTCGACAGAAGACGCTCCCAGGCTTCGAAGCAATTCAACAACGGACGGTAAGTGCCCGCGAACTCTCTCCATTCAACGTTCAGACTCGCTCGCACCTTCGCTGGGATGGAACTGGTATGATCTCCGAGATATTGAGTACTCGTGGACGGTAGTCGACGCACCACGCTCAGAAATCGTCGATTTCTGCGCCCAATCTCCTCGCAATCACGCGCGATGTTCCCATATCTGTAAAAGAGGAACCAGATATTGTATGTCAAGAGCAAGAGAACGAGAACTTAACACAGAGATGTTTTACAGACGAGTTAAGGAACATTGAACAACAACAAACACAGCCCGCGGTGGCTACAGAAGAAGTCAACGTGAACCAAAATACACAACCGGTTAAGGGCACTATTCGAAAGCGGGTATTCGTTCTTAACTCGTATATCAAGTTCAAGAAACAAATTGCCCATCTGCGCTAAGACGTTCTACGCGAGTGAGGAAGAGCCCCTCAAAATTTAACGATTTTGTGTTAGGATAATACACATTTCCCGAATTTATTTTTTCTTACATGAAAACAAGGCAGGGTTTGATAAAAATGTAAACAAATAAATTTAAACCATGCGAGAATTATGAATAACAGATGTATTTGTTATATATTTTTCTTTGCTGCACTCATCTGAAATTTAAGCAAATAAAGAATACTGCCACCTGTTCCCATGTGCAAAATAAGTGTCCAAAACTATAGAAAATTTTCATGTTGATATTGAAACTTATTTCTGTTAACAAAACTGTGATAAAAATATGAATGAAAATGAAGAAAAATATGGAAGCTCTTCCAAGTGTAGACCTTCAAAAATTGCAAGATGAGGAAAGGGTGTTTATTGCTTTATTCCAACATGTGGTAGTGCTTTTTATGACAGAGACCATAATAAAACTGGAATTGGATTCTTCAAATTTCCATCAGATAAAAAGTTAAGAAAAACTTGGAAAAGAATCGTCAGTCAGTGCAGACGAAAGGAAAGTGGTGATATATTTATAATCACGTCTACCACCAGACTTTGTGAATTTCACTTCAAAGCAGAAGATATAAGAGTATCACTTGGCATTGGTAGAAAAACATTGAAACCTGGTGCACTTCCAAATCTTGATTTTAACAAGCATATTCATCCTTATAAAAGTAGGAAGTCTCCTCTAAAACGCAAATACCTATCTTCTCCAGAAACCGAAATAGACTTTCAAGACGAAACAAATGAAATAATCAATGAAGAAATATCGGAAATTGACCAATTAAAAATACAAGTGGATAAGCTAAAAGCTCAAACTCTAGATTCATTTAGTTTGAATGAATTTTTGCATACCTTAACCAGGAGAAAATTGCGCAAACATTAAATTTTATGAAACAAAGCTAAAGTCATCTGAAACCTTGGCAGAAACACTCCAATCCTCTGAACAAAAAAAACAATCATGCACAGGCAAGAAACAGGGACCTCCAGTGAAACTTCTTGCAAAAGATCAGTTGTTTATGTTCCTGGTTTGGCTTAAAGGTGGATTCAGTATAAGACACACTTCATGGCTATTTCAAGTTCCAAAATCAACTGTATCTCGCTACCTAACAACATGGTCAAACTATTTGTATTTTTCTCTCGGTTCAATACCTATATGGGCATCAAAGAAGCGTATTGAAGAAACTATGCCAGAAAGTTTTAAAAATACTTATCCAAACACCAGATGTATAATGGACTGCACAGAACTGTTCTGCCAAAGGCCATCATCCTTATCTAGCCAAAGTAACATGTACTCACATTACAAAAGTCGTGTAACCTACAAAAGTCTTTTGGGTATAGCACCATCAGAAGCCATAACTTTCATTAGTCAACTTCACGAAGACTCGATATCTGACAAAGAAATTGTTTAAAGATCTGGTATTATAGATAAAGTTCCTTGGGAGAAGGATGATAGTATCATGGCTGATAGAGGATTTACAATATCTGATTTACTTCAACCATATATCGTGACCCTAAACATTCCTTCTTTTCTTGGTGGTAGAGAACAACTTGAAAAAGATGAAGTAAAAGAAAGTCAAACCGTTACTATGGTGAAAAAATTCAAACAATTACGAGATGAGATCCCTTTAACATTACATGGTTCCATAAATCAGATATGGGCAGTTGCCTGCCTGTTTACTATGCAACCTTATGCCACCTTTAATACAAAATGACTTACAGAAGAATTAGATAATGACAGTAACAGAAAACAGTAACAGAAAGTTTATATGTATATATATATATATATATATACATTATGAATGCTTTCATCAAATGCGTTTTATAAAAATCATTCAGTTTCACCAATAAACTGTTGAAATAATTTTCATCAAACTTGATTTTAACAATGAAAAAAGGATAATAAGAAGCTTCATGGTTGTTTAAAACCTATATATTCGACCTCACATTCCAAAGGTCATCATCAGAGTGAATTTAGTACAAAGTTAAAACGTTAAAATTTAAAAGAGTGGATGCGTAATGATGGTATATACATAACTTCGTAACCATAGAAACCTTTGAATCCGATATGATAATGAAACACATAAGCACGTTACTAATTTAAAAGTTTCAATGGCACGGACTTCTCTTGAGCATTAAGTGATGGTTTCAATTCGCGTATGTAGAGTGCTTCGGAAATTTTCCTCTTGTATCTATTGTTTTTAAAACCTTGTCGTAATATTTGGAAATTTTCCAAGTCTACAATTGGATGGTCTTTGTTAACGGCGTGGCAATAGACATGGGAGTTGTGATCTCTTCCGCTATGATCTTTAATGCGTTCATTAAAACGTCGTGCTACCTCTCCGACATAGGTGGCGTCGCAATCATTACATGACGTCATATATACACTAAATCATGGATGTGCTTCTTTTCAGTTCTATCTTTTATCTGAAAAGATGATCCTAGCTTTGTGCTTCTGTATACGACTTGAACTTTCTCCGAATTCGGTAAAGATTTCTCAATTGACTTTACCATCGATTTAATGACTTTTTTACCTTGATCACCTTTGTACGGTAGGATAAGCAAATGTTTCTTTTCGATGTCACCGTTTTCTCCATTATCAGGGTTCAATTCAGTTGTTGTTGTGTTGGTGTGCTTATCTTTGAACTCCTGAGTTTTTGTAAATGCGAACTTTAGGTGTTGTAGTTCGTTTTGTAAATGTTGTGGATTTGAACAAACGGAATAAGCTCTCCTCACCAACGTTTTTACGTTTCCACGTTTCCAAGTAATTGCTGCAAATGACTCCCAATGTAAATATAAATCAGAGTTCGTAGGCTTACGATAAACTGCTTTTAACAATGATTAATCCTTTGAAAGTATATACTATTAAGTAACAATGAATTACTTGGCATAATCCCATGCACAACTAAATTTGATTATAGTACCCAAAGTGATGTTCTTTTTTCAAGAAATATTTACTATGCTCACACCCGATATAGAATTTCGAATCTTTTAACAACTCATCTGGGCTGAAGTTCCTCTCCGTATATGGACATTTTATTTCAGTTAGAGCAGGATATTCATCTGGGGCATCAAGTATTAATCCATCTGGACTAGCACCAGGCCAGAATAAGTATGGCTGCACTACAATACCAGTATCTCGAATATTTACCTTTCTCTTTAATTTATATGCCATGTATTCAAAAAACTTTGGTTTTGCTACGAATTCATATATTTTACCATGTTTCAAAGCGTCTTGTACAAATTTTGGTAATCTTTTAGTTTCATTTTTCGTTAAGGTCACAGCAAGTGCTTTAAAGTCTTTTTTACGAATAAAGATGTTATGTGCATTACTTGATGTTATTCTCCATTGCCTTTCTTTGTGCCACTGTGGATTTTTATCCTGACCAATAGTGTCTTGTTCTAATTGGTGGCAGTTACAAATATTCTCAGGAAACATCCTGTCAAAAACATATTTCAGCATAATTCAACCACCCCCAGTGTTTTGGAAGACAATTGTGCTCAAGCGGTATTAACTTTATTGGCAACTAAGTGTACTGATGGGAATATTTGTTGTTACTTTTTGCAGTTTCCAAGTCTGACAAAACATTAAAATTTCCATCAAAACAGACAATTGATATGATAATGGTGAACCAACCAAAAAGTCTCCATATTTTGTTGATGTTGATGGTAATTCAGATCTATGATAAGCCCAAAACCAATACGGTTATATACATTTTAAATGTTCTCATTAAGGGAAGTAATTCTTTCTTTCAAATCATTATTTACATTTATCCTTGGGTCAAACAACGCATTTGTTACACCTTCTCTTGAGATAGCTTGACGTTTCCATAACTACCATAGGATACTTGATTTTTCGATTTGGTACACTCCATTGCCTTTGTTTGCTGGTGACTGCTACATCCTCAGGTACCATTTCAAGTTGTCGAAGAGAGTATTCTGCTAATTGAAATAACAAGCCATGACATGATTACAATAACCAGATTTACCTGCAGGGCAGTTGCAATGTCCCTTAATCACTTTTCCAGATTGTTTACTTAATATGACATTCATGTGTCTGATATTTTTCTTCATACTAGCTTTACAACTTCCTTTAATAGTCAATGAATTTGCTGATGACTTAAATATAGATTAAATATAGATAGTAAATATAGATTCTGATGATATGTATCCTTCTTCCATAAACTTTCGACCACGTTCTCTGGATTTTACAATAGCTTTTCCACGCTTTCCACTTTTTATTCGGTATTCTTCGATCTCCTTTAGAGTGAATATTGGTAATTCTCTAAGGATTTGCACCATGATGAACCATTGTCACGTTCAATAATATTTTCTTGAGCTTTCTCAACAAAAATTTCAATATTTTCGTCTATTTTGGCAAGCATAAGTGATAATATATGTAGAGATGTATTTAGCTCCACTTCGCCAGCAATATCGTAATCAATGTTTATCAAACCCCGCCTCGTTTTCATGTAACGGAAAATAAATTCGGGAAATGTGTACATTCATTTGTTTTCTGGGTTTTTTTATGTTAGATTCAGTTTGTTTATCAGTTAAAAAAAGGGAAAAGGGCGTGTATATGTACCCTTATATTTGTAATGTAAATAGACCCATACTTTATATGATAACTAGGGCAGTTTGACCAGAGAATGGATCTTTGTAATCACAACTTATACACTGTTAAAGAGATTTTCAAAATTCTTTAAACAGAATGAGTAATACCCCCTCCTTCCACCCACATATCAAAACACTTCTTACACAGAAAAAACAAAACCTACGCAAAAATTTCAGAGTTGTATACAATACCTCCCAGTAGATTATTGAAAGATTAAGGAAACTCCCGGATAGCTTCAATGACGATGTTTTAGCAATTGTTTTGACAGATAAAATGCTTCTGTATAACTATGTTTATGTACGTAAGTACATAATTGCCTAAGCAAAAAGCAGTGGGCGTAGCAAGACTACCTACTACACTACGATATTCCAACTTTCCGACACTTTGATTGCATGTTTACTTTCATTAATACATGCCCTGATGTAATTTTGTGCTGTTCTCGAAAATTTGCATCGAGTGACAAAAATATTTCATGTCTTGCTTGGTCATTCTAATTTTACTGAGAATGTAAATAATGTTCAATAATGTTCCACTTTCTTTTAATAAGTTTGTAAGTTTGTAAGTTTGTAAGTTTTAGTAAGTTTGAACATTTCCTTCGAATTTCATTTTTTTGAAAATATCATTATTTTAAATATTAGACATTAATTTGACTCATGAATTTTATTTTATGAACAGGTGATCCAGCACCATTGTTTCTTTTGCTTTTCAGTTTTGAATTTCTATATATTTGGCTTACTAACTAGCTCTTGCTACGCAAACCTTCACATAGTGAGAAGCTGCTGGGAAGTTACTCTGCATCCAATCAGCTGATGAATTGATCATCCAATCAGCTAACTCAAAATCTCTATGTATTTCATTTGTAATGATTTTCGAATTTCAAAGTGGCTTCTTATCATTTGCATTAAATTGAAAATTTAATTGTTTTGTGTTGTTTTTTTTATCATTAGAAAGTATTTTTATCGTATATAATCATAATCATGCCCATATACAGAGTGATATGTTTTGCGTAAATGGTCAATAACTTTAAAAGTACCTTTCAAAAATACCTGCAAACCTTAATTATGATTGCTTGGCCAATTTTCAACCAATTTTAATAATTATCTCAAAGACAATTACGCTGTCTTACGAAAAGTCCCATACACATCTGAATACAGTAATTTCGAGTGGATATTTTGTTCTTTTATTGCAATTTACAGTTTTGAAAGGGACTTTCGCAGATTGTAAAACGTATACTAAACTGCAATTTTGCTCGGAGGAACAAGAGTGGTAGTCCAAGTTTTAATACGGTTTTTGCTTTCGCTGTTACCGTAAAAAATGGTGCATACGTAAAGTTTCAATTACAACAGACACTTTAAACCGCAGGCTAAATTGCCAATTCGACTCCCGTAATAATGATATGCCGAAGGCTTGAACAGGAAACACTAGGTTACGTTTAAGACTCCGAAGACTACGACATCTAGTTTGACGGTGGATTGGGATTAGGAAAAAATATGGCATCGAAAGTACAGAAGGTATGTTAATATTATCAACAAAATATTTTATACAAAAAGTGATGAATAGCACGTTAAAACAATTCAAACAAGTCCAGAAAAAAAATCTAAGCATTAGGTGAATTAATATTTTCAATCTTGCAGATTTTCATGGACATATGCATATCTGACACAAGATTAAATAACAAAATAAGAATGTAAGTTTTGGGCTCATGACCACAGAGTTATGGATCCAGAAACAAAATAAAACTTGTAAACAGAACAATAACAAGGAACAAATTTATGGCTTTCGAACAGAAAAATAAAAATGTAGCCATATCATACATAGAGAACAGAATTATTGTAAAATGAGTCTTAAAAATCAAAATTTGCAAAACATATTTGTCAGTCATATCGAATTTGATTCTCAAATCATCATCAATTTGTAAAATAGCTGCCGCCATTTCATCCTCTGTTAATTCAACTTTCGAATCAAAGAGATTGCACAAGGAATGCACTTGATCATTTCGAAGATTTACTTTAAATATTTCTTCGGATGCTACATCTGTTATAGCCAGATTTAAAAACCATGAGCGTCGACATTTGGTTTCCAATAATTCCGGTCTACAACTTGTACATTTGACAAATGACAACTTGTCAGATGGCTCACACCTCTTATTACAGACAACAATAGAATCATCTTTTTGATTGATTGGAAACCAACAATTTTAGAAACTATTTCAATTTGACATATTATTGACACATCGTCCACTTCAACTAGATTATTGATATCCTTTATCACTTGAAATAAAACTTATCAGATTTAGATGTATTCAGGCAGTTGACATTTTTTGTCGATCTCAGCCTGAGATTCTTCAGGAGGTAAGATTTCCCAACTTCAAGGGATCCATCAGCATTCCCATATAATTGCAGCTTTATAAAAGAAGTATCATCACGGATTATTGCATCTTGTTGATTCAATGCACCATTTTTCGTTTGGTGTGTATTCACATCCCCAACAGAATGTACTTCACATTGAGTGTTAACCAATTGACCGGGTACTAGTTTGGACAATTCTGAAAACTTAACAAGGGCATCCGCGTGTCTATTATCATATTGAAAATGAACTGTATCAGGATCTACTGATATCAAGCTGGTGTTCTGGTTAATTACAATGTCCGGCCTTTTGTTATTAAAATTGGATACCTTTATTGGACTTTTAGCAGTTTGACATTCAATCAATTTGTTTCTTCTTTCCGAATGGAAACATACACCTTGACGTGTTCTTTTTTCCTCTTGAACCATGAAATTGAAATAAACTTTGCCCGACATTTTTTCTCTTTTCACTGGTGAGACATTGTGGATGTATCCAACCACTGCATCATCTAATGAGATAACTTTAATGTAGTGGTAATCAAAATGGTTGAAGATGACCAATTATTTAGGCGATTGGTTCATATTTAATTCATAAAAGAGTTATTATGTATATAATAAACATTACTTAAACTAAAATCATATTAGGTTGGTTATTGAGTGAGCATCCAAGGCTGAGGCTAAATGTGTTGGTGGTTGGTATAATGTTTACGTATTAACTAAAGAACACAGAGAACAACCTTCATCTTCAGACAGGAAAGTATAAAAAATGAGACAATATAAAACCTGTCTCCTCATCACCGAGAGCAAATCAGAACAAATCGAACAAAGAATACAGACATTTTTAAACAAATCATCACATATAAACTTATGTATACAGCACTCCCAGATCTAATATAACCAATATCAGAGATTTAATACTTCTGGTATTCCGCATGGAAAGGATACATGACACTTGAGTGGAACAAAAGCGGAATAAAACTTTTTATACCTGGACGCTCGCATTTTTCTCCGATACAGGAACCTTTGGTGAGAGTTTTTTGCTTGGATTTTTGCACTTAAAGGGGAAGTTCGCCCTAATTTTTTTTCAACTAAAGTACTTTATTCCATACAAAAACTTCAAAATATAATAATCTTATTCATTTATTTTTTTCAAAAAACGTTTTTTCGTCATGTCTTTGTTTTGGAAAAAATAATTACTGTAAGAATTACTTACAGTATTAATTACAGTAATAATTACTGTTACTGTAAGAAGCACAGTAACAGCTGATTTTAATGAGAAGGCTTAGATATAGTTCTTGAAAACAAATTCAACTCACATCTTTTCCCTGACATCATGAATGCATCAACTGTCGAAACGAACGAGAATGAAAAGTGAAGTTGAAAAGTTTTAAGCCCAAGCTTTTTGTCATGTGACCTTAAATAACCAATAGCGCTTCTTAAGATTCAACTTTCGATACCAACATGGCCTCGTTTCTATGACTCGTTCAACTTCCATACACCTTTGTTATCAGACAATGGATTCGGGCATCAGTTATAAAATACAGACTGAATTTATGGTATTTTATATGGTGCATAAGAATTATGTCTGAAAAAACGAGGATACGCATTTTATTTCATATAAGTTCATTTATTCCATTAGAGCACATAGACTTTCTCATTTCTTTTCTCACAGTTTTATGATCCCCTCCCTCTCGTTACCCCCTTTCAAAGGGGTGAGTAGTAGTAGAATATTCTGTGTTAGGGTTAGGAGGGCAACGGGGTAAGCAGTATCTCACAAATAACTCACAATACAAGGAAAATCGATACAAACTCAGGAAGTCAAAAAGTGACAACTTTTTCAGCTATGTTTGAATTAATTACGTGGTTATTATACAAGGTTGAAAACATTTACTTTCTAAAGTATAATATTTTGACAGTGACAGAAAGACGTTACCTGAATAAATACAAGTACAGATTTTGTGTTTAACATCTTTACAATGAAAAAACCCGTGAAAAAATTATTTTTTTGCATTTTAAATTAATCTAGTCCAGTATTTTTCATTAAAACTTTCAGATATAAACCAATTGGCATCGACGTAATGTTGTTACATGTTTGTGCTACACAAACTGAGCTGTGCTGTATTCAACTGTTATCATCCGTATTGCATATTTGTTTCTGTATTGCACTATACATTATTGTAGTTTTTAAGAAGTTCCTCGTGTATCTCCCATAAGTAGCAAGATCATACGCACACCGCCAAGCTCCTAGTGAATATATCCACTTTCCCATAAAATTAACATGTCACAGCACTATCACATCATAAATATCACTAACTTCTGATACCACATTTCATTCATGGAAATTGTTTTGTTTGTATAAACCTCTCTATCCTAAAAAAGATTCAAAGTTTTATGTTGATAACAATGTTTTTGCATCATCCTAAACTAACTAAACAACAAGAGGCCCTGGGGTCTGAAGGTCAGCGCGGTTGGACATACCAAAAAAGTGGTACACGTGACAAAGGACCCTATTCCCTATTATCACTATCACTAGACCCTATTTAGATAACATTCCGCATGTATTTACTAAATTTCACAGCCTTTCTCCTGCAGCGGCAAGAAGTACATTTTAGAAAGAAAATTTGAGTATCCTTAAAACTGTCGTTTCCATTTCAAAATCAGAGGTTTCCAGTTTGAGGTTAACGAAATATATGCTTTAATGATCTGCACATGCGCATGGTGAAATCAGCAATCACTGTCGGGAAAAAAGTTGAATCTTATCGACCTGTTGCCATTTTGTGTAGACGTCAATAAAAAGCTGTTTGATAGTTTTTTTCGCAGTGAATCTGAACGTCAACGGGGGTGTTGTTTCAAGTGTCACGGGACATACAACCTCGGCTTCAGTCATATGTCTCATTGTACTCGGTATCTTATTCATCAATAGCTAAGAAACCTGACTCTAACTCTTCCCCTTCCTTATTTTTATTAGCTGATATGATTTGAGGGAAAGAGAGGTTTCTCTCTCAAAAATTTCTAATTGAAAATCACCGAGGTCCAGAGTGGTTTTTCGCTTGTTACGTCTGCCTTTTAAATGAAAACCAGAGACGAAACGTTAAAAGATAGCGTTAGTCACTCTTAATAAAAATACTTGTCTCGATGGGCTGAGGTCATAGGTCTTGAAGTATTGGATACAATTTATTAATGTGTATTCTGAACTCAATCTATTGTTAAAATGTTAATAATAGTACAATGTAACAAAACTGTGTCAAAGTAAAAACTGAAGATTATATATCACGTGACGAAGATAGCTATGAAAAATTGAGCAATGGAAATAATTTTTTGGGAATATCTGATACATAAAATCTGGCCCAGTTCAGATAAGGCAGGCAAGTTCAAAGAATTCGGACAAGTGATAGGTTTAGACGTCTGATGAAACAGACCTGTTCTGGCAGCAGATAAGAGGTAATACCAGAGATGACGCCACCAACAAAGGATCTTACAATAAAAAGGGAATTATATATAATTATAATCATTCTTTGAAATTATACAATACAGATTGTATAACAGTATATTATACTGTTATACAATCTCAGATCCACTAGTGATGAATTTCTAACTAATTTTCACAAGTATTTTTAGAAATTTTAGTGGGAAGAATTAACGAGATTTTTTTTTCAATTTAAACTGAGAAAAAAGTTTAAAAAAATGACTAAGAAAAATGCAATATTTGATCTTTAATCTCCCAAAAGTTAATGGGCAAAAATTTACAAATTTTAGGTCAAAAGGAAGCGTCGTAGAAACGTTCGGATTAGTTGCAGTTCACTCCTGGAACGATTATCTTGCCCAACAAATATGAGTCATAATGAATCATTCTTTGGAACCATTACAGGCTTATTAAACAGGTCGATAGTTCCAGCAGTGAACTGCAACTAAGCCAAAAAGTCTCGAAAGTGCATACCATAAGCTGATTTTCAAAAAACATTTGCGAAACTTGCGAAAGTTTATATTCACAAAGAAACTTTTGATTAACATCCTAATTTTAGAGGTTTTGTGTCTGTTTTGATATGTGATGTCTTAAAACTAAAGAAAGTGTTGGGTACAAGGTTGTTAAGTTCTATAAGTTTATTCATGAAAGCTATTTTCCTGAAAGTTCGATACCGAAAGTTTCTGATCCATTAATTTCATGAATTGAGATAAACACACTTTCCCCAGGAATTTAATTTTGTGAATTTCGCAAATAATTAGTCTCCATAATTTGCATACGTTGAAAGACTGAGGAAAAAAGTATTCCTTCAAATGAATTCTGTAAAATCTGAATTTTCACAAGAATTTAATTTTGTGAATACGTGAAATCCATTTTTTCCATAGAAATTTTCTTACCACTTTATTTGGTATATACAGTACTGCCCGAAAGAAATTTACGCGGCTGCGAAGGAATGAATTTTTACATGGAAAGTTTTATCTGTTACATGAAGTCATTGTTTTCAACACAATTTTTTTGAAATCTTTTGTTTGATAAACAAAATAAGGTCGCGAAAGCTAGTAATTTTTCGTAGAAAAGTAAAGTTTCTTTCGGGCTGTATAGTATCGATCATTGGACTATTTTTATCAAAATAAAATGAAAATTGGTGAAGTTCAATAGAAACTCCATCGCAGTGTCATATTATTGACAATCATCAACAACAAACTTTCGACAACTACTAAAACAGCATTTGTGGTAGTAGTGAAAAGTGTGACGGTGGTAACAAAAGAAAAACTGGATTTCTTTTTCTTTCTTTTTTTTTTTTGCATTTCAAACAGATTCCTCCTGTCATATTGTCACTCTTAATTCCAATAATGAATTGACCACACAAAACAAAGTTTATTCTAACATCCAAGTGTTTTCGTTGTTCTTTAAAACAAGTCATAAGTTACACAAGAAACTGCCGGAAACCAAGACACCAAACAATTTTTAAAAGTATAGAAGCTGCGACGCACCACCACAGGGGCAGTAGGGGACTGTCTTACTGTGTGTGAAGTGAATTTATTTATAAAGAGACAACAAGTCATAAAACTGTAGCTACATAGCTATCTGTTTTTTAGAACCCAGGAAATACTTTATGTATTCGTATTTTCATAAACAGGGAACTTGTGAAATTTTAAGTGTTACACACACTAACAGGTCACAAAAAAGGGAAGGCGGAGGGACAGAAAAGGGGAGGGAATAAATCGAAAGTGGGATCTATGTCATTATAAAAATCAGTAAGAATTTTCTTACCTTGAGTGCTGGAGATTAAGCGGCTGGTAATATTTCATTATTCTGAAATAATAGTGCAGTATAAGGTTGAAAACTTTAGCGGGATACTTTTACTGTGTCGTTCTGCTGGGGAACACAAATTGGAATTGAACGTTTTTCTGTATTTTAGGACACACTTACAATAATTAAATTACTTTGAATAACTTGTAGTGTATCATTCATACATTAACCACGGTTTGTGGACAGCCTCTATTCCAATGTTTACGGAATCAGCCTACAACTGTGGACAAAAAATCTTGGAATTACGTACGGACGTACGGAAGGACGTACAAACGCTAATGAAAAATCAGCTGCTTTCCGCGCTGACCAATAAGGACTTACATAGTGTGGTTTCAGGTGCTTATGCCTGCAAGACTGGTATTCATTGATTATCAGCTCAGCAAGGTTACAGGTTATGATGACAATGAAAACAACATCAAAGCAATGAAGACCATGTTTTAAGCAGTGCAGCACAAGACATTCAGTTGATTATTGATTCAAATTTCAAAGTCAGTATCCAATTGGTGACCGAGTCTATCTAACCTCTTCTTACCTAATTATTGACAATTAGCATATACAGTATTTTTCATCAATTTTCCAAATAAATACAATTTTTTATTAATTTTTGACATAAAATTAAATTCCATTAGTCATAATTACTTATGTTACATTACAGTGTGTCTATCTAACGGACCGGTATCTCAAAACTTTTCATAAGGAAGTCTCTTTTTTCGTTTGGAAGAACATTATATATACTGTTTTTACATTAACCAATTGAGATACAAATCCATTGGATGAAATAAATGGTTCTAATATATTCTTTAAAAAACACATATACCTAGAGGTTATGCTATGATATGAACTTTTGAAATGATTAAAGTTCTGTAATCTCTCTTTGTTACTGTTGTGTTATAAGATGAAGACCGTAGATTTCAATAATCATAGAAATAATAATATGGAAATCTGCCACTTCTTGAAACCACATGACTATAACAAATTTATTATGCTTCTGTAGAGGAATCAATCATCATAGTATATTCAATAAGAATGGAATTAACAAGAACCATATGGTGCAAAATGGTAGCAGCATTTCTTAGTCACAAACCGAGGAAAACAGATATAAACTCATCCATCTAAGTTTAAAACTTTGTTTACAAAACTAAATTACACTAACGCCATTTTATGTTTAAAAAAATTCGTTAGTGTAAATAAGGTTTAATTAAGAAACAACAGAAACTATATTGCTTAAAGGACTGGTATCATGAAATTTTCAAAATTTCATTTTTGTCGTTTTCTTGTAGTTTTAAGGTAGAAAAATTAATCATGATCAGATTTTGTAGCAAAAAGTGTTTTTGTCCCCTGTATATTCCAAGCTAAAAAACAAATAATTTATTCCTCATAATTAAGTGACGTCATTGGAGAAGTTTGCTTCTAAATAGAGTTTTCGTTACAGCAAGTCAACCGTTCTTGTTAAGAAACATATTATTGAAATATATATTAAATTAGTTATTTTATTATTATGGTTATTTGTGCTGCTGTTGGTTGTGACAGTGATTTAACCAAAAATCAGAAAGTAAGTCTTTTTCGTCTTCCAAAAGATGAAAAGCTGAAAAAAATATGGGTTGATAAATTAAAAAGAACAAACCTTCCTGCTGAGAAAAATATTCGTGTCTGTCATAAACACTTTGAGGATTCTTGTTTTGAGAGAGATTTGAAGGTAAGTTATAATATATTCATATTAATTATTATTTTAGGTATGAATTTAAAACAACACTTGCCCTTCATTTTTTTTATTCTCCCAGTTTTGTAAATATTTTCTTAGCGTAGTAACTTTGTGTACAATTTTTTTCCTTTCAAGAAATATGTATGATCTTTTACCAGCACGTGCAACGCCTAATAAGTTTCCCCGGTTATGCTCCAAATAAAACGTACAACTTACAATTTTTTATTTAGAATGAGTTGCTAAATCTGCCAACGGGAAGGATTCTAAAACCTGATGCTATACCAACAATATTTTCACACATCGTTAAAAAAAGGTTATCTAGTTGTCATAGAGAAGAGTCTTCTGCCAAGAGACAGGTGGTTTGACTTCACCTTGATAAATAAATCTGAGCAAAATCATCGTTATATTGAGACTATATTTTACATTTCAGATTGTTGAAAATGCGTGTGAAATCCATTCCAAACAAATTCTCGATGATCAAGAAAAAAACACGATCGCTGTTCAATATGAGCCTGTTGACGTACAAAGCACATCTACTCAAACTGAAACAGTAGTTCAATGTGACAAAGAAACACAAGCAAACTTTGAAATCCTGGATCACAATGTTTCTTTTTCAGACACATCCTCGTCGTCAAATGAAGAACTAGATACTAGCTTTCATATTTCTGATATAGAAACAGATGATAGTGAAAGCGACAACTTAGAAGCAAAAACAAGAATATCATCAGCTTTCATTATCTATTGGACATCATTGCTACTTTTATTGAGGCAATGCTTAACTTGTGGACACAACGCTCACGTTCTAAATGTAGTAACCCGTGGTACAACAATTACAGTTAATTTGCTTTCCATTTTTGGTCATGCAAATGTCTGGAGATCTCAACCAGTTAGTCGATCAAACTTCACTGGAAATGTAGTTGTTTCAGCAGGAGTGCTTTTTAGTTCGAATACATTTGAGAAAATACGAAGACTTTTTGAAATAATTGAAATCCCTTTTGTATCAAAATCAACCTTTTACAGGATACAAAGCAAATATCTTTTCGGAGTGGCTAATGAGGCTTGGTTGCATGAACAGAGTAGCATCATTAGCAAAATGAGTAGGCAGGGAAAATGTCTGTTCGCCGGGGATGGACGATGTGATAGCCCAGGTCATAGTGCCAAATATTTGACATATTCTTTTCTTGACCAAAAAACCAACAAAATTTCTACCATGGCCATAACACAGTGTACGGAATCAGGTTATTCAAGTCGCATGGAAAAATTTGCATTCGAAAAAGTTTTGAATGAACTGAAATCAAAAGGTATCACCATCGACCAGATAACAACTGATCGTCATATCCAAATAAAAAAATACATGAGGGAATCTCAACAGGATATTGATCATCAATTTGACATATGGCATGTCTGCAAAAATATAAAGAAAAAAGTGGTGGCAGCAGCTAAGAAAAAATCAAATATAGCACTAAACAATTGGATAAAATCTATTTGTAACCATTTCTGGTGGTCCTGTGGAACATGTTATAACCATGAACAGTTGCTAAAAGAAAAGTGGATAAGCATTCTATTTCACATTCAAAACAAGCACCAATGGACAGGAAACACTATGTTTCACGCATGTTCCCATGGCGAACTTTCCCAAAACAAAGAATGGTTACCACCTGATTCTGATGCTTTCTGTTCTCTTCGTGCTTGATAAGTCTCTTTTGTCCGACATGAAGCATTTTACAAAATTTTCACATACTGGAAATTTGGAAGTTTACCACGCCCTTTATAATAAGTGGGTGCCAAAAAGCAGTCATTTTTCTTATCATGGGATGATCGCTCGTAGTCAATTAGCTGCTATCGATTTTAATAGTGGAAGTGACTTAAACCAGGCACAGACGTTGGAAGGTGAGAAACGATTTAATATAAGTTTTTCAAAAGTGACACGTAACTGGTCTGCCAAACCGATAAAAGAAAAAAAAGATCGCACAGTTTTTAAAGATATGGTTGCCCGAGCCAAAGAAGTTCTGGAGAAACATATTGAACTTCCCCGAGTATTGCCTAACCTTCCTGAACGCATAGCACCTGTAGACAAACCAGACAAAGTTGATACTATTAAAAAACAACAGTCAAGATTTATAGTCATATAGAACAGCTGATATTGTTATACATCTTTTTCCCTTTCTTGATATCCCACGTAAACATCGTATTTCTCTGGAAACGTCTCTCTTATTTTCGAAATTACACAAGATGGTATCACTCTCCGATTGCCTTTTCTCAAATGTTGAAAAATCCACCATATAAACTGTTTGTAGGCTGCATATCGATAAGATTTATTTAAAGTTTATTTTTCAATATGATCTCCTCTTATCTCATGAAAACTAACTAGCACATTTCGAAGAACAGTCTTGTTTAAGCATAGAAATCTGAATTCCTGTGACATTATAACGCAAGTTTGATTTAAGATATAAAAAAATCGGGAAAACGTAAGTGAGTGAACGATGAATGATCAATGCTGTTTTTCAAAGACAAAAGTTAAAATGAAAAAAATGAAAAATAAAAATTATTCATACTTTCAAATTTTTCATCATCTATTCCTTGAACTTCTTTACAACATAAACAATCAATTTCCCTAGACTCTACCGCACATTTCCTACATTCACACCAACTTAAGCTTCCAACTCTATTTGGCTTTGTGTGAGACACATCGGACAACGCTGATGATAATGTTGACATTTGTGTTTGTCGCTGCTACTTGGCTTCTGGCTCAAACTTATATGGCTCTAAGCCAGCAAAAACTTTCAAGCACTCCTTAACAAGAGATTCATCACTAGAAATCTCATCATCATTACTACTTGAACTTAAGTTATCGGCCATACTGATGAAGAAAGCGAATTAAACAAGCACTTGTTCAGTAAATGATATTAGTGAAACTTCTCCAATGACGTCACACGCATTTCTGAGTTAATCTAGACGGGTTTTTTAAAAAAACTGAATAACTAAATATCTTTGAAACTACACCTTCAACTTTGAAAATTCCAATGCAGAATTGTTACATATTTTTACAACTTTAATACTATATAACATTTGTATAGATGATACCAGTCCTTTAAAACAAAAATATATACATGCGTGAGCTGTAACCATGGATACTATTTCATTTTAAAACATTTTTGGTTAATGTATAAGAGCCAAAATAGAAAAAAACCCGTCTTCTTCGAAAACATATTATTAAAATAAAAACGAAAAATCCATCCGATATACTGGTTCTTCCAAAAAGCGGGAGTGCCCTTTACAGATTTCCTGAAAGTGAACCCTTTATCTTCTGAGAGGACTGAGCGAATAGTTTCTTTATAATTGTTTTGCAACTGACCAGCATTCAATGTTCCACTAACTTTAGATGTAGCAATATTCATTTGATTAAAAATATTTAACTGCTGCACAATATAATGACCAAAAAATATGAAATCAGCATTTGAGGAAAATCTTTGTGTTTAGTTAAGTAGTCGTTAAGTGGTTAAAATATTTAACTGGAGATAATTGAGCAGATCTAAGAACATTGTATCCAAACTTTCCCTTGGAGAGCAAGTAAGGAAATGTTGCTCTTCACAAAAGTCATCATTAAAAAAGGATTCAGGTGTTTTGTTTTCCCCTGGTGCAATATTCAAATGGGTTTCATTTTCACTGTAAATATTTGGGATAATAACCATTTCATCACTATTTAATCTATCATTATCAAGGGGATTTTCCTCTTCCAAATTTTCAAAATCAAGAGGAAATTCATCTTGCTCTACAATTGCATTAACATCCCTTAATGACAGTAATTCCCTGCTTATGTTATCAAGTTTGATCAGAATATCAGAGTAAAATGGATTATTCATCCTTAAATACTGCAAAGCATTTTTTACACGCTCAGGGTCTACATCTTCAAAATAAACATGGCTTAGGTGTTGAAAAAATAAACATGGCCTTTGAATGTAAGTTTACACCTAAGTTTTACTGGTATCACGCCGTTGATGTTTTCTGGGAGTGGAAGGCAATCACTAACTGCATCTGCACGTATGGGTATATTACAAATAGGACCTTTGATCTTTATCATGATCTTTACCACCTTTACCATGTATTATTTCAATTTTCTTAAACAACATGCGCTTTGCTATCAAGATTTTTTCAAGGTGATTAAGACACATAATTTCTTTTGGTATTTCATCTAGGTCTAACTTATTTTGCACAGTCTGGCGTGGAACTTGTTTCTTTTATAAGTATTTTTCACATGTCAAACAAATATACTGGTTGCAACCACAATCTTGTTTTAGCGTTTAAAAACCATTTATTCTGTATGAATCCGTAATAATACGAAATCTAATACCAAAATAAACCGAATTAATGAGTGAGCCTTAGGAATTGTTTACAATGAATATGCATCAAGTTTTGACATAGGAAAGTGCTTTGCATGGGATTAAGTCCTGAACGACCATTTCTTTTGTTTGTTACTATCTAAAATTTCAAAATAGTATCTGTCACTGGCCGTTAAGTCAATTCAGGTTCTGGTCTTTAAAAATAGAGAAAACTAAAAACTGTGAATTTTTTTTATGCAACGTAAATGTCATATTAACAAACGTGTTTACCTGCTTGAAAATCATTTACAACCAGTGGGGAAATTATTTCATTTAATACAATTTTGCTATGTAAGATCAGCTAAGTGATCACAGGAAAAAAACTTTAAAGTTTTGAAAATCTACTGCATAGAAGTTTTCATCAAAGCTTTTAACGGTTCTTTTATATAAACAGCGATTGCAAACGACGCAGATGAAATCAGTCCCTGTTATATTACTGCTTTAAAGGAAGAAAAACGATTAGGTAACGATTAATTCAAATACAGGTCCACAGATGTATCCCTTTTAGTGATAGTAAGGTAATGAACTTCAAATTGCACATTTTTTGTTACTGCATAAGTAATTTTCGACATAAACGTCTCCAATAACATTTTTGTTTTAAATTTCATTACAATTGAAAATCCATTTGAACACGACTTTCCTTGAGCATATTTACTATGAGAATCAAATAAGAAAAAGTATTTTTGAGTCCACAACACACTAAAGTAAAGACCTTTCATAAAACTCATTAAACCATTATAATTTGAAGTCCTTATGTTGTCCTCAAAAAGCACACCAGGTTCACTGTTGCCATCTAAGAATCCAACTTTTTCAGATGCGTAGCAAGCATTAATCGAAGTAATGATAAAGGTTTAGGTAATTCAGCAATCATCAAATAAGTATTTTTATTAAGGGATTTGTTTATTTTATCTCCATTTTCAATAATGAAATCTAAATCATAAGATGTCCAATGCCCTGAGCTTTTCACTTGAGTAAATACAACTGACATTTAGAGCACAGCATGTACAGATTCACCAAACATTTCATGTCCCTGATGAAAGGACCTTTCTATGGTTTTTAAAAAAGACATATCAAAATAAAAGGAGTGCTCGTTTACACAGTGTTTCAGTTTGTAGTAGTAGTAGTAGTAGTAGTAGTAGTAGTAGTAGTAATAGTAGTAGTAGTAGTAGTAGTAGTAGTCTCTAAGACGTCTTCTACTGGTCTCCAGGTGTAACACTAAATGACGACATTGTGAGACGGGAAAAGGTGTCTTTAGAAGTCGTTTTGTGCACGTCTTTGAGACGTGTTCACAAGTCATCTCTCGATGTTACACTTAGAGACCAGTACAGGACGTGTTAGAGACCTCTTTTGTTGTTCACTTCCCAGCCGGCACAAGACGTCTTTTAGACGTCTTATTTATGTCTAAATTAAGTCTGTAGAAAGACGCATACTTTTAGACGTCTTTAAGACGTCTTTATGACTTCTTGAAAAAGTTACACGTCTATAACAGGTCTAAAAGATGTCTTGAAAAAGTTTCGATTTATTTGGGCTAACAAAACATGTCTTTCAAACGTCTTCAGAAAGATGTAATTTAGACGTCTTAATCAAGACGCCTTTAAGACGCCTTTAAGACGCCTTCTTCTAATTTTTCCCGCGCCTTTTACAATTTCTAATCAATAAAGACGGGGAACAAAAGAAAAGCTTTATGTTTAATCATACAGCAAAATTTCTATTTTATAAATAAAATAATACAAAAGAATTAACTTGTTTTTATTTTGTAATAAAAAATCTGTTCATGCAAGAACTTTTTTAACGTTTACTTATGATTATAACAGAAAATTATTTTCTAAAAACTCCCTGGAGTGTCGGTACTGCAAAAAAGTTTTTGGCGAAGGGCATTTTTTTCATCTGCAGCTTTCGTCAAGTTCGTGTATCTGCTATATCTAGTAAGTGAACCTTTTATTTTTTCCGCCAAGTATTAGCATGATGAAGTCGAAGTAATCAACTTGAAGAGAGGAGGGCTGACTTAACTTTATCTAGTCACTTTTGTGAAGACTTGCTTGTGATTTTGGAGTGGTTTTCTTTTGAAGAAAATGGATCTCACATTCACATAAACATTTTGTAGCTGTTTTATACTGGAAGATGGAGACAAGTGTTTGGCATTTTCCTCTTTTCCTTTTCAAAATTGGTGTAGTGTACAGCATCACTTTGGATAGGATTTTCTTCCTTGCTTTGTTAATAAAATTATGCAGTTAAAGATATTTATTTCATTTTTTTTTTTTGTTTTTTTTGTTTTGTTTTTTGTTTTTTAAGGAAACTTTGGTGTTTCATTTAATTGCATTTCTTTTTTTCTCACGTGTTTGTATATATATAAGAAAAAAAAGGGGGGAGAGGTTGGCACTTGGCTGTCATGGTTTTGCTTAAATACTTTATAAATATTTAAGGAATCGTGAATACACCACCAATCAATGGATTTACCTACTTTGTTTTTGAAATCTTGCAGATTTTAATCATTATAATATTATAATATTATCTTCTTTATTTATTTATTTCAATTTACAACTTGCATATTTTGTTTTGTTTTTCTCATACATTTGTAAATTATACTAGCAGACACAACAGTGATGGTTTTGTTTTTCATTATGTTATAGGATTTGTGTATCACGTGATGTGCATGATGTAGATTTATTACTGAATACCTTTTGGTAAGTGTTTTTATACTTGATTATTTAAATTTGTTTATTTGGTTAAATTGTTGTTACAGTTCAGTAAATCTCATTTCTTTTAATTACCATTCCAGCTCCTATAAAATAAGTGAATCAAAGAACGATAAAAAAGACAAGCAATTAAAAGGAAATTGGAAAATATACTGGACTGTAGCTCTATTATGTTAAGTGGTTACTATCTATACTTGTAGGTCATTTTTTAGAAAGATACTTCCTGTTTTCATGGGGTTTTTTCCCCCAAAATGTGTCAAAAACCTGGAAATAGAAATAATTCTGGCAGCCCTGATGAAGGACACTGAAAGAAATAATGGTTTAAGAAATAAAAAATAAGAAACAGATAGATTATTTTTATTTCATCTACCTGAAGAAAATTAAAGTTATTATAGTCTTCTTCTAGATTTCACATCTACTCTGACTTGATGGGGACGATGAATATAAAGGGGCATAAAGGAAATTTTTCCCTAAGAAGTATGTGCCACAATTTACCAACTTATTCAAGGTAAAGTATTCCTGTAAATTGCCCTAATTTTGAAATTGTGCTCTGAAAATATTTACATATTTATTTTCTTTTTCTTCTAGGGACACTTAAAAGGATTTTTAAAGATTCAGGAGCAAGTCACCAAAACGAATGTAGCAACAAAAATACAAAATGCACCAGATGCAAAAGGCGAACTTGGTTGGAAAACAAATGAATTAAGCCAAATGAAGCCAATTAATTATGTTTATTTTGAGTATATTATTAGGGGTTCACATTCGGTAGTTTCATTGTTTTTCACTCATGTTAATGTTTTATAAACCCTCTTGCAATCAAAATGGTTTTTCCTCTTATGCTATTAGTTAACCTACCAAATTGGGATCATTTGTTTGGAAATTTTAAACAGTTTTATGATTCAAAACAATTTTTTCTTCGTGATACTCTGGGTTACTTTAACAATTTTCATATTGCTTGTATTTACAAAATATTTTCATCAAACTTTGAATGACAGTTTATTTATTTATTTATTTTAAAACAGAGTAGTACTGACATTTCAAGATTTTTATGAAGTTAACATTTCTGTAAATGTTTTGTTCGTGAATGAAAAAGGTTTTTAACTTTCATCTAACAAATTGGTATCTCAAATATTTGTGGTAAAAAATTTGTTATTTTATTCTGTGATAGCCAGGTAATGGTTACGCCATGCCTCGTTTTTTCAAACAAATAGACTTTTAGCTGAAAAGTTTTCAGGTACCAATCCATTCGCTAGACGTTTTAGTGCTTATGAAAGCTTTCAATATTGCGATTGTATTCAGAAATTATTTTTATAGAATTTCAAAGTAAAGTTTATTTATTCATATATTTATTACTAAGTTATTGTATCAAGCCTTCATGGGGCATTGGAAATAGAAGATAAAACAACATAAATTGTCATGAATATATTGTCGTAATTTATCTCCACTTTCAAAGTTTCTTGCTCAAAATAAAAAGTGTGCAACGCCTATTTAGAAGGCATCTTAAGATAGGTCTAAAATATGTCTAAAAGACATCTATGAGACGTCTTAGAAGACGTCTTTCAAGACGTCTAAAAGATGTCTAAATCAGACTACATTTAGACGTCTAGGAAGACGTCTTTAAGGCATGTTTTAGACGTCTTTTTGCCGGCTGGGTTGGAGACGAGTTGGGGACTGGTTAGAGACGTCTGACTTTAAAACAACAAAAAATCGAAATGGAGACGGAAGATTAGAAAACTTATGAAATGCTATTAGTCAATTTTAAATCTCTGTTTCCATTTCATAGTTTTCTAGTGTTACGAAGTATTAAACTCGTCCCATAGGAGAGAACCCCACACCATCTGGGTTAATTTAGACTGAGTTATCCTGACTTGTTTTTTATGCAAAAGGGAAGAATGCTTAACATTGACCAGTGAGAGCATGGGTGTTGACAAGAAATGAAATCCCGTTCAATAAAAAAATCTAGTGACTAGCAAAAATATTAGTTTTCTCCGATTTTGTAGGCGAGATTTCAGATAAGCTAGAGGATTTGATGATTATGTGTATGTTTGAAACAAGAAGGACAATAAAAATGTACACACAAAGATTGGAGTTGGATAGAATAGGCTCCAAAGCAACTCTTCAACATCGAAAAATATGTCCTCTGTCAAGGTGTTGTAAGAACGAGGGTATTTTCGGAAATTAATAAGTAAAAAAAGAAATTTGTTTCGGTGCGGAAGTATTTTTCATCCACTTTATTTTATGAGGAAGCTAACTTTGTCAAAACATATTTTTTTTCTCATTTTTCGACTTGATTCGAAAATATAAAAAATAATTGCATATATAAAGATTTCACAGCAAATTTTCACGGCAAATTCTCACTGCAAATAACCACAGCGTGAAGTGTAGGTTGTAACTAACTAAAAATGGGCTTCTTCGCATTTTTGATACGTGAAACGACGTCATTTCTGTCTTTCTTTCGCTGTTGTTTCGCATATCAAAAATGAGAAGAAGCCCTGGGGACGAGTTGGGATCAATCGAAATCAATCGTTCAGACTGGGAGAAATAATAGATTATACATTGAAGATCGTATTAACCTAATCTTGATAATGAGAAATAGTAGCTCACTGAGAATAGTAAAAAGAAGAAAGACATATGCCAGTAATTATGAATGGCACTCTCTTGATCTACAATGGAGCATCTTTCCGCAGGTAAAAACACTTTCCCATCACAGTTACCACAGGTTGTTCCATGTTGTTTTGTTGGAAACACCATTTAAAATGATAAAACACACGCTACTAATCTCTTTATATCTCCTTAAGGGGCATTACCCACTTACATATCGAAACATTGACATGTGAGATTTTATGTTTGCAGGCAACTAAATGGTTTGGAGAGAATATTCCACTTGATTTTTATGTTTTGCTAGCTCTCTATTTACCACAAGCGTTCCAAAAACAAATAAGCATAAATATAACTAGAGTATATACGCGTTGATCGCGGCCTTTGATCGGGGGCCTTTGCCCATAAGAAATAAACATTCAGAAAGTATTTTTAAAATTGCCAGGTATTGCCAGGATATTTCCGACAATGGAAGATAACAAATAAACAAATTTTATCCACGTTTTTCCCGTCCAAGATCAGCTTCCGTCATCGTCAAAAGACTTGAGTCTTGAAATATTATGAAATATTTTCTCTATGGCACAAAATAAAGAAAAAGTGATGAAAAGTATGTAGCTGAAGTAGGCATACCAAATTAAGGTTCTAAAAAAACCCGCATTTTTGGAAGAGAATGTTCACAATCACGCACGGAGAGCTCCAGGGAAGCTTCTCTGTTGGCAAAAATAACATTTCATCTGAATTTCTAGCTGAGGAACTACCAAAAAGCCTGTCATAACATCGCCACAGTTCTAATCTCTAATGATCATTTAGTAACCCAGGAGACTGCATCTCTAATCCAGGATTGTTTATCTCATTTTGTTATGAAGACAGAGGGACGAAAAGGACCTGGCATCGCAGGATGAAAGTGGTTCATTTTACGAATAGCAAACTACACCTGTCGTCATGCAGAATCACTGAAAATGATTTTATCTGCCATCCACAAATGGTATAAAAACACATGGTCATTGTTTAGAGTTGAGTATCTGTGATGCCATTATTCATCTTGTGATTTCCTTATTTTAAAAGCCTGAAAAGTAACATTAAACTGGCTGGACTCTGTTTTTTACTGTAGATACATGTTTGAATTGTGGCCAACTACACAGACCTTAGAGAAATTAGTTTTTTCAAAGCAAAAACATGCATAAACTGCCTTTGGCAATAAAAAAAAGGGGGAGTGATAGCAGTTTTCTTTCAAATTCATTGTAGAATACTCCATGTGTTATAGCAGGTATGAATTCTTTAGAGATCACGTCGTCTAGTTTTTTCATGTGGTTTGAGATCTACTTTACTTGTATTGATGTGTGTCTCATATAGTATGCCATCTTACTACGAAATCCAGTAATGAAGCAACTGTATGCAGCTTGAGGTCCGATTTTTGCAATCTGTGACAAGGTTTTCAGTACGTTGATCTATTTTTCAATTTTTTAATTCACGTAAGTATCTCGATATTCGCTGCTTCCAATAACTGTTCCAAGGTGCTTTTTACCTTCTGCAGTGACACTTTTTAGATTTCCGAAAGTAGCCTTGGCGTGAGATAGAAAATCTTTCTTCATCATAAGGCAAGATTTTGTTGCCTCCGGGCAGTATCCAAACTTAGGACCAAGTTGACAAAATTTATCCCTAAATCTTGCGACATCATTTAGACTTCCAGCAGCGCTTAAGGCGTCAGCATACGCAGCTAATTATTCGGTTCCTGCTTAAGCTGCTCAAGTATAATTAGAATTAGTGGTATGATTGCAATTTCATAGATAGTTATAGGGTCGCCTTATGTTGTTCCTTCAGAGAATTTTAATTCCGTACCATTTATAGCTAATTATTGAGTTATATTACATGATGATATTCGCTTTCTTCTTATTTTTTATTGAATGTTTTGTTTTATCTTCAGCAAAATAGTCTAAGCCGGCGAAAAGAAGTACTCAATTTGTGCCTGTTTACGAATGTGTTTAAATTCATGACTATTCTTCGCCTCGGCTTGACGTCATGACATTGCGTAATGTATCGCTATTTTTGTCTACCATGTTGAAATGGGTGAAAACAACACGCGCATATCCACTTGCAGCAGCGTAGAATCATAGTAATCAACTTGGAAAATCACAAAGTTTTATTATATATAAGTCTATAAATGTCTTCTCAATACGAAGAAACACTACAAAATGCTGCTAAAAAAAGATATCGAGAAAAATTAACCGTCATAGGTAAGGGAATTAGTTATTTCAAATCTTAATATTCTTGCCCCTGTATTCTCTGGCGCCTATTCTCTCCGACACTTTTCATCAGATGCAATATGCAGGGTCTTTGCCCTCTATTCACTTGATGTTGATAAATATTTGCATTACCTGAAGTAGCTATATATATTATATGATAAATTAATTTGAGAAAGAAAACAAAAAATTAGCTTAATGGATCTAAACATTTGTAAATGTTGTTAAGTTATCTTGTCTAATCTTTTCCTTGTAGGAATTAATGAATGTCCTTACTCATATCCTGACGAAGAATGGGTTGATGATCCAACTGCGTGGCCTGAATTAATGTATCATCATCTCTACCATTACTTGATTAAAACACCAAGTATGCATAATGAAATTTTTATTTATTTATATTTACTTTTAAATATAATGGACTTCTATTTTGATTACAGTTGACTGATCAAAATGGAAGTCCTTTCAGTTAACCACTGGCACTTACTGATCAAAGGCGTTACTTACAATTTTATATTTGTTATAGGAATTTACTCTCCTGAGGCAATGGAGAATTTCAAGTCTCTGGAGGCATATAAATTCTTCATCGATGGTTGGGTTCAGACAATTAGGCATATAAAGAAAAGTGGTGTCATTTTAATGAAAGCTGATGTTCGACCCTCATACAAAACCACAAGCAAAACACATAAACCGTGGGTAGCACTGAGTGATTTTGGTTCTGTTTTAGCTGGTCATTGTGATTGTATGGCAGGGTGAGTAAATCATTAATGTTTTGTTTTGAGCAATAGATCAAAGTGAATGTTTATGCCATACTTTTGTACTACTGCGAAGCAAGCTAAACCAAATCATTTGATATATTATGAACATTAACAAAAAATGTTTAAAATAATTTCAGTTTGTTATTATTATTTCTTGTATTTAAAATGTTATAGTGCTTAAAATTTTGCTTGTTATCTACATGATCTTTTAGTCTATTGTAGTTACTGTGAAAATATGAAAATATATTGAAACTTTTTCACATTTGGCATTTTAATAGATTTTATTTTGCCTATATAGGAAATATACAAATTTACAAATTTAATGTATTTTTTTTTAATTATTTAGGTTGGGGGAAACATGTTCACATGTTGCAGCATTGCTGTACAAAGTGGAAGCAGCTGTTCGCATTGGTATGACTAAAATAGCCCCCACAGATCAACCATGTAAATGGAATCAAAACTTTACAAAAAATATAACAGGAGCACCTGCAGCTAAGATAGATATATACTCAGAGAAAGTTAAATCAAAGATATCATCTACAAGTACACGGCGTGAGATTTCTGTATCACTAGATGACTTCAATGAATTTTTGAACAATTTAAATGAAAATGAGCCGAAAATAGTTGGTTTGAGCTTGTTTTGTGATTACCAAAAAAACTTTGTCAGTGTCAGTGAACTTGACACAGACCGTGAAGTCACAAAGTTGATTCCATCTTTGCGATCATTTTACAATGAAAAGAACATAAATCTCTCTCTGGAAGAGTATGAACATTTAGTTGATGAAACAATTGCTGTCATTAAGAGTTACGACTCTTCACAATATACATATGTGGAGGAAGCTACTAGGAACCAGTCTCAATGCATAGAATGGTTTAGACAGAGGGCTGGACGCATAACAGGATCCATGTTTCATAAAGTATGTCATACTTCCACTACCTCCATTTCCCAAAGTTTAGTATCAAACATATGTTCTGACACTCCAAATAGCCCAAACATTCCTAGTTTGCAGTGGGGTAGAGAGAATGAGCATAGAGCAATCGATTTATACATTAATGTGCACAGTAATCCTGAATTTGTCATTGGTAGCATCCCCCTTACAGACAGTGTTCTCCATGAAGATCTTGACGTACAGCAAATTGGTTTTGTAATCTCAACTGAAAAACCATGGTATGGGGCATCACCTGACTCTGTTGTCTTTTGCACATGTTGTTCATATGGAACATTGGAAGTGAAATGTCCTTACAATTTAAGGGATCGTTCATTAAAAGAAGAAATTGAAAAAGGAAATTTTTATATTTATACAGATAATTCAGGGAAGTATAGACTAAAGGAAGACCATCCATATTATTTCCAGGTTCAGCTACAGTTGTATGTTACTGGAACACAATACTGTGACTTCTTTGTCTGGACTCCAACCGAATATTTGTGTATTCGTATCGCCCCAAATTACCATAAACTAGAGCAAATGATAGTGAAGTGTGACTTTTATTGGAAGAATGTTATTTTGAAAGAACTCTTGTTGAGATCATTTGAAAATGAATCAAAAAGTAATAAACCACCCAAAGACTTGTGTGACAAATGCAAAACGGATGATGACGAGGACACCATGCAATGCATGACATGCAAAAAACTATTTCACCCAAGGTGTGTTGGTAGAAAGACTTTATCTAAGCCAGATACTTGGAACTGCAAGAAATGTTCGAAAACAAAGAAAAATTGACTTATTTTGCAGTTTCTTTTATGTTTTCTTCCACATAAGCATATTGGGTTTTGAGCTAACATTGTACTGTGTTCATTTTCTATAAATAAATAATAACAATAGATTTGTAGTTCTTTTTGCTTATACTTTTATTTTTCACAAGAAAATAATGTACTAAAATGACTTTTTTGAAAAAAAAGTTATCGCTATTTAGCCTTAAGGAAAGAAAGTAATGTGGAAGAAAAGATTGTGAATAATAACTAAATTCAATGAAGTCGATAAAATGGACAGGAATTTGCAGAAACATTTTCTAAATTAACTTAAGGGATTTTTGCAAAATTACTTTTGTCGCAAAAATAAGTTAAAAAAAAACCAGAAATGATTTTGTGACCTACAAAATATACGGTGAAAACAATTTTCTTTTTAAAACTTTTCACTCTGTCACCCAATTTTAAGTTCCACAATTTCGAGACTAGGTGGTGGCCAATTCACAATCCTTATTGATTTGCAATAAATCAACCTTCAGGTGTTGCGCGAAAATACAAATCTTTCACGAAAGTAGGTGTACGAAAATTACCTTAAGTGGATTAATTTTTGCGCGGATTAATTTTTGCGAATTTTGGTGTTTTTCGCAAAATTAAATCCGCGCGAAAAATCGGAAAATAGGCGTTCGCAAAAATTAATCCGCGCAAAAATTGATCCACTTAGGTAGATTACACGGAAGTCTATAAGAATTTACCGGGTTTATTCAAAAGAAGACAGCTGTATCAAGCAGTTTAAGGTCATCTATTACAACTAAATTACAAATTTTAAGTTATAGAAAGTAGTATGAAACAGACTTCAAAAAAGCTACAAAATCTTGACAGATCTTATCTTTTCTATGTTCAAATGAAAACTTCATTATGATTACACCAAGCACAATCTTGTTGAATAAAACATAAAATGATGCTTTTTATACAATTTCATTTTCACTATAGATTAAACTCAAATGCCAATTGCAGCAAAGCAAAGTGTTTTTTCTATCAACCCAACCATAGGTAGTTAAAAAGAAATTATAAAAATAATCTGAAGAAAACACCAAAAACTCAAAAGTTTAATTTGAAAACAATACTTTCACACAGGTTAGTCAAACACACTTGAAAAGACCTTATGCAAAAAAAAAATAATAAAAATATAAAAAATCCAAAAAAATTTATTTAAAGACGATACTTTCATGCAAATTAGTTAACGCTGCACAGACAGTCACAATTTTGTCACAATTTACAAGAGGTGAGCAGCAAACTTCATCTTTCAAACTCTTCACCATTTTCAGGGGTAAAATGCCTTTCAAAATAGTGTATCTGTTACGAAGAAGCCCAATAACTCTTTCAATGTGTATTCGGACTGATGCTATTTTCCTTGATGTTTCTACATCCTTGGCAGAAAGTTGCTTCTTTCCAGTAGTAAATGCTGGTATCAGCAGCTCGGATGAACTTCCTGCGGAAAACTCATCTTGCAAAGTAAAACCTCTATCAGCTAATATCTGATCTCCTGGCACATGGTATTTTAATGTGTGATATTCAGACTCTTTCACAACCTGAATGTCCGAAGCACGGCCTCCATAACATTTGGATACAAAATTTATTGCTCCCAATGGGCTACATGAGATAAACACTTTGATTGTTGTGTGTTTTTTATATTGACTATAGAATTTTGCCCTTGCCAACAATGAACTTGGGGCTTCGACAAAGACTTCAAAGCAGTCAATTATAGATGTCAACCTAGGAAATTTAGATTTGAAAACAGCAGGTATATTATTAAAGATATGGTCACGATCTTGCATACGGATGAGGTACTTTAATTTGAAATACATTACGTCAATCCAAAGCCAGAAGTATTCAATGGCAGTTGTTGAACCAATGCCGAATAGACTGGCAAGCAAATCAAAGATCAGATTCTGTTTTAACTTGATGATTGTTAATGTAACTTGATTTTCAACAGACAGGCGTGGAGGTTTTGTTGAGGGAGCTCGGCCTTTAACTAAGTAATTCACCAATGCTTGGTAAACATGAGGCTTTAATCCAGTCAACATTTTGCACATGTTTTCGTTTTTTATGATATAATTATATTCCCACGAATTCAAGCTATTAATTAGCTTGTTGTTTTCAGCTTTTAATGCATCTCTTTCTTTTCTCAAGGAATCCATTTCCATATATATCTGTTCCCTTTCAGAAATGGATAATGGCGATTGTAGCGATAATGTGTCAACGGAATCATTTATTTCATCTTGTTGAAAATTTTCACTGTCAACAAATTCTAAATCATTTGGAGTACCATCATTTCCTGCCACATCTGGCTCAAACTGAGGACTTGTTAACATGAATTTCCGTGTAAAACCTGAAAAACAAATTGAAAGATTTACCACCATTACCCTATTACTGGCTTCAACAAACACATCAGTGAATAACGTTAATCTTTATTTTAATTACAAATTTACCTTTTTTTAATTGTAAGTTAGCTCTCCTGGATTGTCGACTCAACTTTTGTCGATGCGGCGATGATGGTATCTTTCCAGATTTTGGTGTGGTCGTTGATACTGATGATGCAGACTTTGGTTTCTGCGGAAATACAGAAGGTATATAATCAGGATGGTTTGTAGCTAATGATCTTTCACCTACATCAACAAAAAAACATCATCAGACTCAAAATCCCTGGTCTGTTTTTTACACACTGAAAACAAAACAAGAAAGAACTGTAGCAGCATGTAAAGAATGAAAGACCATTTATACATACCAGAAATAAAATGGTCTGAGCAGACATAGATCCATTTTGACTTGGGAGACCACAGCTTATGCTTTTTTCCAGGTGTTGAGTCAGCTCGATTTATTGCGACCAACCATTGTTTTCTTTTTGTTTCGTCTTCTGGAAGCTTGTAAAACTTTTTATTAGTGTTTTTTAAGTTGTTATTAGTACAGTAAGTTACACAGCAACTCTTTGGCATCTTTATCTTGTTGTGAGCATATGAGAAATCAGTGAATTGGCTGTTTTGTTTTCACCCATTTCAAAATGGTAGACTTTAGCGGCGCGCGTACGGTGATTGGTCACGTGACTTTCCGTGGGCAAGAATTGGTCGTCACATTTTTGGCTATTCAAATAACTTTTGTTAAAGATATCTGCAAAATTAATTGTGGTCCCGCATAACATCGCTTAATTTTACTTTTCTGAGCGAAAGAATATCCCACATACTGATTGATCTCAACATGGTATTCTCCTTTAATTGTTAGGCTTCAGACCAACAGAATTTTAACATGTTAACGGTAAAAGCACCAGTACGCATTGGATGGAAAAGGGTCTAACTTTATTCAACGCATGTGCTTCTGAAATTCTCAGCCTTTAGACCACCTGCTGAAACTGTCTTCCCCCCCCCTCCCCCCTCCCCCCCCCCCCCCCCCCCATTTGGCTCTTCCTTTATATACCACAAGGGCGATAGTGTTTGTGGGAAAATCAAAAATTTCCTTTGATATGACGAGAAAATTATTACTACTGCAAATTACTACAAATTATAAGCGTGTCCAAAAATGTGTCCAAAAAATGTGTCCAAAAATTTAGTTAAACAAGTTTGATTTTCATCATTCATTCGTTATTCGTGTGCTGAAACATAAAACATATTATAATCAAGTCACTATAAAAACACATACAGATCAAAGTCAAGGAATGAATAACATTCTTGTTTTCTCGATATTTTTCTAAGTTGCGTTCAACTTTAAAATGAATATCATGTACCAATGTCTGGCAATCATAAAAGCTTGCTTAATTTCCATCACAGTTGTGAAAATGGCTTTGTTTGCGGTCAAACTAGAACGAAACATTTTCAGAAATAAGCAAGAAATCGTTAGAATCATTTCTAGTACCTTATCTATTTTTTGCAGAATGAATTTTCTTTATTTTCCCCAACGATCCATAACACCAGCATCTTCTTTAAATTGGTTGTCTAAAAATTAACAATTTTAAACTTGTTGATTAGGAAAAATAAAAATAAATCCACTGCCTGTATATACGCCACCACGTCCTTGAAATCTCTTTCTCATAATGAAATTATGCACAAACTAAACTCACTCTGATCCTTTCTGTATTTTCCAATTCTTGAAATGATGGTGCGGAGTGCGTCTTTAACAGTATCTTTCATAAATAAAAATTTACTCATTGAAATAAGAACATCCAATTTTAAGCTTTTTTATAAAATACCTGAAACGTTTAGTATCTGAATTTATGCATGTATTAATATCATATCTCACCTTCCTTGACAGCATCAAAACTCATAAATCTGTTCAAGACATTTCTCCATTCTAAATGGGAAGCAACCGAGAACAGATTACTACCGATAATAAGTTGCCTTTTTGCACAGTAAATATAGTATTTTATGTTATAAGAGTTAAATATTTCAGCTGACAGATTTTAATATTTTGTATCTGTATCTGTATCTCTGTATCGGTTTTAGCAACCTTTTCCATCTCTAACTTTGTACCAGACCTTTTTATGATAAATTTGATAATAACTTCAGGAAAATTACACATAAAAATGATTTACTCTTTCAATCAATAGTTCAATAATTGAATGAACTAGAGTTTAAATAATACTTACACCTTAAGAAATACTCTTTAGTGAGACACCTATTGTGATGTCATGATATGAAAACTGAAACCGACTTAGAAGTTATTTTGATAAATCATAATTGGAAATGTTTATGCGAAATTGGTATAATTCCTCAATATATTTTATTGAAACAGTTTTTATCTTAAATTTTGTGTTTATGCTACTGAAAAAATAACGATTCTAAGTTTTGCTGTTGGTTTAATATGTTTACCTGCTTTTTTTGCATCACCACACGAATCTGTTACAGACCCACCATTTCCGTTGCAATGGTGATTTCCTACAAAGAATCGTCATCAAATATTCTATATCTTATTGACAGGAATTGCAAAACTATTATGAAATTTATGCACATTGTAATAAACATTTCCTTAAATTCCTTCGCAATTTTACCATTCCAACAATTAAAATACCTTGTGACAATGCTACAAGCATGGACAACAACATAAATACCACAAAAGTGTTCATGATTGTATTTTCTCTTGTTATAATTGAAACCAAGTTAAACACTGAATAAAGTTCAGCAGATGAGCCAACCTTTATTTATACTTATATGTTCATTATACTATAAATAGCTTTACATCATAGTTGTTCCCAAATCTCTTTCCAAAGTTCATTGGTCTCCCGCAGTTAAAATTACCGGTTAATCTTTAAGTAAATAAAGATTTTGCAAATGTTATTGATTTATTGAAATATCTCTTGAAACAATCAAGAATAAACTACGGCGATACCTTTCATAATCTTATAAAGGGGCCGTCACTATATTGATAAAATATCGTAATTATTAACACCTCGTTTAGATGTAGACATCATTAATGAGACTTTTCTTTCTAGCAATTAACTTAGACTGGGAATGAGGAAAAGTTCAGGCCAAAGTAAAAAGTGATGGTGAAAAATTAAATAACGAAGCCATTAGAGATAACTGCAAGGGAAATTTTACCTTATTGATAACTATAATTTGATTATATCGGCAAGCTTTTAATCAAAATACGAAATATTCTGGCATTTTAAAAATTAACATGAGATATATATTCATTAAAGGCTATTATCATTCTAAATTATATTTCAAAGTTAATTTTAAGCTATAATTCCAAGCCCCTTTCATCATACTGTCGATCCTAGTTTGGCCGTTACAGAGTGAACGGGCACTATACAGAGACAGATTGAAGATACTAGTCTTGATAGATTTATATGTGAGTCAATTTTAGTAATACAGAAAATTTTCTTTGTTAAAAGTAATCTTCCCTTTACATTACCAGAGCGGAACTTAAACTGTCTTCTCATGGTACCTGAAAATTCCGCATACCATCAGATAAGAAGATTATGAGGCATTCTTTAATTTCCAATGGAATTGATTTTCCTATTGAATACCAAACTAAATCAACGTCAATCGAAGCTTAATATACAATTGAATAGTATACATTCATAATTGAATAGTATACATATAACCTTCTTCTAGTAAATATTGTTGTGCCAACTATAATGTTTACCAGAGACAATAACCTTCCTTATCAAATTGATGTTTCAGTGGACTTTCATTTACATTTTTTTTTGATCTCTTAACACTATCACCTACACAAAATGAATGAATCAAAGTAACGCATAGAGCATGGACTAAGAATTGTGATCCAAACGGGTGCATGAAACTTTGAGTACTTAAATAAACGTATCTTGTTACTCCCTTTCATTAATATAATTTTCAAAAGACGAGTGGATTACAACGGACAAACAGAAAAATATATATAGTGGAGAAAGACGAAGTCCTACTTCTACAAAGAAGTACATAGTGCAACTAAGAACACCTTTAATAGGTTATGGAAAAGTAAAAACAACAAATTAAATTTTGATGTAGGTAAAAGCAGCTTTTCGGCTTACCCAATCGTCAGTACACGCAAGTATAAAAATGGTTTTATTCTTTATAAAATATATATTAAAAGACTAAATATCGTAGGAACAATTATCGACAAACCCAGACATAAGACAGATAATAAGCGCAGTAGTTTAAGTTATACAATGTTATCACAAATCCTTAAAGAATAACCATTTTACGCTGCTTTATTGCAGAAAAATATTGCCTACAGTTATGTCTCTCAAAGACATGGATTTTAAATGTTATTTTGTGATGGCTTTTCAGTCACATGTTTAAAGGTAATAGAAAACAGATCATAAAAAAATCTGATATTCATTTTATTGTTTTCTGTTTTGTAATTTATGTTTGAATAGGGTGCACTAAAATAAACTTTATAATACACTTTTTTGATTGTACGTTTGAAGTTTCTTAGAGAATGTTCAAAATTAGTTCTTTCTAGTAAAAAGTGCTGATGCAATACGTATTAATTTTTTGGAGCTTTGTAAAATTGTGCTTTAAAAATTTTGAAATCCCACTATCGATTATATTATATCGATTACTGCAAACTATGCTTCATGTTTTCATGCTATGTTTTTCCAAAGAAAAATAATAAGAAATAGAACAAATTTAATTCCTTATCTCTGAACATTCACTGCCTATCCCTTTATATATTTGTTTGTGGATATTTAAATCATGCTGAATTTATTTTCTGTACTGGATTTATTTATTTTTAGAAAAGATGTTGATTTCGAGAGTACGAATAATAGTTTTAAGAATACAGTTAAACATAATAATGATTGCCAATGAAAGAAGTGATCGAGATTTTGTGAAAAACTGTGGACAGCGGATACGAACTTTCACATACAATCACTGATCATTTTTTTAGTGAAAAACTTCTTTGAATGAATTTTTTTTAATCACTATATATATAATTTGTGTATAATAATCTTAAATACGCGTGCAACATTAACATTAATTGGATTTCTGCGTAAGCATAGAAATCCTTTAAAACCGTTCGAGTTTTCCGGCGTTTTTGTTTTCATCTGCTTCAAAATTACGCAAGTTTTGTTCTGAAAGTTCATTGGTTATACAGCTAATTTCTGATATCTGATTGGCTGATAAATCTAGTTTGCCTACTAAATGTAGGCGGTGAACGCACGCTGAAATTTACTTTGTTTTATCATCTATGCGAAAACGTTTTTACAAATGGCGGACTATTTACGCTTTAATTTTGTAATTCTTGGATAATTTATGAAAACGGCTTTTAGATAACCAATTATTCTTACAAGAACGTTTAATATAGAAGAATCTCTGCCCTGGAAACTTGTAAACTTCTTTACATTAAAAAACTGCTTGATATGTTATAAAAAGTTTTAATATGGGAACGGAAGAAACTGCTCCCTGAGTTGGTCTTTCGGCCAGTCTATGCGACATTGTATTTTTTGCTTTTCTGTCATTTTTCGAATGTATACAAATGAAACTATTAAGCCTTAAATAATTTTTAATATGTTTCCAACGTTTACATGTTTTCAAGGTAAATATTCTTCTTCGCCTTAACGTTTAGACCGTCTTCAAAAACAAAAAATTGGGTAAAAAAGGAATTTTTCCACGTATAAAACATTTTCGTGTAAACAGGAACAATTAACCATGTTTTCTTTAAATTAAGATTTTGCAATACAACACAATAGATTTTATATAAATTAAAGGCTTGACGTAGTTTGCCGAAATTATCAAAATTGTTTTCACCACTAATAGTACAAAATTTTCTTTTCTAATTTTCTTTATTAAATCAATAATATTTCATATTGCCTGAAATTTTCCGCATTGCTTGTCGTAGCTTATTACTTTCTCATTCACTACAAAGAAAAAATCCACTCAAACATTCAATTAAATACTTTAAAGCGATTTAATTGAATATTAGATAGAACATCGCTACGGCAACTGGCGGCAGAACAGGTCGCTGTAAAATATCTTTGGTCAGCGCCGTTAGGCATCTGACCTTTCATTTTCCCGTGTGGTTTTGTGTGTCTGTAATGTTGCAGTTCTCTGCGCCTGTTCGTAACACCCTTCTAAATATTGGTTCTAAATATCGATTCTTTCATTGCTGTTTCCTTAACGCCTTCCCATAAATTCGATCTGTAATTGGTTTGCTCAAGAAAACGGGTTTTAAAAAAGGCGTGAAAGTTCCGTTTTTTGGATAACCTTTTTTAAACGTGGAGTAGAAGTGAAGTGAAGAAGACAGAATTTTACTTCAAGGTAATAAAATCCTTTGATTTAATTTATTTGCAAAGTATTCTGATAGATTTTGGGTAAACTTTGTGATGATGATGATGGACTTTCCATAAATAAAAAGTGAAAGGAGCACAGCTTCGCTACTAGAAGAGAACAGCAGGGTATATATAATTGTTTGCTTTGATGTATTGATGTATGTTTTATGTTCATTTCAACATAATTTAGTTTATTTAAATTAGTAGAGGGGAATTTGCATTTTCAAATTCATTCTACTGTGCCTGAACCACCAGAAATTTTAGCATCATTTTAATTTGTGGATAGGTTTAGTAAATATTTTTTCTAATTTTTCAATAATTTTGGATGAATTCTATTTTGATGATGATGATTTTTTTATAATTAGTTTTAACTTATGTTTATAACTAATAACAGTTTTATAAAGTGGGTTAAAAGAGTTATTTACCTACTTAATTGAAGTAACTTAAAGTTATGCCAAAGGGTAGTCTTATACAATGATGAAAAATAAATACTGCTGTTACATATTCACTTTCCCCAAATGAAAAATCTCTCTCGTTTTAAAGCATAATTTCCCATTAATTTATTTATTTATTTATTCATTAATTCATTAATTTGGTAAAGAAGGTCAGTTTTACAGGCAGTTGTAAACAATGATGTGGACCTACTATATCACCTACATTGACTTTTATGGATGACCAGCTTACACGAGGAAATATGGTATAATGGAAAATGAATTTTCATTGATTTGTTTTCATTGCTCAGCGCGGAAAGCAGCTGATCTTTCATTAGCGTTTGTACGTCTATACGTAATTCCAAGATTTTTTGTCTACAGTTGTAGGCTGATTCCGCAAAACATTGGAATAGAGGCTGTCCACAAACCGTGGTTAATGTATAAATGGTAAACTACAACTTATGTAAAGTAATTTAATTATTGTGAGGGCGGTCTAAAATACAGAAAACGTGCAATCCTAATTTGTGTTCCAGAGAACGACACAGTGCAGCACTCAAGGTGAGAAAATTCTTACAGCTTTTTTTATAATGACATTGATTTTGTGAGAAACTCGAACAGTTTCCCATTTTCGATTTTTATTTCCTCCTCTTCTGTCTCTCCTCTCCCCTTTTTTATGGCCTTTTAAGTGTGACACACTTAAAATTTCACATATTGTGCACAAATACACAAAATATTTCCTGGGTGTCTAAAAACAGGTAGCTATATAGCGTTAGCTATATAAATTCACTTCACACCACACACATAATATGGAGTAGAGAGTGACAGTGCCCGCCCCTGGATGTGGTGGCGGCACTCTGTACTTTTAAACATTGTTGGGTGGTGTCCTGTCTTGTGTTAACTTTAAGACTTGTTTACTCTCCTAATTTTATTTTAAATACAAAAAAAACCTTTGAATGAAAATTTACATAGTGGATAATGATGGTTGCTGGGAGACAACAAAAATAAAACTTAAACAGCAGCACCCCTACACACAATTTGGACTAATATTTACAGTCAAATAAATCAAAGAAATTAATTGATATTGATATGAAACTTAATATTGGGTAATCTCTTTCCCGTGAATGAGCGTAAGCCGCCAATCTTTTTTCTTTTTTTTTCTTTCAAGGTTCTTGTTGTTTTGACTATATCGGTGTATTAACCGATTCGTTTATGCACTAAAAATTCCATTTTTTCCTTATACACTCTTATAAATTTCACCCACAAAAATATGACACTGTGATGGAGATTCTATTAAACTTGTCAGAGCAAATCCGAGAATAAAAGACTTTTTATCATTTAATTTTGATAAAAATGATGGAAAGGAAAGAAAGAAACTTTTCATTTCCACTTAAGATTGTTAGCTTTCCCTATCAAATCGTGTTGAAGACAATGACTTCATGTCACAGACTTTACAAATCTTTTGCATTTTTATGTAAAAATTCATTCCTTCACAGGTGCATCAATTTCTTTCAGGCTTTACTGTATATATACCAAATATGTACTTCAAGGTGGTAAGAAAATTTCACTGGAAAAAAATGGATTTCACGTATTCCCAAAATTAAATTCTTGTGAAAGGAAAGAATACTATTTGCCTCAATGTCTGTCAACATATACATGGTAATATTTAATTTAAAAAAAATATGAAGACTTATTATTTTCGAAATTAACGAAATTAAATTCCTGGAAAAAGTTTATTTTATCTCAATTCGCGAAATTAAATTTGCACAAAAACTGCTACTATGGATCAGACTATCGACCTGTAATGGTTCCAAAGAATGATTCATTATGACTCATTTTTTCAGGGCAAGATAATCGTTCCAGGAGTGAACTGCAAATAAGCCGAATATTCCTACGACACTTCCTTCTGACCTCAAATTTGTGAATTTTTGCCCATTAACTTTTGGGAGATTCTCAAAATATGGGATATTGCAGAATTTCTTTTTATATTAATCAATTTACGTTGTTTTTTCAGGTTAATATGAAAACAAAATCACATTAATTCTTCCGACTAAAATTTCTAAAAATACTTGTGAAAATTAGTTAGAAATTCATCACTAGTGGATCTGAGATTGTATAACATTTATATAATTTAGCTTTAGGTCCTTTGTTGGTGACATCATCTCGTATCTGCTGCCAGAACTCCTCCTCAAAACTTGACATTGTCAGAATTATCTGGACTTGTCTGAAGTCTTTGAACTTGTCGGCCTTATCTGAACTTGACCAGATTTTTTACTTTAAGATATTTCCAAAACATTTTTTCCATTGCTCTATTTTGCATAGCTATCTTTGTCACGTGAGAAGTATATATTCTTCAATTGTCTTCATATATTCCTCAGTTGTTACTTTGGCGCATATTTGGTTACATTGTACTAAACATTTTTTTATAATAGATTGAGTTCATAATACATGATGAAAAATTGTATTCAATACTCCAGTATAAGGACTTCAGGTTGAAAATTGACAGTTATAAAGGATTTCAGATTCGGAACAGAATTCTTTTTTTGGCCCAAATTTTCTTTCTAAAATGTAGTTCTTGCCGCCGCAGGAGAAAGGCTGTGAAATTTAGTAAATACACGCGGAATGTTATCTGAGGTGTTCTAGTTTTCCTTCGTAATGTGTGCTACTTTTCTGGTATGCCCAACCGCGCTGACCTTCAGGCCACAGAGCCTCTTGATTTGTTTCTTTTCTATGAATAAATATTTGGTAACTTCTTCAGAGGAACGTTCCTTTCTTATCCATACCTTAAGGGTTTATGAAAAAAGCGAGATCAGAAACCCGGAACCCACACCCACAACACCCTGAAACCCGAAAGCCAGAGCCATCAATTTTAACACCCGCGACCCGGAACGCATGGTGAGTAAAATTTTGCAGATTGCACGTCTTTCCAGAAGTATAGCTAGCAGAAAACCAACGAATTACTTGCGATTTTCTTTTAAAAAGATTGGTCGCAAATTGGAAGCAAAATTTGTTTCCTTTTTATGTAAAATAGTTTAATCTATTGCAATTTCATCGTGACTCTCCTTAAAATAATGTATTATTTCTTGCGAAAAGGGAAACAAAGGTTAGTAATATTGAATAATAAGAAGCACTATGTAATAGAGCTCGAAACGCTGATAAAAAAAGTGAATGCATAGGATGACAAACCAAACAGCTAAAAAAGGTTATGTACAGCATGATTGACATTTTCCAATTAGTTGATTTTTATGAAAAATATAACTGTGAATACAAAGAAAACTAATCGAATTCCCTGTTAATTTTCTGTTTACTGTAAACTAAAAATGTGTTATGTCGTTCAGATATATTTCGTGGACCAACTTTCCCCGATACATGGGTAACTAAGGCTCTATTTACATATAGATATAAGGGAATATAATACGCCCTTTCCCTTCTTTAAAACTAAAATAAAGCATACTTCTTGTATTTGGGAGGAATTTTCCCATCCTTTGTTGTCCGACGAACTGTTGTGTCGTCTTTTTGAGATGTGATAGGCCGCTCCGTAATCCTACTTTTTTCATTTGTAGACGGTGTTGCGAAAAATTATCGCCGTTGTTTATTCTTGATTGTTTCATAAGATATTCCAATATATCAATAACATTTGCAAAATCTTTACTTACTTGAAGATTAACCGGAAATCTTGACTACGGGAGATCTCTGAACTTTGGAAAGAGATTTGGGAACAACTATGACGTAATGCTATTTATAGTATAATTAACATATAAGTATAAATAAAGGTTGGCTCAGCTGCTGAACTTTATTCAGTGTTTAACTTGGTTTCAATTATAACAAGAGAAAATACAATCATGAACACTTTTGTGGTATTTATGTTGTTGTCCATGCTTGTAGCATTGTCACAAGGTATTCTAATTGTTGGAATTGTAAAATTGCGAAGGAATTTAAGGAAATGTTTATTACACTGTGCATAAACTTCATAACCGTTTTGCAATTCCTGTCAATAAGATATATATTTGTGTTTTTAACTATAGAAAATTTGATGATGATTCTTTGTAGGAAATAAAGTATGCAACGGACACAAAGGGGATGTAAGAGGGTGTAATAACGGTGGTGTTGCAAGAAAACCAGGTAAACATATTACACCAACAGCAAAACTTACCATCCCATTATGTATCGTTAGTTTTTCAGTAGCATAAACACAAAATTTAAGATAAAAACTGTTTCAATAAAATATTTTGAGGAATTATACCAATTTCGCATAAACATTTCCAATTATGAATTATCAAAATAACTTTTAAGTCGGTTTCAGTTTTCATATCATGATATCACAAAAGGTGTCTCACTGAAGAGTATTTCTTCAGGTGTAAGTATTATTTAAACTCTAGTTCATTCAACTATTGAACTATTGAATGAAAGAGTAAATCATTTTTATGTGTAATTTTTCTGAAGCAATTATCAAATCTATCATAAAAAGGTCTGGTACAAAGTTAGAGGTGGAAAAGGTTGCTAAAACCGGGGGGAGAACCATAAAGCGGAAAAGGTGTATACAACAGTTTTTGCAACAGTTTTCTAAAATTGATTTCAAGGTCTTAATGGTGAAAATATTTCGTTTAAAGTGGTAGATACAGAAGGTCCTTCATGAAAGTTAGTAACAAAATATTAAAATCTGTCAGCTGAAATATTTAACTCTCATAACATATAATACTATATTTACTGTGCAAAAAGGCAGCTTATTATCGGTAGTAATCTGTTCTCGGTTGCTTCCCATTTAGAATGGAAAAATATCTTGAACAGATTTAATGATGATGCTGTCAAGGAAGGTGAGATATGATATTAATACATGTATAAATTCAGATACTAAACGTTTCAGGTATTTTATAAAAAAGCTTAAAATTGGATGTTCTTATTTCAATGAGTAAATTTTTATTTATGAAAGATACTGTTAAAGACGCATTCCGCACCATCATTTCAAGAATTGGAAAATACAGAAAGGATCAGAGTGAGTTTAGTTTGTCCATAATTTCATTATGAGAAAGAGATTTCAAGGACATGATGGCGTATATACATGCAGTGGATTTATTTTTATTTTTCCTAATCATCAAGTTTAAAATTGTTAATTTTTAGACAACCAATTTAAAGAAGATGCTGGTGTTATGGATCGTTGGGGAAAATAAAGAAAATTCATTCTGCAAGAAATACATAAGGTACTCGAAATGATTCCAACTATTTCCTTCTAATTTCCTAATAGATTCTGTAGTAGTTTAGCCGCAAACGAAGCTATTTTCGCAACTGTGATGGAAATTAAGCAAGTTTACCAGATATTAGTACGTGATATTCATTTTAATGCTGAACACAACTTAGAATGATGTCAACAACAATGTTATTCATTGACTTTGATCTGTATGTGTTTTCATAGTGACTTGATTATAATATGTCTTATGTTTCAGCACACGAAATAATAATCAATGATGAAAATCAAACTTGTTTAATGAAATTTTTGGACACACTTTAACGCTTATAATTTGTAATACTTTGCAGTAGTAATAATTTTCTTGTCATATCAAAGTAGATTTTTGATTTGCCCACGAACCCTAAACCAAAGAAATTGTTTTGTTTTTGCATTCTATTGCTCCTGTGGTATATAATGCAAGAGCCAAATTGAGGGAAAACAGTTTCGGCAGGAGGTCTAGAAACAGAGAATTTCAGAAGCACATACATTCAATAAAGTTAGACCCTTTTCCATTCAATTCACTGGTGCTTTTACCGTTAAAATTTTAAAATGTTGTAGGTCTTAAGCCTAACATATAAAGGAGAATACCATGTTGATTAGTATGTGGGATATTTCTTTGATCAGGAAAGTGAAAATTAAGCCATCTGATGAGGGTCTACAATTAATTTGGAAGATATTTTTAATGAAAGTTATTTGAATAGCCAAGAAATGTGACGTCAATAGTCATAAATTTAAACAAATTCGTAAACAGGCACAAATTGAGTATATTGCAATCTGGCTAAATGCAGTTAGTGCGAATGTAGCGATGTATTTTGTTTCAGGGAAAATTAAAAATTATCGACTTATTTTCGCCATCTTAGACTATTTTGCTGAAGATGAAACATAAAATCTAATAAATAAATAAGATTAAAGCGATATTCATCATGTAATGTAACTCAATAATTAGCTATTGAAGTAGCAATTCAAAATGGACAGATTTACAACCGCTTGAGATTATAGAATAAAAGGTATAAAAGTTATTTAAGTTGTGTTGTTGTTGTTGTTGTTGTTGTTGTTGTTGTTTAATTTATTTAATTTATTTCAGTCAGTCAGTCGGTCAGTCAGTGTGTAATGTCGCAGTTAATTCCGCCCTTTTATATCACCCTCGGTGTTTCTTATTGCCCGTTTCTTTAACATCTACTCATCAATTCGATCTTTAATTGGTTCTAATTTTTCATCACTACAATACTGCAGTTAACTCTCGTTGTATTGAACAAACAAACATCCGTTATCTGAAACTAAAATCTTGGTCCCTTGAATGTTTGATGGATTGATTTCAGTTTTGTGCATTATAAGTTCGAGATAGCGGAGTTGGCTGTACTGCGTATTTAGAATGTCATAAAGATCACATTTCAGTTGAACCGAAAAATTAAATGGTGCAAAATATAGAATTTTTGATGTAATAACCGTGAAATAAAAAAATGGAAAACAATTCAAAAACAAGACAACTGCAAAGATCTCTTCCCCTGCAAACCACATGATGAGGAGGAATTCATAACATATACACATTCCCCTCCACTAATTTAGAGAGAAGTCAAATATTACACACTGTATCATCATCATCACCATACTTGGTTCGACTACTGTAGCATTCCTTCCTATTGTTTGTTTTTGGCCATATGTACGACGGTTGATTTTATATTTATATTAGTGTCAGACGTCGGAAATGTTTTGGTGGAATTGGAGATACGTCCGACAAAAGAACCTAATCAATATAGACATAATTTATCTGGCGATAAATATCAAGTGCGGTCCAACGTAAATAAATACAAAAGGCGATCAGTTAAACCACACAAAACATAATTCATGTATTTCAAATTACTCTCTCATTTATTATTATTCCAAAAATGATTGAACGGTGCCTCACACTGGACTGCTGTGTGCTTCCACCCACAAAAATCTGCCAGTCATGCGGAAGCCTGAAACAAACAGAAAATGTTGCCAGAAAGCTGCAGTTTTTCAGATTCACAAAACATATAAATATAACTATTTGGAATAGAAACAAGTTTTAAAAATCGGAGATGGTGAAGCTGGCTGTGCTACTTTCCCATTTTGTATCCAGGACTCTCAAAGATCTTTCCCCATCATCATTACAAAGTATAGATAAAAAACTTAAATTACCAAAATTCACTTCTATAATGTATAATTAACGTATTTTTTTACCAGGTAAAAGTTTCCCCCTGCCTTTTCACCACGTTTAGAATCGTTATCCCCGAAACCCGGAAATCCTACGCCATTTTTTAAACCCGTTTTCTTTTTATTAACCCGCTTCTTTGTTGTTGAAAATATGTATTTAAAGGTATTTGTAATAAACACCTCTGGTGAATATAAGAACAGGAGTGTTCAAAAGAGAGGTCTTTGTTAATTTTGTAAAATTTAATGGGATTCTGAAGAGGAGAATTTAAGGAAATAAGGACATTTGTTAGAAAAATATGATATGAATTGGTGTCAACAGTTTTATTGACATATGTTTTGAAGCTGTAGCTTCAACATTAATTCTTGTTTGGCTGCCTCTCTAGTCTAGTCTTCTCTGTTTTATAGAACCATAAGTCTATCTTACAGCTCGGACCATCAACAGTTCATGGTTTAAACTTCTTCATTTATGTTTGGGGGATTGAGTTTATTGTCAGCTGATGCCTTGTTCATTCAAATAGTTTCATCATGGTCTTGAAATGTTAGGCACACACATAGACTATATATATATGATTAGTCTTGATTACCTCACCCTTAGGCATATGTTTATCCCTCATCTGGCAAAGATATTGGTTCACTACCACTCACCGTTAGTTTCATTCTTTTTGTTCCTTTCTATATTACAACAGCCAATGGGAGATGAGATATCGATGTTTATTTGGACAACAATGCAATGATTTGTTTTTTATTTTAAATTAAATTTAAATTTTCTTTTAAAACTTAAATTGTTGATTAGGTTATTTGAACGTCTCTCTTTCCTCCTCTTAATTTACTCTCCTCCATGAAGTTCTAGATCCGCCTGTTATCCATTGCTTAAGTTCTTTATATTTCCTTGTAGCATCCTTCCGATTTCCATAAATTACATTTGTAGCTGGTTTTGTGTACTGAAATAGATATTGACACATATAACCTTTATGTTTTCAATTCAGTAAGCAAATATTTATTTACCATTTCGTTCATTTATGGGTACTGATTAAACAACAGAACCACCTAAGACACACCTATTTGGCAAGTGGAAAATGGGCCTAACAAAAATCTGCGGGAAGTTATAGTCGGTAGTCGAAAAAGACCTTGTTTTGCAGGCATTAATTGGTGCGAATGGCTGTCTGTTCAAATTTCGTGTACTTTTAGAGGAGGATTAACTTGCCTTTTAAGTATCAATGTATTGCGAATGAATCGTGTGACGAAGATCTTGTCACGTGGCCAAATTTTCGATAATAAAGATAAATAAATTAACACAAAAAAACTGAAAACTTTTCTGATTATTTGTTTTAAACGAACCAAAGTTACAATAAGTAATAAATTAAATAAATATATCATGCTTATTGGTGTTAGAAACTGATTTATCGATAAAAAACGATAAATTAAACTATTGGGATTTGGGATTGAAGTAGTTAATAGATTCCGCATTCACCGTGTCTCTTGGCAAATTGTTCCATATTTTCACCGCTCGGCAGTAAAACGAGTTGTGTTGTAAACCCCTAACTCCATCTTTTGCAAAGATCCATTCGATTTGGAAATCGTGCAACCTGCTGGCTTTCATTCTCGATCTGAAGGTGGAAGGTAAGGTAGTTTGTTCGTACAAGTGAAAGTGCTTGTAAATTTCAATCATATCGCCTCTGCATCGTCTGAAGATCCATCAACTAGCTTAGTAGCTCTGCGCTGTACGCCTTCGATGGCATTGACGTCTTTTTGAAGATGAGGCGCCAACACGACTTGGCAATACCCCCAGGTGGGATCTGACCAGGGTGGTAAACAGTTGACGAAATAATGGACCATCAAGATAATCGAGACCTACCATTGTGTTTGCTTTGTTAACTTTTATATTCATGTGGTCCAAAAACTTCAACTCAGAATAGATCGTCACTCCAAGATCCTTTTCGTCAAAGACGTGTTCTAACTCCTCGCAGTTTAATTCATACCTTTGAGTGTACCTGATGTTATCAAATTTGCCAATCGTAAGTACGTGACACTTGCTCGCGTTGAATTTTAGCAACCACTTTTTTGACCAGTCTTGTAGTTTGTTGATATCGCCGTGGCATCCTCCTTGCTTCTTACGGGTCCAAAGATTTTGGTGTCATCGGCAAAGAGGAAAATGTCTGACAAGGTGGATTCTGGCAAGTCATTGATGTACATGACGAAGTGAACAGGACCCAACATGCTTCCTTGAGTTATTCCACTAACTAATTTCGCTGGGTACGATTTTTGGCCGTTTACTGATCTATGTCAGTTTAGGAATACTTGTGAGAACCCACACGGAGATGATGTACGAGCTCCTTTAACTTCCTTTTTCTTCGCGTACCTAAAATTTAAGGATTGCACATGTTTTTTAATATTCCGGGGGTTAATAATCTTGAATAAGTTTGATTCATATTTGTTATAATACGTTCACTTCAGTTATGTTAGCATTTTCCTTTGTAAATTCGAAGGTTTAATCCATTGATAGTGTATACAGTTTTCATAGATTAAGGTTTAAGATATTTTATTTGAATAGCTAATATTGATTACCCCCGGTTTTGATTAAACATAAAGTTTGTCATATTTCTCGGCAGGATCATTTTAGGATCATAGTTTCTTTATATATATTTTTTTCATCATTTTAAAGGCCTTTCGAATGGTGCAAAAAAATTAATTTTTATAGAAAAAAATATTCACTCCTGTTGATGACGTAATCAAATCACTAAAATGGCCTGGAATGAGCCAATTGCTACTTTTAAAGTGTCCAGTAAAGCTTTTTTGCATCGTCACATTGTACTGGAGAGCTTGAGATAATTTTGTCCGGAACCCGTTTTTAAAAAAAAGTTACCAGCTACCTGACTATATTTGAAAATTTTCAAAAAATTAAAGCACTTTCGAAATTTGGACCAAGTTTTGCCAAATTTGCCCTTTCGTGGCCAAAAGAAGAAGTGATCCAAAATTTGGTCCAAATTTACGCAAATTGTGAATACGGTATATCATAATTTCCTATGAATATGCACTAAAACTGAATAACAAGAAACAAACAAAATACAGACAGACAGACAGCAAATAAAAATACGGAGATAATTAAGAGAACCGATATTAAGTGTCTCATACCACAGCCGCAGACTGTAGTACCAGACAAATTCTCCAAGCAATGTGATGTTCAAACTTCAAATTACGAAAACATAATAATCCTCATAATCTTCTTTTCGCAAAAAGATTGAACATCTTCCATAAATATAAAATCGAATTTTTGAAGAATTCGATAATTTAATGAATGGAATGCCGAATTCTTGACGCCTTGTTTCCACTTTTTAAAATGAACTTTATGTATGAACAAACCCTAATCAGGTGTTTTGACCAGCTAATAAATGGGAGACTGAATATATAATTTTTCAGTACAGATGCACAAAACCGTCAGTCTCCCATTAGTAATAAACATTCGTACTTCCTGACCAGAATAATCGTGAACCTCTTTCGCTTACTAGTCTTGTTTTTCCTCCTCTGCCCGATACTTTGTTTTATTGATATGCGTTTTTAATTTTAACTATATAAGTCCCATACTTTTTCTGCCTCAAAGACAAAGGTAGTCCTTCTCTCTTAAGTTAAGGTATAGGTAGTAGGTGGTTTTGAAAGTTTTGAGGATATGATACTCTGATTTCTTGATTATTACAGCTACAATTATACTTCATTAATCATGAAGAACTTTGTAGATTAATCTAGCTGATATAACTGTCGTGAAAGTAGATTGTTTAAGTTAAGGCCGGAAGGTCTTTTAATATGTTGGATGAAATTTACCATGTTAAATTTGTTTGATAATAAGACATTTCCTGTAATCTACTTGTTCCTGACATTTTTCTCGACATGTAAATTATTTTAACGGCCTATGCAATACTATACCAAAACTCGTAAAATAGCAACAAAAAAAACCCCGGGATGTTAAAAAGAGTTGTCATCGTTCAAACATTAGCTAAGCTGTTTTGTAGTATCGGTTATAAAATCTTCTTATATATTTTTATTCTACACATTTTATTTTAGAAGAAACTTAGTACTACACCCGTCAAAATTTAAGAAACTTTTGGAACGGAGTAAGTAATGGGAAGTTTTAAGTCCTTGGGCTTCCATCCGTAGTGGTTGACTTTTCTGCCCGCTGACTTGCAACTAGGGAGTTGACTTACTGCCGTAGATATACGTATTGCATTGCTGTAACTTGCATTGCAGTCAGTCGATGGCTCTAAATGGGCTGATACGCTGATTTTAAAGAGCATCAAAGTGAAGTATCGAATTGCGACATGACTGATACTCGAACACGGGCTTCACCCGTCGCACCCAACCACTACACCATCGCTGCATTTTTGAAACTAAGATAGTAATGCCAATTTCCAAATAAGCAACTTTTTGGTAAATCTCAAACATTGATAAAACTGATAATTAATAAACTGGAGGAATACAGAGTGTTTCCGGATAAATCAGATAATTACCTTAGAATCGACAACTTCAATGGAGTTCATGTAACTCTGGAAGATTGAAATGTATAGTTGAGATATTGCATGAACAGCATTCTTCAATTCAGTGTTTTCTCTCTCAAAATCAAAATTGTAATTCCTGAAATAAGAAACTCGTTAAGAAACTTTTAGAACTTAACCATTCGCTAAGTTTCTTATATATTTCAAAAAACATCCATTCAAACAATGTTCTCAAAATTGTCCTTACCAAAATCTCAGAAAACTTCGATCGTGTCAGCCTATACTTCTACAACACGTTGGGTTTTTTTTAAGAACACTCAACTCTGATGAAGCCTTTTGAGCGTTCTTAACTTTTCCACGTAAAGTTGCTCTTTTAACGCGAGGCCATCAAGGGCCGGCGTAAAAAGGGCCTGTAAGGTATTTGAAAGTCATCATTTTTCTCTATGCCCCTTGATTTATTATGGATAGATAACATATGCAAGCCAAGATTGATCAATTTTTAAACATTCTTACGTTTCAATGATGCCTTAATAAACCCATCAGCAAATCTATATATCAGCAATACTTCAAGTATTGACAAATTTCCTAGAAACGAGGTTGATGCAGTGTGACCAGTCTATCTCATATTGTACTGTTTTCATTTTGTTGTGCATTCTGGGATGCCACCTCCAGATCCACTCCCAATCTTAAAAAAGGAAAGTTTCTGACAAAAGAACTACCAAGTAGTTTAGGAGGTGTTGTGGTCAGTCAGTTTAGGTGCCAAAGCGGAGTCGCTCGCCGCCCAATCAGTATTTAGGTTGCACCAGAAATAAACTCTGAGTTTATTCAGCAAACATTTCAAGTATATATAGTTTATATTCCTATTTTTGATTCCATTTTCTAAATAAATAAATAACTCAACAAAGTTAACCATTAAAACATTCTTACTGGTTCCACGTTGGCCCCTAATATTATTTCAAATAAAGGTTTTGCGCTGTCAAAAAAATAATTCATATGATGTCAGAGAGATTTGGTAAATCCAAGAGGTTGTATCATGCAGATTGTGTTATTCCTTACACGATCGGCGTGCTAAAAAAGTTAAAGTAATAATGATTTTTTTTCCGGTCATGATTTAGTAATCAGAAAGTTCGAGATTTTGAATTAAAATTAAAAGTACAAAAAGCGCCGTATGTTGCGCAATTTCTTTTGAAATGTTGAGACGTTGTAAATGTAATTATAGACACCTTCCAAAACACCCTCTTCATCATTGAAGCCAACCGTCAAAGTAATCTTGTAGAGAATCATCTATCATCTAGCAGCTAAAATATAAATCGTTGAAGTTAAGTGTGTAATGTGGAAAATATTAATAAAACACAAAGGAACGTTGACATGCGAATTGACTTTAATTCTTTGTCGGTTTCACTTGAGGTGGTCAATTTCATAACATTAACTTCTCTTTGTTTTTTTCCCGCTCCCAAAATTTCATGTTAAAGTAAATATAAGATTATATTTAGATCAAAGTAATAAATTGGAAAAGGTAAACAAAACACCGCAATTAACGTAATAGCAATTTCTTTCCTTCGGATTTCAAAATCTTTTCATTTTCTCTAATGTAGTCTGTACTTGTTACTTGTTAAGCGATAAAAGAAAATATGCCACAATCGTACTTTATTCGCGGACATTCAAGAAAATTGGAATTTGCAAATGGTCACTGCAAAAACAATGCTACACGTTGATAAATATAGATATTTTGAATGACTATTTAATAAGTCAAAAGCCATTCGTTAATATCTTTTTTATTCAGGGACTGTTTAGTTCAATATTTTCCACAACTAAACCCTTTGAGATAACGTGCGCTCCTATAACACATTGAACACACCCGTTCACGCCTGATCAGGGAAACTGCACACTCCGCACGAAATATTTTTCATGCACTCATACACTCTCGTTTTTTTATGCAATGAACTGGTTTAGGACTCGGCTAGTAAAAAACCTAAGAAACTGAAGGACTGGAAACTAACTGACCAAGAATCTTCCCTATTTTTATACTGTTATCGTAAACGTAAAATGATCATTTATAAAAACCTAGCGTTTCTACTTTTACATGGATTTTCTGTCACTTCAAGCCCCAAATGTGAAAGATTTTAATGGATTTAGTACTGTTTTCAAATATCTACACCACGCATTAAGGGGATATAGTATAATTTAAATGCAATCTGTCTAAATGGTAATTAAGAAACTTCAAGAAACTTTTCATGACTGAAAAATTTACTTTTTAAAGAAACATTAAGGGCTAAACCTTTTTTATAAAAACAAATGAGTGAAAAGAAAAGGAGAACGTAGGTCAAATGTAGTTGAACGTAACCACTTCAACACCGAGGATGTGTGGTTTTGTAGTAAAGCGGACACATTTCTTTGGTCCCGATGGTGTCCACCACAGAGAGGTTTGACTGTATAGAATTAACGAGATTGCAACAGGTCAGGTTGTACATCCAAACAATAGAATGACAAAACTCAAATACTTACAGTGGAATCTCTATAAACCGTGCACCCCATAAAACAGACATCTGCGTATAACGGACATATATACTCCATGTACGAACAGATGGATTTAGTCAAATTCTCATAGGTAATGTCTCTATAGAGCGGATATCTTTTTTATCCACCAATGGTGTCCGCTTTATAGAGATTCCACTGTATATCCTGGGAAATACTTAATTTTGTATCTGTGGTTGGATTCCCATTCAAGTTGTGGTTACTTCTCCAGTTTCAATGATGCAGAAACTTAACAAAATGTTGAAGTAAAAGCCGCCAACATGGCGTTTGGGGATGGAGGGAGATTTCCCAAATATTATTTCAGGAATAACAATTTTGATTTTGAGGGATAAAAACACTGAATTTAAGAACGTGTTTCATGCAATATCTCAACTATTCAGTAAATAAACATTTCAGTCTTCCAGAATTACATCAACTCCATTAAAGTCGTCCATTCTAAAAGAATTCTTCTGATCTATTCGGAAACATCAATGTTTGAGGTTTGCCAAAATGTTGCTTATTTGGAAGTTGGCATTACTAGTTTCTTAAATTTTGACGTAAAAGTAAAAAGTTAAATAAAAGTTCTTCAAATTGAAATTAGACCTTGGTCCAGATATCCAAGCAACGTAAATCACTACCCAGAATACTATGAAAGTTATTTTCTATTGTTTCTTGCAAAAAAACACGTGACATAAACAATTACATTATATCGTTCAGAAACTAACCAGAATGTTTACAACACAGAAAAATAATAATATATGTACAATCATCAATCTTAAAAAAAAATAGAAAATAAAATAAACGTTCCCCACTCTCTTACTCACACACTGTTTCGTCAATGAATCTGTGGAAAAAGATGTATCGAACTGGACAAACTCCACGTTGTTCTGAGTTTAATTTACAGGAAAAACAATTTAAACATCTCGATGGGTTGAAATTTATATAAAATCCTTTTTTTTTTTTTAAATAAACAATAATTTTGCATTGCGAATGAATTGTTTTGAGAAATATGTATGAAACCATCTTTATCGGCGATACAAATATAATGGGCAGAGAGATGTTCTTTTTAGCAAAGAAAAGTTTAATCTTTTGCTTCCTAGAAGTTTGATAGCAAAATTTAATTTCAATTTCAACTCGATGATTTCCCCCATGATTTCCGCGATCCTCTGGACACACACTTTAAACATAGGTCATCTGGCGATTTTTCCTCACCTGTTTATGGTGAAAACCTTAGAATGAAGTCAAGTTATGCCTTGTCCTTTCAAATATTTTTGTAAGACTTTTCACAGTAAACTCTTAAAAACTATATAAAAAAACAAAAAACACATAAAAACGAATGAATATTTTGGCTGCCAGCTATTTCACACGTTCTTTTCTTTCTTTTAATTTACGAATATTATAAAACTTTGAACTCGTCAATAATTTAAATAAAGGGACAGATAAAGAAAACAAAAAAAAATAAACAAAATAAAACAAAAAAAGCAAAACAAAACAAAAAATATTAAAATTAACTTCTTTTTTTTTTTACTTATACTAAAATTTAAAATATATAAAAGTTCGCACCCACAATCATAACAGCGTCAATAAAACCTCGATTTATTCGCAAATATATACATACAGAATAGACGGTCACATTACCCCCCCAAAATAGTATTTTACACAAAGTATGTCCAGCATGCATTGCGAATGTGTCCTTTGTTCTTTGAATCTTTCCACGACAAATTCGTCCGTAATTCGTTCGTTTATCAGAAACGTTCTTTCCCACGATATAGGCTAGTTTACGCCACGGTTAAAGGCCCGTTCGAATAACCATTTACCGGAGACCATTGCTGATACGGCATGACTTGTTGTGTACATTGCGTGTGATACATTGGTGATTGTGGCGTGTAATAAAATCCAGTGTAATTGTAACCTTGCGTAAATGGAACGGTGTAGTAGGCTGGATATACGTAGGATGGAGACATCGAAACAGCTTGTGGAGTGTAGACCACGGGAGAAGGAGAGATATTATCCATTTGTTTCTTGGTCACCTTGAAGAACAAAAAATATAACCGCATTAGATGAATACAAAACGAATCGAGGAACACGAAAAAAAAAAACAAATTGGGTTGAAACCCGCTTACGTGTTTGGGTTTAGCGTTAACTTTCAGCCATACATTTCCAATTTTAGGGGACGTTGGACCGTTTTCTTCCTAAACAGAGAGAAATGCAGTGAAAGTTCCTTTTCAAATTTCAGCTATTTTTTTTAGTCATTCCTAAGTTTTGTCTGTTTGTTCTAATTAGTCCCGTAGTCACGTGACGAGCGTTGACGTCACTCACCTTCCCTTCATTCACTGGCGGTACTGTTATAATTGTTTCGTTCTCATTGGTCGAACTAGAAGAATCTTCTTTCGGATCAGCTACTGGGCTATCTGTTCCTGACAACTCAGCGCCAAACTGAAAACGTCAAAACGTTAATAAGAAGATAAGAAGAGGATAAGAAGAGGATAAGAGAAGGATAGTTCGACAAATTATAGTTGCAACTTTGTATTTACCATTTTCTTGACAGCTGGCCCAACATTAATTTTTTTCCCTTTAAAAAACACACTTTCCTCTTTTAACACATTTTGTACGTCGTCTTGTGTAGCAAATGTCACGAAACCAAACCTGAAAAAAAAAAAAAAAAAAAAAAAGAATGCAAAGTTATTTTTCCATTATTAAAAAGTTATTTGACGAGCAAAATTTGTTTTTAGTTACGAAAGGTAAATCTTCATTCCGGCCCCGTGTTTCTTTTGACGGCCTCTTGTTTATTTTTACGAAATTCGCAACACGAGAAATAGACTTTTGATAACGACACATGAATTAATATAACCGCTCCATAAAAAACAAAATAAAAATAGAAATAAATAATAATAATAAAGATAGCTTTATTTTGTTGCAAACTCAAAATACTAGCTACCTTCTGGAACGTCCAAATGAATCCAGCACTACTTTGCCTTCCAAAACTGTTCCGTAGGAGCGAAAGAAATCTGCAAGGTCCGTGGCAGTTGCCTACAAATACAATTTGACGAACTTATTAATTTCATCCCCGAAAACTTGAAACAGAAACAAAACGCTCGGCGGTCGATCATCGTATCGTTTGTATAACTTGTAAAAGAATTTTCGAAATTTGTTACCTTTCCTGGCAGGTGGCCAACAAAAATTCGGTTGGGATAATGCGTACCATAAATGCAAGAATCTGACGAGGTATTCTTAACTGTCGTTGGTGAATTGTCACACAACATGGAATGTTCAACCTAAAAGACAAATACAAGAAGTGATTTCCAAGTAAATTCAAAAACAAAAATAGCAAAAGAGATATTTTGATTCGTCTCTTTTATGTTATACTTACCTTTTTCGTTTTCTCCATCCTTCGGTTTAGATGATTGATGAAATAAACACAGCACACGTTAACCTGTCAAACGCTCAACTGAGTCAAAAAACGGACAACACACCTCTTAAATAGGAAAGAGTTGATAATTTAAATCGGTTAACCGCACAGGTTTTATTAATGACGCGAATTTCAAAAGTAAAACGAAGAAAACCTGGTACACACAAGTTTGGAGTAAACCTGAAAATGCTGCTAGATCTCAACCTTTATAGCATCGACCTGTTAAAGTTAAAAACCAACCTAGAACCCAGACCACTAAATATATTTAAGTTGTAATTATGTAATATCGTAATTTGGTGCATTGTTAAAACAATTATTTGTAATCAACTGGGTATAAAGTTAAAGACTTGAAGTGTCACGTTAAGCTCCCCACCTCCCGAAAACCTCCTTTATCCTTTGTTGTGCCTCTTAACACGGGTCTGCACGTGATACTGCACGTGATACGACGCCTGATGCTTAAGATGTTTCAAACAACTGCCATATTCTTCTTTTGTCACGTGATTGTCTCTTAAAATTAAAAAGCGCTAAAGAGTAAGAATTAAAAACAAAACAAAACAAAAAAATATGTTTTAGGTTGTTCAATTAAAAAGAGAATGGTAAAAATATTTTGGGAAAGAAACATCTTTTCTTGAGTCGTTAAATCTGAAAGTTACATCACATAAGAGTATGGACGACCAGAAACGAGAAAAAAATATGAAACATTTCATAAAAGTGATTCAACATGGAAAAAAACATAAAACATCCATTCAAAGGTGATAATGGATTTTCGAAACACTCGAAAATGACTCTCCTAATAATTGCAAAAACATGTTTGAAGAGTTTTCAAAGCCTGCCGCTTCATTTATTATTTCCATTCTTTTTGACGAGTCATTAATTTTAGTGGAAACTTTATAATAACCGAAAAGAAACATAAAAACGAGAATCCCAAAACTAAAGAAAGAATTTCATAGAATAAAACTCAACCATTAACACAAACACAATGGCGATGAAGAACTGTCTTCTATGTTAATTAAATCTTTTTTTAAATCTTTAATTTATGTAGCACAATTTCTACTACATAATTTCAAATTATAAATAGCTCCTCTTTTCGTTTCGTTCGTCTCTTTTTCAGCATGATTTTAATGGATAATGTCATAATCAGTAGAAAATCCAGATCAGGGAAAATCCAGACCAGGGAATTTTCTAAAGGCGGGGTTAAGGTAAATTTTCCCATTAAACCTGCCAGATCAATAAATAATTTTTTATCACAATCGAACCACGCCTATTACTGCACGCTTGATGTTTTTAGTACTAAAACCTATAGAACATATAGGCTGAGATTTGTCCGAAAATTACAAACACTTTCAGCACATATTTTTTTCAATTTTTTTAAAGTTCGCTTTTTTCTATTTTTGACAATAAGGTTAACAACCGTAAGAGTTAAAGAACTAAAATGTTAAAGGGGCTACGACATGAATCACGTGATTGTTATGTTTGTTTAGTTGATCTCGTGATTGGTGTCGTAGCCCCTTCAATGTAAAATAACTTCCACATCATCCACTTCCTCAATTTCTGCGTTAAATAGTCTTTCTAGAGAAAATACACATTGACATCCAGCCTCAACCATAAAATAGACGTTCTCAGTTGGTTAACACACTATATTACGATCATCACTAAGTTTGCAGCCAAAACTTTGTTATTTCTGTCTAGTTGAATAAAAACATTAAAAACATTAAAAACATCTTGCGTATTGCTTCGTTCTTTCAATAGAAAATAAGAAACTTTCAACTAAAAAGTTTTGTGATCGCAAAATAGTAAAAAATTGTTCTTACAAATAATATATAAAAAAAAAAGAAATGTAAAGTCGGTCTCATTTCTTCGATTTCGTCAGAAAATCGAGCCTTACACAAAAAAAACGTAAAACGTAAAACGTCGATTTCCCCATTTCGAAAATTACAATCTTGTGGGATTGGAAGAAATATGATTGGACCCTTAAGAATGGTACACACGATGTCGTTTGAACGTTGTATGGACGTCTTTACACGTCTGAACCTTCCAACATTAAAACGATGTCTGTGTCTGCTGGGAAAATGATTGGATAATAATAAATCTTCTTTCAAGTACATGACATATGACATAATGACATATCATTATTAACCATTAAATTGGCGGGAAATGTACCAAAGAAAACATTAGATGACACGCCAGCGGTCTCATTTCTATAAGATGACAGAAAAAGTCTAGGTACTAACTGGATTTGATGGATAGAAAAGTGTTTTAAAACCATTTTCGTTGATTGCTAAACAATCAATATTCTAATTGGATTACAAGCGAACATCCTATCTTATTCTTTAAGTGGACGATACACGATCAAATTTATCGAAACAAATCTGTCCGAGTTCAAGAAGTTGGATCCTGTATCAAAACAGATTTTCAATTCAAATTATTGGATTCCACATGTAGTATTCAACGTTTTGTTCAACTTTTTCAATTTGTCGAAAGTATCGTCAACCAATCAGCTTCTTTAATACTGTAGTGAAATGAGTTTAACCAATCACGTTATGTTATGTTATGTTGACGTTTTATGAACAATTCAATTTCAACAAATTAAAACCATGTACACTAGACATCCGTTAATTCGAACACGCAAGGGACCAAAAATTTTGTTCGAATTAACGAATGTTCGAATTAAGCGGTAGTAAAGAAAAAATAAATTTCATTTTTTTTACACGGAAGTAATGAAAAAAGTTGTAAAATTGAAGTTACAGGGAAGAGAGTAAACCTTGGCGATGAAGAGGGACTACAAATATCATGCAAACTCCATTTTACAGAAGAAGCGAAGTACATTACAATATTGAAAGATATTTAACCCTCATTTCTATGAAAACTGTTACACCAAACTCAAGGGACTTAGAACTTAGTTGTTCGAAATAACGGAAAGTTCGAATTAACGGATGTGTACTGTATCACAAAACTTTCAAATTCAACAAATTTGATCGTGCATTCCCCGCTTTCGTCATTTTTTATTTCAAGTAAAATTCAGTCTAATACTAAAGCTGGATGTTTTCATAATGGCAGAATGGCACACCTCGTTTCTCTTATATCAAACGGAAATATATTCGTATAAATGTCGAAGGGATTGGTATCTAGGTAATTTCCGAGGTTTTCATTTCTCTGAAAAAGTACCCGTGACTAAAAAAAACGGAATTATCATTTCAGTTCTCAAGGAGACAAGAACAGAAAAGGTAACAACACCAAACCAATGGAGAAAATGAGTAAACTAGAAGTTGTCTCACGATCAAATACTTCATAAAGACTGGGTATGCGCTTCTAGTTCTTTATGTAATATATATATAGACTGATGGTTTCAAATTGTGAAAGATGCAGTAACGTTTGGAGAAAAACAACAACAACAACAACAACAACAACAAAAACAAAAACAACAACAACAACAACAACAACAACGACGACATAATTTGTTAATTTCTGAACGTTTGAAAGGTAGTGACGACTTAAGATGGATAAAAAGAACGCGTTGCAGAAAACAATTTCATAGGCAGTCATAGTGTGGATTTGTTATAGTAAGTTTGTTATAGTAAGTTTGTTATAGTAAGTTTGTTATAGTAAGTTTGTTATAGTAAGTTGTTATAGTAAGTTGTTATAGTAAGTTGTTAAGTTTATGTTGTTAATTAAGCTTTCTTCAACTCCCACCCAGTTGGCAAAATCTTCAAAATGTCTCTGTGGAGGAGTTTTCTATAGAAACAACCGTGCGATGTCGCTTGTAATTCCCATAGAAAACACTCCTCCTCTTTTTGAAGACTTTTTGAAGATTTTGCCCATTGGCCATGCATATTTTTGCTCTAATAATTGTAACTGATATTTTCTTGATTGGGGAAAAGTCCTTAGCAGTACATGGTACTCATGATGGATGCCTCGTTCAAAGAATTCCTTGAAGTTGAAGTTTTTCGAAAGAAGGATGAGTGGTAACTATGGAAACATGGTTAAATTCATTATGTCTTGTTAAATGGTGTTGTTTAAGAACCTTTTCTCTTGTGTACATAGACAATAACGAACCTTCAACATTGTTGAAATTTGTGGAGTAAGTAACCAGGTGTTTTGAGCTCTTGTGCTTCCATCTGTAACGGTTGATTCTTTTGCCCGCTGACTTACAACTGGGATGCTGAATTACCACCAGGGATACGTGTTGCATTGTTCTTACTTGCCCCAAACCAGCGAGCGGGTGCAATGGTTCCAAAACAAGTGTATCAAAGTGGAACATTCGACATGACTGAGACTCGAACAAAGGACCCGGTTCGCATACGAAGGTACTATACAATCAACACGCAAAGAAGAGTGAAAGTTAAAAAGGTGAATTAAACATTTTGATCGTGTGAAGTAGGCACAATAATGTCCATCTCTTTTATGTATGGTATATGCAGTCATGTCTTGAAATTCATGTCTTGAAAGGACACGGTAGGGGTAAATGATGATATCACTGTACACTAAAGAAAACTTCGGACGATAACTTTCGGACAAGTTTTAGAAAGTTCGGACGATAAATTTCGGACAACTTTGATAAAAGGAGTTTAATGTGCTGTGGGGAAATCTAATACTTTATAACGAGATCTAGTCAATAAACCACAGATTGGGATCAGTTCTGTTTTGGTTCTTTACCAAACGGAATTAAATTTTGCAAGATTTAGTTTCCCCACAAATGACCATGATTCCCTTCTGAAGTATACTATAATGCAGACATTAAAAAAGTACATCAATTTTTGCGAATCGAAGATCAAAAAAGTAAATTTTGCGCCATAAATGTTTGCGATCTCCCACCACGAATTTACGAGTTTTTCTTTAAAGGCATACCGAACTACCCAGGGTCTATTTTAATTTAGTGGGTCCCACGAAATTCAAAATTTAAGCGAGACAATATACAAACAGAAAGTACTTACCTGTTTCCACCATAAATTTACTATTTAAGTGTAACTTTTCTTCTAAAACGACACAATAATGTTTATACTATGCAATAATGGGAGTGTGGATAATCGGTGAGTTGGTGGGTCGGTGAGTTGTACAATTTACCGGCGACGAACTTACGATTTTATGCATCATCGGTAAATCGGTTTTAAATCGGATTCAAAAGTTTTCATATGGCATCAACTACGATTAGTAATTTTACTAGTGATGTTGTCGTGAATGAGGGCATGATGAGTTACCGGAAATAAATAAGGATAAACCGCAGAAACCATTTTGCTACTAATGAAAAATAATGTTTTTATAGACTTTGATTTTGATTGACTATTAAATGTGCTCAACAATGCGATAAACAAGTTTATAAAATTACATTTTACAATTTACATTTGGCCAACATTTTCTGAATGGAAACACATTTTCACAAATGAAATCAGTGTTTGGATTGTTTATATGTAAACATATTAAAAAACAGATTTTAATGAAATAAAGTTCGAATTTAGGAGGAAAACTTTTTACAACGATTTAAAATGAAGAATGTACCTTCAACATAATTATAAAGTAATGAACGTTAAAGACATACCAAACTACCCAGGGTATCACTTATTTTGAGTTCGAAGACTCGGGGCAAGTCACCGCGTGTAACATGCTTTTCAATTATGCGGACCAGACATTATTTATTATTATTATTTTGAACTTATAAAAATTTATTATTCGCATCTTCATTAATTTACTGACCGTAGAACGTTAGCTGGTCTGTATATTGTTCTGACAATTCTTCATCGTTTTCAAAGCAAAACAAACATGGAGAGAATAAGAAGAATCACGATCAACTTTTGGTGGCAATATTTGGTGCACAGACACAGTTTAGTGCAACGAAGATAATAAAAACGTATTCTTTTATATTTCTAGTTATGTTATATTTAATTCTTCAAAACTTTTCTTGGTTCTATCTTTCCTTTTTAAGCAATCCGCGCAGACACTCTGGTAAAATTTTAACAAAAGTTTCTCCTGAAAATCATATTTTTCTGCGAAATGGTTAGACATGACAGCCTTTATTTATATAGTATAAACATTATTGTAATGTTTCAGAAGAAAATTTACACTTAAATACTAAATTTTTGGTGAAAACAGGTTAGAATTTTATGTTTGTATATTCTCTCGCTTAAATTTGAATTTCGTGGGACCCGCGAAATTAAAAATAAACCCTGGGTAGTTCGGTATGCCTTTAAAGTTCTTGAAAGATTACGCTAGTAAGAAAAAAACTAAAAAACTGCCATGACGGATATGAAAATAATTGTAAAGAACAAAAATGAAATTAGTGATCGCTATGAAAACCGCTGTTTTGAATGCTTTTTCAATGGATTGACCCGAATTTTTGATCTGTTTTCATCTGCCGCAGCACGGCATGGTTTCCCGATTTTTTCGGCAGCCGGCTTAACTAAATCAATAATGGCTGTTATGGCTGACCAGTTAGCAGAAAACTATAATTTTGGCAAAGGTTTACCAGAGGAAAGTGTCTGTGAGGATTGCTAAAAAAGATAGATGGAGCCAAGAAAAGTTCTTCAGAATTGCACAGAACATAACTATAAATTTTAAAGAATACATTTATAGTATTTTTGTTGCGCTAAAACTGTGTCTGTGCATCGAATATTGCCAAAAAAAACTTGATCGTGATTCTTCAAATAATTTTTCTCCACGTTGTTTTGATTTGAAAACGATGGGGTATTGTTGGAATAATACAGACCATCTAAACTTCCACGGTCAGCAAATTAATGGAGGCACGATTAATAAAATTATTATAAGTTCAAAATAAAAAAAAAGGTTATTTCTGGTTCGCTATGCCTTTAATTATCAAGAATAAATAAATAAATTGAACTAATGATTGAAGCACACATTTCAAGGAATGATTGATATTTCGCAAATGCTGAAAGAATTTGCATTAATTAATTACATTCACCCTCTTTTCGTGTTTTTGGTTTTCATCCTTTAAACCTTTTAATAAATGGCTCCCTTTGTGTATATCTCATCACTCCTTGCTGCAAATCCTGCAGGAGTGTTCAAAGGAAATGCCCCAAAGTGTTCAAATTTTGATGGGCAACATCCAACATAATGTTTTAATCTGATTTTTCTAGAAAATAATATGAAATTGTAAAAACGAAAATTTTAGGTGTAACAAACTTTCGGACACACCAAAATTTCGGACGAATGTATCGGACAACATTTTGTCCAAAAGTTCGTCACGTCGTAACTTTTTGTTCTTAAAGAAGTAAACAAGAAAAATATCTTTGAATTTTTAATTTTGATCTTCCACATGAAAATTCAACAACAGTGTTAACATGCATTTATGACAACATAGTCTTTAGAAAGTTCCCTGGTCAGGAAGCCTAATCTTTTCAATAGGCAAAATTTGGTTTTGCTCACTTTTTGATCACATGACAAAATTCCAACCAATCCGCAGTAGTTATTAACCACATGTGATCAAAAAGTATGCAAAACAAACTACAGTTAAGTAGTTCAAGTTAAAAATATCGACAATAGAAGGTTCCAACCAATCCACAGTAGTTATTTACCATCATGTGATCAAAATGTGTGCAAAATAAACTACAGTTAGGTAGTTCAAGTTAAAAATATCAACGATAGAGCTTCATAATTAAAAAGATCAAATCATTGTGACAATATCCTTGTAGAGCTTTTTGAAAGATATGGTCCTTTTTGCTAAGTGTCACCCCCTGAAAAAGGAAATCTTAAATGGTCGATATCTCATTAAATATTTCTTTGAAAAATGTTTGCACCTATAGAAACGGTGCGTATAATTTAAATAATATCTCATCACTTTCCGGTTAGGTCGTTTTTTCTTTCTTTCGTTCGCTTTTTCTTGGTTTTGTCTTTGTACAATTCGATTGGTCGCAAAAATCAAAATCGGTTCAATTCTTCCAATTTTGGAATAAGTTTATTATTATGCTTTGGAAGTTATGCAGGTAACTTAAAATAGCCATGCGTCACACTTTCGCTGAATCTTCGGTTGTTTATCGCAGTTTGAAACAGTTTTTCTAATACTCTTTCTGATTTAAATTTATTTAAATGTTTACATTCTATCATAGCAAAATTATTTTGTGATGCACTTGTCTTTTTCAGTACCGATAGAAGCGATGCGTATAATTTTAATAAATAACCAGTTATTACGTGCAAAAGAATTACGCACGAAATCTTTCAAAATTGAAAATAAGTAGGCGTCATCATTTCAGAAAAAAGATAACTCTCTGTCCATATTTGTGAATTTCTCTGCGATTTCTAGGGTCTCGTTTCTAGGTCCTTATTATGAAATCGATAATGCCCATTAATGATCTTCCATATGTTCTATTATAAGGGAAGTCATTTCCCAAACTCTGAATGGTGTAACGGCATCATGAAACAAATGAGTTGTCTTTTACCTGGTTTTACTGTTTGTCTGTTTAAGGTTGGTTCACACGTTTATCGCTAACAATTAAGTTTACAATTCATTGCAAACATAAATGTTTCAGTGTAAAAGTAACAAATGTTGCTCAGGAATGGTTTGAAAACATACACCTAATGGAGAACCGAAGAAATTAAAACGGTAAACGGTAAATTATTGTTTAATAAACACTCAGTGGGGACTAACCATTAGAAAATATTCTGTTCTGTCGTTATGCCGTGTCCACATTATTAATTATCTTCTCTGTTCATTTGTTTGAAGCAATGCATAAAATACAGTCAAACTTCCACATAGCAGACACCAACGTTCCAAAAAAAGTGTTCGCTATGTACAGGTGATTGTGACTGGAGGTTTTCTTATATGAGGGTATTTTCATGTCTATGGTTCAAAAAACATACTGTAAAGGCTTCTGGGACGATTACTGGACAAGTATAACTAGTACACATCGTTTTTTTTAGAACCTCGTTTACAAGAACGTCGAGGCTGAGATTTGGTCAAAAAATTAAGAACATCTTAAGAACATGCTCACCCTGAATTTACTTATCCTTAAAGAAGAAAAGAAACTTCTTTCCAAATAACAACAGTAAGATTCTTTCGTGGTTTATAAATGCATTGTAATATTATGACACAAGAAAGTAGTTTGTCGCTTCATCTTCGTTCGTCCCAGTACGCACGCATCGTCGTCTGAACGTTATATGGACGACTTTACAACGTTATATGGACGACCTTACAACGTTATAAAGGGTCCGCTATGTAGGTGTCCGATATGTGCAGGTTTGACTGTAAAACACATTGTGTAAAATGGCCCTTAATGGCGAAATTTCGGGAAACTTTCGGGTAACTTTCCATTGTTACTTCTTATGAACCGTTTTTTTTATAAAAAGAGTGTAACGTCAGTTTACTTCAGCTATGAGAATTTGGCTGTGAATCTAACCATCCGTACATGGAGTATCTGTTCGTTATACGGATTTTCTTGTCCACTATATAAGGTTTGAAAAACGATGAACGGATGTGGTGTATTTTTTTTTAGCTATATAAGGATGTAGTTCACGTTAAACTTAGAAGCAAGTTTTAAATTTGGGAGAATTTTCACACCATTCATCGACCAGGCTCATTGGTGCTTGTTTTTTTGGTATTTTAAGCCTACTTTGGTGCTTATTGATAAATCGGAGTATATCTCCTCAAAACTTCCAAAGCCATCTACTACCTATACCTAAACTTAAGAGAGAAGGATTACCTGTCTCTTTGAAGCAGAGAAAGTATAAGGGACAGAGAGAATTTCATTTCTTCGCTATTATTTTGAACCCAGGGTGGTGATTATCTTTTTTGTGAATTTGAATCTCTACTGGATGGTCTGATGGTCCTTATAAAAAGAACCTGTGTATTTCAAACTGTGTGTATGAGAGATAATAATCGTGTAATCGGTCCATTGAGAACGTAAACAGAACTTTTCTTCGCTCAATAATCGTTAGAATCGTCAAAACATATTTATAACCGCTAATTTCGGTATAATCGATATACTGATCGTTCTACTTTCAGTAAGAACCGAGCATCGTGGATATGGAAGATGTGAATGAAGACAGAAAAAAGCCTGGGATTCAGGTTGGGATACAGCCAATTTCCACATTATAACGGATGTAGTATTTGATCGACTTCCAACTTCGCATTTAATTCTCTATGTATTTCCTTTTTTCTTTTTCGTCAACTTATTTGTTGGTCTAACACACCCGGCCATGGTCCCCATTTTTTCCTTTTTATTAGATTATAATTTCACTAATATGTTTACGAACACTCCTTTTTCCCCTTTTCTAACAGAATACCTCAGTTGCTAATAAAAATACTGGTTTACGTGTTTTACGGCCAGTATTTCAGCTACTACTTGCCAATGACTTCGCTGTGGTTAAGGCTGTTTTATTACTGTTCTAAGCGTTCACACAGTCTTTAACTAAACGGACTTTGTGGTGTAAATGTAGCTTTATTGAGTTATAAGTTTCCTTTTAGTATTTCATACTCTCCATCGTAGAGCTAACTTTTAGCAATATACCACTAAAAGATGATATATTGTCTATTTTTAGAATTCTTGAGTCAAATCAAAATTTTCCGCTCAAAAACGAAACTCGTTGTACTGAAAAATAATAAACACGAAAGACTGTCGTCTCGAGCGGGAAGCGTGCCGTAACCGGTTTACTATTCAGCATAAAAAAGCTGCTGATCTCTAAATTTCTTTGGATGAAAAGACATGATTAAAAAAAAAAAAAAGAAGTGAAATACCAAAGTTCACATTTGTGATGTTTTCAAATTAAGCAACAAAGTTCAAAACGTGCCTACAACGTGTTTATGTATATATAACACAGGAAATCACCGCCCATTTATGCACCCTTTGATTGGAACACCTCCACTTAAAATTGTGTGAAAGCAACATGACAGTAAGATGATTGGACGACAAGAACGTTCGGTGTGGCACGTGACAACGTCAATCAAAATGTAATGGCAAATCATTGCAGTTAATGGATGCGTGAAAATTACAATGCGAATGTCTTTGAGGTGAAGCACACTTCAGAATACAAGAATCAGCAAAAAAATAAAAACATAAATAAAATGAGTTTTGATTTACGAAGGAATTGCAAATTGAATGTTTACATTACATCACAACCTATGTTTTTATCATTTATTTCCTGAGAATGATAATAAAATATTTCGCAACAACAAACTTTATGCAAAGGAAATTTTAAATTTCAAAGTGGGCGAAATGTATTAGGATGGGAGGAACTATATAGTACAAAAAAAAGAAGCTTGTATAACTATGTTTTGTTAAAAACGATATAGCTAAAAGCGTATAAGGGAGTAAATAAAATTTTTATGAGGAAAACAAAAATTAACACCAGATTACAGATTATTTAAAACAGATTTCCGAACTTAATGATCATCACATGATAACTATTAATTAACCAGACTACCTTAATTAAAAATCCTTGGATAAACAAAGGATTCCAGTTTACCAAACGTCCAGTCTTTTCGAGGAAATAAAAGCACGTTCAAAATATAAACAAAGTCTTCGCAGTTTTTGTGTGAAAAAAGAAACAACAGATTAATGTTTTTTTTCAAAACTATTCTTTATATATTAATGGTCATTTCGTAAACACAATCATTTTTTGCAAAGGAATTTAATAATATGAAAATAACTTGAGCACAAAAACAACGAATTAAGACAAAACCGAAACGAAACACCAGAAACGTCAAGAGTTTATTCTGAAATCAGCAACAACGTCTCAAACCAACGAAGTCATTAAAGTGGAGAAACAAAACCAGCTTCTCAAATTTTATAAACTTTTTAAAAAACGATTCCACGGGAAAACTTAAATGCAATGTTGTTGTTGTTACTCAACACTCCGCCATTTTCTTGGGACTACCACACCACGCGAGATACGGGGTATAGCTAATACACACGAGTTTTTTAAAGGATATATAAACTTCAATAAAACGAAAGTAGAGAAAATGTTACTTACAGAGCTGTCCATGTTGAAATATGTTGCACATTTACACGTGTTGTCATCGCTGGTAGAAGAATTCACCGAAATGCGTAAATTCTTGAAGTTTCGAAGTGATAATTTATGTTCTTCCTCCAAAATAGTACTCATCTTTGTCAAATTTACTGCTAAACGATATAGTTTCTTCGTCTGTTTTAATAAAAATCCAAGGTTTCAGTTTCCTATATTTTCAAAATAAAAAACACTCAAGTCGAACGACGAGTTTGTGACGATCGAGAACGAAGCCAGAGCATATGATGAGCGTATGAATGTCTGCAGCTGCAGAGTGCTTTATTTATCCAAGTTGTTTATGACGTCAGCAAACAGGAACAGAACAGATTGGAGGCCCGGTACCGAAACCATTAACACACTCCATCTGGATGATTTTTGTACCACAGGTAATTTACTCTCAGCAGACATACTGTTGATTATCATACTTACGCTCTCCATCACAGTACTTTGAATTACAACCCTCCATCATAACAGGATTGGAATGTTTTTCAACAGACGATGTTTTTTAATGAACTCTCTAAAATATGCGTATGGCCACGTGTTGGAAAAGTCTAGTTCGTACATATTTAAGTATGATCTTTCTAGTATAGATAAAAATTATTCTGTACCGAAGTAGTCATTATAGATGAAAACGCCTGAGGAAGAGTACAAAAGGTTTTTTTTCGTTAAGGGTTTTGACGAATGCCAAACCTTCGATATCCGACTCCACGATTACATATCTATCCCTGACGCAATAGTCGAGACGAGAAAAAAACATGATGCCGTATCACGAAACACGAACGATACACCTCAAGCCAGTGCAAGATTGTGATGGAATGTGGACGGGAGAATGGTATGTAACAAACATGAAACAAAAGAAAAAAAAATCGGAAATATGATTTTTAGTTTTTCAGGTATCTATATAAAATCAACAGCTTACTCAACATCTACTTATACTCCACAAAGTATTCCTGTTTAATAACTTTAAGAACTAAATCAATTCTTTATCCAATTACACATGCATAATTACACATTATTGTATCGATTAAAATCTTCTTATACTAATACTAAATCTTGCTTTTTCCTTACCTAACTTTGAAAGAAAGAACTGTAGGAAAATTTTCTCGGGTAGTTCGTCAATGGATGTTTATTGCTTCCGTATTAGTATAGGGGGGAATCTCCCATTAGGGGAATCTCTAGCTCCATCTTACGGAAAATAAAGAATTGAAAGATAAAAACGTCTGAGAAGGTATTGTTTTTGTTAGCTTTAGTTAATAGGGAAATTTGAAGGTATTTTCTTATATATCAGACGTTTTATCGTGGTTAGGTAAGAGTATCCATTGGTTAGGTAGTATACGTTGTATTGTCTCTTTTCTAAATCTTTTAGTTCAACTGTACAACTTTAGAAATCTCTAAATAGCCTTTTTGTATATACACAGACTTATCATGGCAGTATTGCGTGTAAAAATCAATTTATGGAAAACTTTAAAATGTTTTTACACGCTACACTAGTAATCAATATAAAACAATAATCAACAACAACTATTTACTAGTTGGTAAAAATTGTAACTAGACTCGATGACGTCAATTAACCACACAGACTATCAAACGAAGAATTCGAAACATTTTGTGTAATTCAAAGACAATTGATCAGCTAATAATTTCAAATTTAGACAAGGCAATGGAGGGTGCACATTTAACGATTTCGAATCAGATAGCCTTACACAATCATTTGAAAAATCGACGCAGAACCCGTCCCAAACTCGATCCAGGTAGAAATAAATTTTACAAGATGCAGTTGATTTCTCCCTCGATTTCTGAAACTTAAATGTTATCGATCTCACGGCCCCATGATGAGTTTTTTAGCGGCAAAGGTTTAGCGACTAACTGGTTGGTCGCGAAAGGTAGAAAATTGAGTTGCTACTTCTTCTTATAACAATACCAAATTCATAATAATATATTTGTTCTTTTTTGCCGCGGTTTTGTTTCAAGATATAACGTTAACATCACCGATAGAACCTGTTATACAGTGGGATCTCGATAAAGCGGATACCATTGACGAATCAAAAAGGTGTCTACTTTATAGAGACTTTACCTATGAGAATTTGACTGTAAATCCATCCATCCGTACAAGGCGTATGTGTCCGTTATACGGAGATGTACGCTTTTTATAGAAGATTTAAAAAAACTTCCAGTCAAAATGTTCCACTTTTTTCTAAGTTTTACTTGGCATTTGGGATTTGCGATTATGGAATGAAAGCAGCGGCCTGATTGACAAACAGACCTCATTTAAGACGTTTAACGAGATTATATTTATCTTCATTTCCTCATATATAAGGGTGGCGGAGTGGGTGCGTGGATCACCCAGTTCGCCAGCGAAATTAAGAATGCGTCAAAATTGATGAAAATCGAAATACCTTAAGGACACAAATTTTTATATAGTTAAAAAAACTGAATTTCGCGGAATTTATTTTTGTGACATTGAGGTTATATTTTGAGAATTGAACGGGATATTGATAACGAAATGATTCACGTAAAATGTACATCTTTTGGCAATTATCTACGTATTATCAATTAAATCTTCAAAAAATTCGAAGGCACTTCGAAAATGTTACTAGTTAATTATGAGCGGATCACCCAGTTCGGTACGTCTTTTATGTTTACCAATTTCCTCTATATAACCCTTCATTTCTTCTTTGTTAGTTTCAAAGTAAGCAGTTGTGAATAATAAATACTACAAAAAAAAAGAAGTTAGTTCAGGGTTTATAAAGACTTCCAGAAAAAATTTCTCTGACTTTGCCTGAAATTACATTCCCTGCCTTCTCTCTTGAAACCTATAATTTTTCCCTGGCTCCTTCAAAAAACTATACTTTAACCCCTGTCTTCAGTATGCTATGAAATGAATGAAAAAAATTATATAAGTACAACCAAAAAGAAAGACGAAGGGATACAATGAATTACAAAATGATCATTTAGACCATGTCCACACGTTGCGGATACATTTCATTTCGGAATATGTTTTCCTTTCGAAACGTGCTGTTAAAAATGCTGTCTATTGTATCGTTCACACGTATTCTGAATCTATTTTCCTCTCGACTTACTAACTCAAAACACATACTATCTGTAATTCATGTTCGGATAATCATTATGAACGTAATAAATAATGTGATCATTGAAATGATACATCGGTTCACATGTTGCGGATAGGGCTATCGGAACGAAATCATTTCGTTTCTCTTCTCTTCACAGTTAATCCTATCGGAGCGGAATCATTACCCTTTTCACTGTGGTTGTAAACTTCGAGATCGAAAAAGAACTAGTGGATTCTCAAGCAAAAAAGCAGGTCTCCGCTATGACTGAATGGCTGACTGAATGAATGAATGAACACCAACAACATAAAATTCCTTCACATAAAAGTCAAATCGTCACGAACTAAGCAAAACAAATGCAGAACAAATGCAGATGTAAAGACAATCACTTCTTAAGTTACAAGTTGCGCCATCGTGCGTAAGTGGCGAGGGTTCCGTGACATTTCTCGTCGTTGTTTTGTTCGTAAAGAATGGTCGTGAACAGACAAGATTTTGGGTTAACACGAAAACAAGTGAATAAAGAGATTTTATTCTCAGAATTGAAAGGATATACAATGGTGGACAACAACATTAAAAAAATATATATATATATAAATAAATAAATAAATAAAAACTAAAAATGAACTACCAAAGCTTATTATGTTGCATGAAGAATTTCGTCATCCGTGTACAATTCGTTGCACTAACGTCACTTCAGAAAATGTTTTCTTTGGCAAGCTAACAATTTGAAAAAATTCCACAATCGAAACTCTATCTACGGTGGAATCTCTATAAAGCGGAGATATATGCTGATTTCTCCCACCTAATTTTATTATGGAAACCTCGTCAATTTTGTCTGGGTTGATGACAAACTTTATAAGGTCGTCCTTTCAAATACTTTTATAGCAACTTTCACCGTAAATTTCTAGTGAGGACAAAATTCTCAGTAAAACGAACGGAATGGGAGGGTCAAATCCTTTGAAACTTGGATAAACAGTGAGATGTCAAAAGTGAGATGTCAGAAGTGAAATGTCAGAAGTGGTCGAAAATAAAACTAAAAATATGCTTGATCGTAAAATGAAATTGAAAACAGAATTTTACTGGCAATACAGGTTCGTGACAACGTTTTCGAATTCTGGCATTGTTGCTATAGTTACATAGTTGAACTAGGGTCAACCAAGTGAATTTCAGTATTGTGTGAATAATATGAAAAAAAATTACAAAGTTGTGAAAATATAAAAAAGAAAACAGAAGCAAATATTACCTCCCCCCAAGGGTGTTCCAGGGGCGTTACACAGTAAACGATTTACCAGCTGCCTGTAAAAACAAATCCCTATATCATACGAGTTTTAGTTCAAGTCATGATTCAATAAAAATAAATAAAATAATAATTTTAAATTCTTTATTTTTTAAATTCAGAAATTTTTATTTTACAGAATGCAATGAGGTATCATACTGTTTAGGAATGTTTTTGTCAATAACGACACCACGTGGTCTGAGTCTGGCCAAACTCACCTCCGTAATATTCGAACAATCTTTCACCATTAGTTGTCGAAGATGGCGACAGTATTCACAAATAGATCTAACAGCTGGATCTTTAACTCTCCAACAACTACGAATGTCTAATGTGACCATGTGGCGACAATTTTTAGCCACGGCAAAAATCGCTCGATCGGTGAGGGCGTAGCATGACGCCGCCCGTAACTCTCTCACAAATTTATTACCCGTAGCGATTGCCTCAATAGCAGTGTCTTCAACATTCCAACATCCCGATACGTCAACAATTTGCAACGTACTACAATTCCGACCAATTAACTTTAAAGCGTCAGACGGCAACTGACGGCAATACGAAAAGTCTAATCGTTGAAGGTATCGTTGTTGCTCAGCAACTGCAAAGAAAATCGTTTCGGACAAGTTCAAACAGTCGGCAATGTTAAGAAAACGAATGTCGGGATTGTTTCGGATCACCGGCAGCAATACGTCAGTGTTCAACCAACTTTTACAGTCTTTGAGATTTAACGTTAGCATACCGCGGCTAGTTGCTCCACTGATGCGTACAAATACGTCTGCACTAAACTTTTTACTACTTCCGATTCCACTCAGATCCAAATGACGACTAAATTTGTTGACGTACAATGCAACAAGATGGTCAAATGCCTTACTGACGCGTCGCAATCGGTAGATCGTCTTTAACGCCAAACAGGAGAAGATTTTCTTGCATATGATGTCTTCCCATGGAAGGCTTGTAAAAGTCAACATCAGACAGAACTACTGGCAACTCAAAGAAATTATCATTTTATATCCTCTGAAATGAAAAACACATTTTAACCTAACATTGTATATTCTCAGGGGGAGTGGGAGGTTAGGTGTGATGATGAGGGGTTGGGTGTCATACAGTTACCTAAGGCAAGACAATATTCAACTCCCGTGATGAAACCGTTGTAAAAAGCAGCTAAGAAATAGTGTAACGCGCTTTCGTTTTCCGTAAAAAAAGATTGATGGCTCGATGATGCCTCAGTCATCTATAAAAACAAAACATTGACAAAGTTAAACTAGATGCCATTACAGGCAAAAGGATTTCTGCAACATTTGCTGATCATGTGAGAAGAACAGAAAGAGCAGCTAATTAACAAAACAAACTAAAAACTTCAAACCAGCTTTTATTTAGCAAAAAAACTTTGAAAAGAAAGTCGTGTTTTACAAAAGAGAAACATTTCGAAAGGCATTGAATACTCCAAATCAATATACAATCCAAAACTTAAACAAAACATAAAAACAGATTTTATAAGTATTTTCTTTGAATTTTAATTTACAAAATGATATCGACAGATATAAAAAACATATTTGATGGAAATAAATATACGTTTTGCCATGTCCGATGAAAGTATGAAAGTATTTTCTTTCACGGCAAAGATTACAACAATGAGGTGCCAAATTGACCTAATTAGCATAATTGAAAGTTCCGAGTTTCATGCTAGGTTTGGACAGAGAAAAAAACGAAGAAAAAGAAGAAAAACACGGACGGTTTGCTTATGCAGAAATTCAAAACGTTCATTGTGGTTTTCAAAAGTTTTTCTAAAAATAATATTTTGATGCCGCACAGGAGGAAGGAGGAAGAACTAAACGTTTCGAACGAGTTCCAGCCGGTTGGTGGTTTATTCAATTATTTAAAAATTTCTAACTGCAGAAAAGAAAAAGAAAATTCTTTTTTACAAGCATTCCAATTATTCATTATATTATTCATTATTATTATTATTATTATTCATTCAGCAAGCAAAAATAAAGTGAAAAAAAAACAACAAAAAAACACAACCATGTTAAGAAGAAATAAAATGAAGAAGAAAATTGAAGAAGAGGAATGAAAATATTGAACAGGGATGGATAGAAAGATTAAATTCACTCTTAAAGTGGAAATCAGCATCGGCTTAACGGCCCTCTTTTGTCAGATCATTTCAACAGGTGGTATCTATTGGCAACACGATAAAACAACCAATCAAGGACTGTGGAAAAAATGTTCCAACGGCAACTGTGGAAATCTGACGGATGTGTCGTCCGGCTTATATGTTTGTCGAGGGCTTTTACTGTCGTCATCTTGTATAGCTGCGTTGGCAGTTATAATATTGAAATTCACTTTGTTGCTTCCACAGCGAAGAAACACAATCCCATCAACCATGTTATTCACCGCCTTCGTTTTATCGTTAACCGCTCTCCTTCTTTATACGTTCCAAGAAGCAAATCGAACCTCAAGTGACTTCGGATGGTCCTACGTTCTAGCCTGGATCTCCACAGCATTATTAGCAATAGATGGCGTATGTATTTGCATTCTGCAGGCTAAACTTCAAGTCGTTAAGAAAAAAAAGACCTTGGAGAAAGTTGATGTTGTCTGAGGGAGTTAAACTGAGGGAGATAAACTGAGGGAGATAAGTTGGTAATGGGGACGTTATAAAATGAAGTTACGGTTACGAGTGTCTGTTTTTATTTTTTTGGTGATAATGTATAAAGTAAATCGAATAAGATCTGTTGCTTTCTCCGAATATTCCGAATATATAACATTTATTATATCGGGAGAGCTTTTACGAATAAGCAGGCCGAGACAGATTCAAGAAAAATCGGAAAATCGGAAAACAACTTGGTGATTTATTGCAACGAACAACACTTAAAACGCTTTACAACAGTTTAAATAATAATGTTGCAAAAACTCTCGTGAGTTACAGTATTAAAAAGTCAATGAATATTTTCTGCAGAGGCGATAGCAAAGTCTGGCCACACTACAAAATGATTTGCCAGCAAACGTCACATGTGCAATACACAACCAAACTTTGGTGGCAGACCGTCCACTGTGATGAACTTGGTAGAACTGATGAATACGGCTCGAAACAAAAACAAAAACAACAACAACAACAACAAAAACAGAAATTCAAACTTGATTTCATTCGATCAGGATTTAAAGGATGAACGCAAACTGCCAATGTCCGCCATTTTCCCGCCATTTTGTTTCACGCGGGTTTCGAGTAAGTCAACAGTTGCTTTTAGCTTTGTTTTTTCAGCTGTACTCAGAAACATCAGCATCATGACGAAGCGAGAAACACGGCTGAGTGACTTCAATAGCGAAATGCCTTGTGGGTACAGTTCTATAACCAAAATAAAAAAACAGTCTTGACAACAGTCTCTTCCCGCGGAAAGTCCATCGTTAGCAAATCCACGAAAATGAATTTTTACGAAACACACAGCATTTAGGGTTGTGCTAGCATGGAACTCCCCCACACCAGTCTTAACGGAAGCTAAATCCTTACAATCGGTCAAACTAGACATTAACAAAACTTCATTTTTTTTATCGTCAATGTAAAACATGCAGGCATTACAATCTCACATTTTTCATGATTTTTTTAAAGTTATTCATTTTGAAAAAACCTGTCGGATTGAATTAGTTTTTACATAGAGTTATGCTCAACATTAAATTACAAATTACTTTTCCATTAGGTCGTTCATGACAGTATCCTTCCCAGTGGGCAAAATCTTCAAAAAGTCTCTGTGGAGGAGTGTTTCTTTTTATTGAAACAGCAGGGGATATTGCTTGCCATTCCTTTATAAAACACTTACGTATCTCGGACAGGTTATTGCAGCCTGGTTCATTTTATTTCTCAGGTAATCGGAAATATAGTAAGAGTGCGTTTATATGATAGGCGACATGAAATGGCGTTCTGTTTACATTTAATTTCATTTCACTTCAAAACTCATGTCGGGTGGGTGCCCGGACAGACGACGACATGACTGATTTGCACAAGGAATCTTCTGTTTCGTGATCGTGAGAATGTGCAGTTGAACATGAATCCAGAAATTTTTTGACAGACATGAAAATCAACCCGCCATGAGAAAGAATGTCGCCCGACATGAAACCTCGTGTAAAAAGTCCCTTAGAATAGAAATTCCTCCATGGAGTTTATGAAACAGAAAAGCCCTCTCTCTCTCAAGGGGATTACTGGCGATCATCTGTTTAAGCAAAAAAAAACAACAACAAAAAAATACAGGTTAACAAAAACAGGTAAACAAAGAAGAAAATAAAGGAAAGTACAAACGGAGGAGGGTGTCTGAGAAATTTTGGTCATTAAACACTAAAAGCATCGTTCATCGATGAATTATCAGACCCACTACTTTTTCAACTTATTATTTTTGGCACAAATCTTTCATACGCATATAAGTAATTGACGTGCGGTTTACGAAAAAGACAAAAAAACTTCAATAAGAACAAAAATCACGAAACTTTCTGTAAATATCTCGACAAATAGGGACTTCCTTCTTGACAACAACTCGCGAACCCGAATTTCCACAACAATGGATAAAGTGAAGTTTTCATGAGTGTCTGCTTACAATTTCCTAACTATGAAAACACGTTAATGGCAGACATTACTGGAAGGCTTGAAATGTTTGAGGGGCGTACCTTTAGTGGTGAAATGATCATGTATGGCGTTGATGAAATGCTTAATCATCTCTCCATCCAATTTGTTTGAAATGACTAGAAAGAAGAAACACAGACAGTATGACCAACCTCGCACCCAATCTACTCTCATGATCATTTAACACACGCTAAGATCAATCCGATGTTCTCCGATGTTCTCCCGAATACGCGGAAAACAATACACTTTTTCACCAAGAGTTGGTGCAATACGATTATTTATTGAATATTATCACAAACTCACGGCGATTTGTAGTTTAGCAAAATATATGATCAAGCAATAACTGTGAAACAAGACAATGATAGTTTGAGAGAAAATATTGACGTTAAAACTGAAATTCACAACTATTTCAGAAGTATGGAGGTAGACCTCCTCACTGAGTATCATACACGTGCTCAGTGAGTATCACACACAAAATGATCACGTGCACTCACGTTCCGGAAGCCTTGTTGGCTCGATCTGTTTCAATAATTCCGCATAGTCCGAACTTTTTTGGGATTTTATACTGTTCCATGCCTGCACAAACTCATATGCACTCATCTAAACAAAACAAAACAATGCTTTTCAAATCTGCTACCTTATCGGTCGCTTTTTACGATGAATGCAGGCAAACGGTTATGCCGATGGTGGTGTTATTTTAAAAAATGTCAAAACAATGAAAAATGTGAAATTATACACCTTCTTTAACTGAACTGATTTCCCGCTGCTGCTGTTGTTGCTAAGAGACGAACTTGTTTTCGTTGATTGGCTTCCGTCAGATTTGACACACGATTTATTCTTACAATGGGAGTGGACAGTCTAGAAGGAAGACACAACATTACCATAATGATCATTCAAACAAACCATCACTTCCCATTACTTTATCATGGCGGGGACAGTGCACCAACTCTTGGGAAAGTTCAATTACACGTTGTTTTTTTATAAGAACCTCGTTTATAAGAACGTGGTCAAATATTAAGAACATCTTAAGAACATTCTCAGCCCGAATTTACTTGTCCTTAAAGAAGAAAACAAGGAGAGTTGCTAGAATTACTAAGAAATATTTCTTTCCAAATAACAACAGTAAAATTTTTTGTTTTTCTTCCTTCCTTTGGGAATACAAGAAACATGAAACAAGCAAACAAGCATCTCTAATAAGTGTTTTACACTTTTCTTGGAAGAACACGAATAGGAATTATGAAAGAAGTATGAAAAAATAAGCATATTTAGCCTCAGCCAAAATTTAGACGTTCTAATAAATAAAAAAACGTGTACATGGTCAAACCTCCCTGACACAGCCGGTTCTCATCCGGGTCCTCAAACGTTTCCACTACAAAGAATTATGCTTCATAGGCGATATGAGTTGGAGTTTATAGTAAAGATATCTGCCATACTATAGCTATGCCCTGAAACAGCAGGCGATATTGCTTGTCATTCCTACAGAAAACACTTCTCGTCATAGACTTTTTGAAGATTTTGCCCACTGGATATAGTGTTGAAATTTTTCGTCAACGAACATATGGTCACACATACCTCAGTTTGTATCTCCTCGATTTTCAATTTTTTTCCTTTCTTTTCGGTTGGTCGTTTATTCTCAACTTTCGAAAATTTCTCTGCTTGAATTTTCATAAGTTCCTACAATAAAACAATGCACTTCCTTACGTTATGTCGGCAGGGGACGAAAAATTGTTCGAATTATCAAAAGTTGGTTCAAATAGGGTATTTTCAAGGGTAAAATAATTCATACGAATTAAACGAATGTTCGAATTATCAGGCATTCGAATTATCGGACTTCGATTCCATCTCTTCTAATTCGAAAGCACTCCATCTTTGGTAGGGAAGGCCTATTGATTTTGTCTCGTCCGTATTGATATTGAGTTTTTATCATGAATTTGAACTGCTTTAAAATTGCTATTTTGACACTTTCTAAAGCTTGGTTCCCACTGTGCGATGAACTCTCATCGCTTCATTTTGACCCATCAATTTCAAGTTCGTCATGTAGTGAGAACGTTAAGCGATGAACCTTTCTATGCAATAGGTCATAATAAAAAAAAATGTTTTTTGTCTTAAAGGAAAAAAGTTACGGAGAAACATTAATAACGAAAAGTTTCGGCGTGACGAACTTTCGAACAAAAATATGTCCGAAACATTATTCGTCCGGGATTTTGGTGTGTCCGAAAGTGAACTCCTTCTATCAAAGTTTTCCAAAAATTTATTCTTTATTAATTTATTAATATCTAAATTTATTATTATTACATTTTATTTTCCGAATGTTTTTGTTTTTAATGTAGGTGTTGACACAGGATATGCAGGATACAGTGGAAAAGAATAACTTCATCACAAAACATTTCGTTGTTGTCGTAAACATGATCTCAAATGTCAACAACTTGTGATTGACGTCATGCAAAACATAGGCTTACCTGTCTATATAACGTCTTGCATTCTGCTAGTTCCTCTTTCGCTGCTTTGTTATTAATTTCGATTCTCAAAATATTTGATAAATCACTCAATGCTTCTTTGTATTCGCAAAGTGTCTGAAATACGCAAAAACAACAACAACATCAACTCATGATTAAAAACAACAACAACAACAACAACAACAACAACAACAACAACAACAACAACAACAACAACTTCACTCTTGAAACAAAAATATGAAAAAACGTTAAAACTTTTAGTTGAATGAGTGTGTTCACTCTGTTTTTCTTCTTACTAGGTACGACGAAACAATTGTAAATTTTCCTGATAAGTTACCAGGAGAGACAAATGAAACAAGGAGGAGTTTACACCACACAAGATTCAACAAGTAGCTTGGAGTAGACTTTATGTTAGATGAGTTACCTTCCTTGCATGGGCTCGTCTAAACAGGGCTTTAACGTTATCAGGTTGAAGTTTTAAGGCGTTCTGACAGTCATCAATGGCATCCTTCGGCTGAAAAAAAAAAAGAACAATAAAATATGAGGAAAGCAACTAAATATCACAATGCACAATGGATTGATAGTACTTGAGACCAGACTAGTAAACACAGACTAGTAAAGGGGAGAAAATCAAAGTTAACGTGTACCTGAAAAAAAACCCAAAAACTTGTGTGTCAGAAATTTACCAAAAACTTATTTTATTTATAATCATCGTTCTCATCACATATGTGTGAAATGCATTTGAAGAACATTCCAATTGCAGTTAGAGTTTTTAATCATTGAAGTTTCAACAGAAACGCATGTCGTTGAAACATCAATTACTTATCGAGGAAAGGTCATCGACATTTTTAAACAATGCATACGTGCATGACTTGAAAGTCATCTATTAACTAATTAATTTTAAAAGCACATAGAAAAATAATCCAAAGAACCTACCAATGACTAAATTTAAAACAACACTCCAGTTTGTGGAATTGGCATATATAGAGCAACTTTGAACTGCCAGAATTACAAAATGACCTGAATATATCATTACAATACTTTAAAGGTATATATAATTTCGCGAGTACTAAATTTTGCGATTTCACAGGTATTTGATTTCGCGTAATGAGGAAAAAGGAGGAATTCTAAAAACACGTTATTTTTGCTTTAACTTGTGATATATATTTCATTAAAAGTCTTCGTTGTCAAACGCATCCAAAACGTTTCTTCCTCCCGTTCACTGCCCGAATCATCCGATTCATATATTGTGCGCCCTTCATGACTTCGATCAATTGGAGGTGCAATGGACTGGCATGTGAAATTTTGAAGGCTGTTCCTCAGGAAAATTTACAAATGTTAAGTGCTGGCATGTGAGATTTTGAAGGCTATTCCTCAGGAAAATTTACAAATGTTAAGTTTCAAAGAGAAAAAAATTACAAAATTTCGGGAATCGCAAAAATTATTGTATTTCGCAAGTACTTAATTTCGCGATTTTTTCAAAATAAAAAACGCAAAAATAATACCCGCGGAATTTAATACCTTTAAAGTATATAGATATCTTGTGGAGTATTTTCAATGATATGAACTTTGACTTTTTTTCCTGGAAAAGCATTTCCAGTTTACATTGGGTATATGGGGTGTTGGTGTTTTTTTTAAAAAAAGCGTTAAGCTGGCGATACACAATCAAATTCATCGAATCCAATTTGTCGGATTTGAAAGTTCAGTGATAGACATTATGATTCGCTCATATTTTTTTCTAAACACAAACATAACATGATTGGTTGAACTTATTTCGATTCTATTTTAAAGGAGATGCTCGTCTGCCGTTACTTTCGACAAATTGAAAGAGTTGAACATGTTGAAATTGTTGAATCCAATAAATTGAATTAAAATCTTCTGATACACGATCAAACTTGTCAAATTTGATAAATCGATAACCTTGATCTGGAACGCCTGCTTAAGGCCATGGGTTATAAAAAGTCCAATTGGAAGGAGAAAACAAATAATTAATTAAGTTGCTGAAAACCAAATATTTGTTAATAGAAAGGGTATTATTAGATTTTCTGGTTAACTCGTTACGGGCTATAGACTTTGGTTGATTTTTCCACAAGACCACCCTACGAAAGAGATTGGGAACCAAAGAAACAAGTCTATAATAAATGTGTTATCAGATTCTGTAACAAACCAATATGAAAAATCCACCAAAGTGTGTAGCCCATAGTGAGTTAAGCAGCGATCTATATTTGTAGGCTAATAATTGATTACTGAATGAAACATTTCATTTTTGCACTTATATACTGTATTTCCTCATTTAGTACCCCTCGCCCTCTTTTAGCGCCCTCCTCCTCTTTTAAGGCATCCTATCTTCTAATAACCATCTATCTTAATTCAAAAAATGTCTTTATAACTGCCAACATTTTGTTCGCAAACTTTGTATTCACGAAAATTTCTGATCCTAAAATAGTTTGAACTGGTTTTCTCCAGGACTGATACGGAAATTGTTAAAGCCTTGCGGCTTCTAGTTTAAAGTAGAAAAGGAAAGCGTGCAAGTAACCAAGTAACACTTAAGACTGAAAAGAAAAATTTTGACCTCTCCAGACAGGTGGGAAGTACACTTGATATAGCGGACGTTTCAATCCCGGAAACAATTTCGGACGTTTCAATCAGTTTCAGTACTGGGAGGTTCTAGTTACCATCAACACTTTGTTTAAGAAAATACACCAAACCACTAAGTAAACTCATTCCGAAAGTGAAATATTATTGTTTAACCCGTGTGCAATATGTTGCAAAACATCACCATTTTATTAAAGATGACAAAAACATGAAATAGTATACACAGATAGACCTTTTCATAAATTACGTCACTACATCCATTGTCTTGTTTTCAATGTTTACAATTGTTAATCATGTTCAAAAGAACGTCGTCAAAATATTTACCTCGGATATGGTTTTCTTTTGTAAAGAACGCAATCGTTTTGAAAACGAGGCGATTAATTTATAAAAAAGGTCTATTCGTTGATTGATTCAAAAAAAAGAAGAGGGGGGGGGGGGGGGGGGGGGGGGGGGGTCGTTACCATGACATCAGCAAAAACAACTTATGTGACATGGTCTTTCCAAAAACTTTCCACAAGAAATTAAGAATGTGAAAGAGGTCAAAGAATCATCAGTTTTTAGGATATACACTGAAACCTCTCTTTATAGCAGACACCATCCGATATCAAGTGCCGCGGCAGGTCTAGGGTTAATTAAAAATGTGGAGGAGTACAGTGTCATGAATTTTCTTTTAAAACTTAAGTATTGATTAAGTTATTTGCACGTTTTTCTTTTATACTCTTAATGATCTTTACTCTCCTCCATAAATTTCGCCTAGGTTCTAGATCCACCTCCGGTTAGAACTTTATGGAGAGATAAGATGGAAAGACAGGGATCCGTTCCTGTAAAAAAAAGTGTCCACTATAACGAAGTGTGGGATGTCCGCTACAGTAAATTCTTTTACAAAGGATACCCCCATCAATGGTGGGTCTAGGTTTAGACAAAGAAAGTGGAGGATTTCAACACCATGAAAATGTTTCTATTGCTTTTTATTACTGATCAGGCTACTTGCACATTTTTCTTTTCTACTGTAAATAACTGAACATGCTTCCTTTTCCTAAGTTCTAGATCCGCCTTTGTTGTTGTTATGCTAATGTTTTTGTTAGAAAAAGCTGAAGATTCACTGTGAGTGCATAAACATGATGACTTCGTCTCGCCTACCTGTTGAAGTCTTAAATAACACAGTGCTCGATTAGTGTAACTGGGAACTTCGTTCGGAAGCAGTTTTATACAGTTTGTGTAACATTGGATAGCATGTTCGTATTCACCCTAAATAAAAATAGAAAAGAATGAAAGGTGAATAGCAAGTGGGAAAGAACAAGGAGAGTTATAATTTGCAAGAGTTTTATCATCCAACATTACCTATTTCAAAAAATAGCCTTGTCTTGGCGTCTTGATGTATCATGGGAAGATACATTGATGTATCATGAGAAGATAAAAAGCTGAAATATCTGCTTACTTATCATCACCAAATCAATCTCTAATAATGCTAGCCCCTGCCATTACTTCTACCCATCTATCAATTGTACTTACTTTTTGTACAAATTTATTTCCTTGTTCTTTCAACTTTTGAAACTTTTCTTGAGCTGTCATCTTCACATCCCTTTCTACACCAGTTTCTTGACAATCTGATTTTTCATTGACAGTAGTTTGGTCACAGGATTTCTCTTTCGACACACTTTCATTAGATGCAACTTTGTTTGCAGTTATTGCTTCTGTCGGATTCTTGTGCAATGACTCGCTACTACTTGTACTATTTCTTCGGTCTTCAACAACTTCAGTTTTGCACCATGTAACAACAGGTGCTTTTGGTAATTTGCTTCTCCACAACGAACCATGTATTGATTTCAAAATGTTTGAAACCCTAGAAGAAAATGCTGTAACATTCAGAAAAGACTCGAAGAACTACCAGGTTGTCACAATCTTAAAAATATAAAAATCCAGCAAGTTTTACTCTGGAACAGTATTTTTTCCAGCAGATTTTAAGCTGAGAAGGAATTATTTTCCAGCACGCAATCTAATATACCATGTAACAAGCAGTGTTCAATATGAAAGTGTAGCTTTATATACCGTGACATTGATTGCAAAGCATTTAAGTTTGCACCATCTCGTTGAAATACAATTTGATAATCTATATAAGCTTCAGAATATCTAAAAAAAAAAAAAAAAATAGAAATAGGGAAAAAAGTTGGTAGATTTACGCAAAGTGCTGGATGTGTGTATGAGGGAAGTACATCTGAGTGTATGAGAACACCTTTGCGAAGTATGCATATTAACGAATTGGCAGAACCTTTTACTCATGGCCTTATTTAAAAACAAAAACAAACTGATAGTTCCAAGTTGGTAAATAACGAGGCACAGAATAAATTAAATTAAACCGAGGAAGGGTTGGAAAGGTTATTTTTCAAAATTTTGATTCTACGGTGAGATTATAAGAGGTTTCCAAAAAGTAGAAAATTTTATCGCTTGCATTGTTAGTTTTTGGTTTACAATTATTTTTGTAAAAGACACTGTGGAGGGAATGGAGTGTTTTGTGATGGAATTGATGCGAGAATCAAATTCTATCATAAGTAAATAAGAGATGCAATTAATGCATGCTCCATTTCAAAATTCTAAATGAATTTCAGAATAATGTTTATCTAGGCTTAGGAACGTTCTCAAGAAAATATTTTTACGTCATCATAATAGTCAAACACAAACAAACATGTTGTTTACAACAGTATCAACTTAACTCCATCAAAATTGAAAAAAATGTCAACCAAATCCATAGAATTTTGAATTTTAGATATTCAATACTGTATAACTTAAGAACATATTAAGACCATTTTTAGACCTTCAAAGTTGAAAAGTTAAGAAAGGTTTGAAGGCTTCATCAGTTGAGTATTCTTATAGCAAATCATGTGTACCCATCGGTTACATAATAGTACATTTTCAAATTTTGGTTACTTATTCTTTTCTCTATGAAGTTTCGAACCCTGTTTCCATTACAATAATCATCATTGCGATCAATAGAACTTTCAGGTATATCAATTGAACTATCACTAGAATCACTCGTGTTTACATTTGCTACACTCATAATCATACGATAAAAATGACTATTCATATGAGTATGCTACACTTCAGGATCTTCTTATTAAAACAATCATCTTCGCGTCGATGACGTCACAACATTGAAAAACTTTAAAAACGTTAAAAACCAAGAACATTTATTATCAATAATAAATAATTTACACCTTATCTCAATCGTAAAAACAAGAAGGACTATCATTTTTTGTAAATTTTTATATAAATTAAATTTTTAAATAAATAAATAAATATTTATAAATATAAAGTTCTTTTCAGCAAATATATTTTGGGTAAAAGTCAATAATCGTCTTTTCACTATTCGCTTTTAAATATATAAATAAAGGGAAAATGAAGGGAAAAACAGATAATTTCTATGGGGAAATATTTTTTCGAGGTACAGAGTTCATTGTTGTCTTTAAATAAGTAGATACTCGATGAAGGAATTTAAAACACAAGCATAATAACTGTTTTTATTCAGACTAGACTTGTGTGTTTGTTGAACAATACATGGAATCCAATGATGCGTGGTCCATCCAATCTTATCTTTTGACATGTCCTTATATCTCTTTACAAGATAAAAATATCATTCCTGCAACATGAGTAGTGGTGTTGTTTAACGTTTCCACACATATTATATTCATTGTTCCATTGTTTGCACAAAAGCATTAATTAGGCAGCCAAGTTTATATTTTCCTGAAGTCTGAAATTTTTATTTAAAAAAAAATTGATATCATTGCCGCAAACCCCTTCAGATATAATTTTGTAAGATTCCTCATGTTTAAAATCAATATTTGCATCGATTGACATCACAAAAACTTACTCTAAATCATTCTTAACAGGGTGTCATCAACCCTCATTTTAATCATGATAACAAGCACGATCATTAAATTTTGACATTCCCAGTTTCTTTGGTTTCTATTTTTGTGGGTGGAGCAGATTCAACAACAGAGGATTGTGGTTTTATGTAATAAACAAAAAAGCCACAACTTCGCAATGTCTGTATATAATAAAATGATGGAAGGCTGTCTATAGATAATTTCCAAGTGACGTATTGTTTATAAATACAGACTAGGAAATTTGGCCGAAAATGAAAGTGAAGTTTCCATGAAGATAAAATGGCAGTGATCATGAATCTTTTCCCCACAACCATTTTTTTAAGACGTCCATTTTTATTAGAACTTGCAATAAAATATGTTATTATACTGCTGTCCAGCTACTAACAGACTTAGACTGATGCTAAGTAGCACTTTCTTTGCTCGATTATTACTGAATGTTTCAACATGAAAGATTAATGTCCATTCATTTTGGTTGGTAATTTAAATGCTCTGTATACACTTTGAAAATCTTTCCATTTATTTGCCTTTCCTGAGGGGTCATGAATGAAAATAAAATGTTCATAAGATTTATTTAATAACACCTTAATCTGTATTTTCATAAACTTTGTTTGATTTAAGTTTACACAGGATATAAGCTTGTAATTAACCAGATACAACATCTAGAGTAACAAAAGAGCTATATTAAGTTCTATACATACTTTTCTCTCATTTCATAAGCAGCACCTCTTCGTAAAAAAGCTTTCACTGATGGGTAATATTGTATGGATTTGTCACAATCTTGTATACAATCTTTAAGTCGACCACTTTTGGATTCACAAATGGCCCGATTACAGAACAATGTTGACAACATAATTTCCAAGCCATCAAAATCTGAAATAGTATAAATCATAGAAGCTCGTAGATTCAAAAGGAAATGCAATGAAAGAAGACACCAAAAGGCCAAACTGTCCGTAATTCATGGCATGCCATCTTGAAGTTGTGAGAGCAATTTTACACAGGGCATAAAAATGAGATAGAAATACCGTATTTTATGGAAAAACGTCTGAGAAGTTATTTAAAAATCAAACCAAAAAATCAAAAAATCAAATCATTTCTGGAGGCGTTTATTTAAGAACGCAACAAGAATGTATTAAAAATATGAAGGAATGGAAACACTACTATTGTAAATTCCCCATAAAGGAAAGAAAACGTTAATAAAAAGCGTTTATTTATTTTGGGACTTGTTTCAAATGGCGTTTATACAAATGAGGACGTTCTTTCGATAAAATATGGTACAGTTTATTAATTTACAAGAAACTTTTGAATGGTCTCAATTAATCAATCATTTCGTTCTTAATACTGAATACTGAATAAATCATTTCATTAGAACAAAAACCTCATACATAGTTTCTGCTCACCTTTCTCTATCAGACATATGGCTTTTGTATAGCATTCCAATGCCTCACAATATTGGCCCATCTTAAATAAATTATTTCCCTGATTTTTCAAGTCCATGGCATCAGCAGGCACTTGACGAACTTTCTTGGTTTCGACATCTATGGAGACCATATCTTGATTTGGTTTCGCATGATGGTTAACTGGAATTTTTCCATTGCAACATTGAGTTTTTTCTTCTGTCAAAACTGAAGTGGTTCCATTCGCAACATCATTTTTCGGTACGCTATCAATTTCTTTAATGACCAGTCTAGTGCCATTGCCAGATTCTGTCAGTGAAGGTGTTTCATTATTAGAAGACGTTGAGGTCTCAGAATCAACTTCCTCTACTTTCAGCCTCGTCCCTTTATCTGATGAATCATTTACTTGATTCCTAAATACGATTCCTAACGGTCAATCAGTACTGAAGAGCAAGTAAGCAAACAATACTGAAAATATGAGGACTCACTTTAAGTCTTTGATAATTTGTTCCAGCATCTCCTATAATGAATATTAAGTAAAATAAGACCGTTTTCTCAAAATATGTTTACGCAGTTTAGAATATAATGAGAATTTTCTCAAACCTTTCCCCTTTTATTAGACGGGTCAATTGAGAGCACTTTTTCAAAGTCTTTGTACGCTTCTTGAAGATTATTTAATCCTTGTTGTGCAAGCCCTCTTCTAAGATACGCTATGGAAAGTCAGGAAGGCATGAGTTATTATAAGGCTACTAATCTTAGTCACTGATTTGTTTTGTCATTAGAAGAGTGGTTGAAACAGATAATTTTTAAACATTAACATACGAAAAGTTTACTCTTATTATTGCATTGAACATAAAACAGTAAGATCAAAAAAAGTCAATCACCTTTAATGTTATTTGGTTCACTAGTAACAACAGCATTACAATCAGCCAAAGCCTGGCTGAAGTTTTTGAGCCTAATATGAGTTATAGCACGATTGTTATATACAGCCGGATTTTCAAAGAGGTGAATACTGCGGTTGTAATAAATAAGGGCCTCGTTGAAGTCACCGGACCGAAATGCTTCATTTCCTTTGTTCTTTTCATTCAGAGAGGTAAGTTTTAATTCTTCGAGGGATTCTAAGAAAAGGAAATAACAAGATCAGTCTGTTAGTTATAGAAGATCTTCTATGAATGCAATCCTGTTATTATAAGTTACAATTACTTCTAACCTCCCAAAATATTATTCACTTATTCGACTTTTAAGACGAAATCAGTACTTGAGTTGATGGAGAAATAATACAGATGTTGCAGGGATTTCAGGCTTTGTAACTTTATGCTTGGCAATGACTTATTCTGAACGGTACACATTGCATTTCACTATGTTGATTGCAAAAACGTTAAAAAGGAGCACAATTTCATTTTTTGAAATTGCATTATATTTACATGTTGTAAGGGATCAGGGAATATGAAAAAACAAAAATAAAAACAGGATTGTAACATACTTCCTTCTGTATTGTTAACTTTCTCATCAAGAAGTTTATGAGCTTCTGTACTGTTTGCAGTAGTTTTGATATCTGTTTCTTCCTCGCCCATTTGCTCAAGGTCTTTATCAATCTTGGACCATTCGTCATATGTTCGTGGAAGTGGCTTGCCTTTCGTAGAAGAATTTGCAGGCTAAATGGAATGTAGGTAAGAAATGAAATCAGGAATCAAGATATATCATTCCCAGTATTTTTAAAAGAGGTTCCATGCATTCCTGTATTGATCTCCAATTATCTTGAAAAACATTACTATCTTTAAACGAAACAAGCTTATAAGTACTAATGAACAAAAATTTGATTTCAAATTAAATACCTTCTGCTCTGTAACATTTATAACAGTAGAATTGCGAACAGGTGGCAACACGTTATTGGAAAAACCATTTTGCTTTGAAGAGGTTGGTGGAGTCTAACACAAAAGTACAAAGATGTACGATATCAAGTAAACGTGAAGCTATGTAACAATAAAAGAGCAAGATAGCCAGTTCACTTTCTAATTTATTTTTCAATACTTTTCGATAATAACGCTATCTTAATTTTCAATTATCTTCTTATACTAATACGCAATCTTGCTTTTTTCTTACCTAACTTTTAAAGAAAGAACGTTAAGTAAAAATTTTCGGAAAGTTCGTCAATGGATGTTTGTTTATGTTTATTCCGTATTAGCATAAGGCACTCCGGCTTAGTGCTTATAATTGTTTTATGATATAAAATACTTAAGGGAAGACATGATATAGCATATCAGGCGGAGACTTCGAATTATAATCGAACGTAGCAGCTATTGACAACGAATGTAAAATAGTTGTTTGAAGAAAAAAGAAGTGTTTGTTTACATTTTTTAAGACGAAGTAATAATAAGAAACATGGATAAAAAAGACAATTTTTATTTACGAAGAATAGTTTTTACATATTTACGAGTTATATGTAATGTTGAAGGTATAAGACATATCAAACGGCATTTTATCCAGTTTCGGTTTGTTTTTTTTAGATTTCCAGAGAAAAGAAAGAAAATTTAGTAAAAACTGTGTTGAGCATGGTATTTTTTTAGTACAATGATAGAAAGAAGAAAGTCAAGAAGGTATAAAAGATTAGAGATTTGATTAATCTGTTGGTTTTGGCCGTGAGTAAAATTAGTTAATATCGATGGCCTTTTTTCTAATTGGCGATCTCTCTGTTCCTGGAATTTATAGAGAAAGAAAACTCAGCTTTGAAGAAAGAAACATTCTTCGGAGGTATGATTCTTTTTAAGATTTAGTTAATACCTTATATCTTACATACGTAAATCTGTATATATTCCAAAAGTTAATTCTGCGATGGGTATTGTAGTGTGGGGTGAGTGAGATATTTTACAATTTGTGAATATTTTTATCTGATAGTTAGTATTGATAATTATGAATCTATTCACCACAAAGTCTGAAAGTATTTTTGGTTGACTATAAAGTTAGAAAGTGGGAAGAATTAAGAATTGGTTAGGATTTAGAAGTCGAAAAAATACAGCCTTTTATTTAAGTTTTTTTATTTTATTAATTTTTTTTGTAGCAAGTTGTTTGAGGGACTTGGAACTATGACGTCATTATCATGACGTTAAAATGTATTGCCGACTTCATGTCGGGCATTTTTTCGATGGGCTTAATATAAATGATATTAAACGCATAATTATTGCGTTAACTGTTGCCGTTTTGGGCCCATATTGGCTTTGAGTTATGGCTCAAATTGATTTCTTCAGTAAAACTTTCCATTAAATATGATTCGACGTAAACATGTAATAACATTTTTAACAGACAAACTTCTTCCACGTTCTGTGATTTCTATTTTTGGCGACAAAGAAAGGAGAAATCAATAGTTTTACCTCAATACACAGGGTTATAAAATGCTTAGTATGGCGGGTAAAATATTTATAAATCGATGAAAAATTTTAGGGCGGCGTTTTGGACTGTGTTTTTGTATTACATAGAGTTATTATCAAATGATTAGCATAGCGTGTAAAAACATTTTATTGAGAAAGATGTAAAAAATTTTTACACGCTACACTAGTTCTGCTACTAATGGTCTACCTGTAATTTGTTGACAATGTTTTGTCTTTCATCTTTTTCGAGATCGTTGGACAACTTCTCCTGATTCAATTTTTCAAGTAGTGTACTACAATAGAAATTTGAGTTTAAATAATTAAGCATCCTGATTCCACAAAGCCCTTTCTGGACAAGCAAGTTAATTGATTGTCTAAATGACATTGGTTAATAGCCAGTTAATATAAAGTGTTAAGCAGTTGTGCCAATGAATATCCAGGATTATGTACTTAAATTTTCATCCAGAACCACACTTTTTTACCTGTTGGGTTGCTTTATAGCTAAACGCTTTTCTGTGAACTCTTCCAGTTTTGGAAAACAACCTTCTTCACCAGAACTGAAATAACAAAATGAAATAAAAATCACTTTGAAATGTTTTTTTAAAAACAGCTGTTTTACTGTTCAGCCTTTCTAAGGTTTCTTAACTTTCTCCATGTAAAATGAGACAAATGAATACACCCGACAATTGATTTTCTGGTTAAATATGTTTTAATACATCAGGTCTGATTTTTAAGGGGTACATATGTATTCTATAGAAATCATGTATGTTAACATGTTTTAAAAATATCCAGGAGAGCAGATGTTACAGTTCCTATTTCGTAACTATTTTTATGCATGAATCTTTTCTTTTTTTGTTGACTGTTGAGATTGGTATCAATTTGCACACTCTTTGTTATTATTCCCACTCATACTTTGTTTACACACTTCAGTTACTAACCAATTAGTAACCCTCATAATGTAGTGCCTTTTCCACCAATTTGAAACCTTTCTGAAACCAATACATTCAGACCTTAGTAAGTGGAGAGTATAATCATGTCATGGACGCAATGATTTGCGTTGGGCTATGTTTCAAGAAAACCTCTGATCACCTTGATGCCAAAATCATTCAATATTCAGTCCTCACAACACTTCGTAACCAGAAAAGCGGATCCTGATAAAAAAAACTCATCACTGTACATCACTGTCTACGAGATTCAATTGCAATTTTCATGAGATTTCATAACTAGCAAAAGACCGGCCACTAAAAGCTAAAGAGGTTATTAAATAAGAAGCAGCAAAAAATAATTTGTTCACATTTTAAAATAGAATAAAATGAGAGAACAGTAATATAAAAGAAATGAGAACATACCGCAAAATCTGCAGAATTTTCTGTAATTCGTTAACATCATTACATGTCTCGATATATTTATAATCCAAATGCTCGATGGGAACGGACGGGTCACTTTTACAAACACCAAACATATACGTCATGGTAAATATACATTAATATTCTTCGGAATAGAAAAAAACATGATTCACAGAATGAAAGACAGTGAAAAAAATATGGAAGAACTAAAGATAATCCTGCCTAAACTCTTCAGGTTCTATCGGGTGTATAAATTACCATAAAGGAATACATGAATAGACAAACACCATTTTGAAGCATTGGTCTTGATAAAAAATGCAAATGAAACACATTAATCAAACAGGCCAGCAAAACAAACATGACATTATTTACAGCGATATTATTAATAAATGATACATCTAGTTAAAAACCAGAACAATCAGATTCTACCAGAACCAAAGAAGAAAAGGTAATTATCATTTATCATCATCTCAACTTTGAACTAAAAGCAAATGACTGATATTTGAAGGCATCAATGTTGTTGTTTTCTCTCAATACTGTGAATTGCTTTTTTTTATTGAAACAGCAGGCGATATTGCTTGCCATTCCTATAGAAAACACTCCTCCTCATAGACTTTTTGAAGATTTCACCCACTGGGAGTGTCCCATCATAAATTTCATGACAAACTTTGGACGATAAGACATTTGAATACCACCAGTTCACCACCAAAATTCAGATTTTGTTTATAACAATCTGGAAGTCGATAAACTATAACTTGTGTCATGATGTACTGATTTGATTAATTATTGTAAACATAGCTTGAACTTCATCTATCACATTTTTCAAGTCTGCATTCTTCTCTTTTAGCTCCTAATAATAATAAAAAAAATATCTCACCAATAATTGCATTTTCGTTTTAAGTATTATTCAAACAAGTAAAATTCAAACTTTTCAAAATTTGAATACAAAACACTGCCATTTCACACATTGTATATTTTGGCTAATGTTTGTATCAAGCAACGAAGTAGAAATGCCATTTCCAAATAGTTGATCCCACCCGATATTGAAATTTTTTGAAACTATTATAGGAAGAAAGTATAAATAAACAAACTAATGTACTACTTGAGCATGCTTTAATGAAGCAATGGGAGGCTCGACACAGACACTAACACACAGGCAACACTGAGCACTTGGAAATAATTTATAAAGTTCTAGCTAATGATTTATCTAGAAAATAATTTTTTGCCATACTAAAAAAACAATTAAATGACTTTTCTTCACGAATATTAGGTCATTAAAAACCAATGAAGAATCGCTAGCAAATGTTTTGACATCAGATGATCGAGATATTATTTCATTACCATGGCTACACATATTTCTCAACGCTGTGTGTAGTATGTCCTTGACTCTACTGTGACGATATATAGTGGTGTCGTCTGCAAATTGTAAGTAAGATGTTGTAATATTGTCAGACGTACCATGCACATATAAATTAAAAATGGGCCTAAAATACTGCCCTGTGGTACACCATACTCCACGTTATTTAGTGGCGATCTTCTGTCATCTATTGGACAAACTGTTTTCTGTCAGTCAAGTAACTATTGATTAGGTGTAAACTACTTTGCGAAAAGGTTAGCGAATGTAATTTTGTAGTAGTCCACAGTATCAAAAGCTTTACTATAAGCCATAAAAACAGCTAAAGTAACTTCATTATTGCTCATGGATTTTTGTATATTATCTCTTAGTTTTAATAACAAAGTGATACTCGAGTGACCTTTTCTATAACCCGACTGTGTCGATTTACAAATACCTATTAATGAAATGTAGCAACTGTTTTAGTATGATTTTTTCAAACAATTTGGACAGCACCAGAAGAACTGATATTGGTCTGTAATCTTTGAACTTCTTAGGACTCTTTGTTTTTGGAATCGGACACACACGAGTGATTTTCCATTGATCTGGAAATAATTTTTGTCGATAACGTTATTAAGTATATGTGTTTATGGTGATGATTTTGGAGCTTGGTTTTATGATGCGATAGATCGTGTTCTTCCTTCCTTCGATTTTTTAGACATCAAAGCTCTCTTAAAGAAAGTCTTTTTTGTATCTGCAATTTGTTTTTTTAACTTGATCACAATACAGATTCCATGCTTCTTCCGTGTTCACTTCCTTTGCGGTTCCTCTCTGTGTGTCGAGATTGGTTTTAATATTTTTTATATTTAAACTTGCCATCCATGGTGCCAGAGGACGTGTTAACTTTGTGCGGCATAACGGTGCATGCCTATTGATAGATTCAACAGTTAAATCACTCAAAACTCTGACTTGATCACTTACACCATCAAGGTAGCTGATCAAAATCAGAACGGAAATCATCCATACTGACTGTTTTCTATTTCTGATCCATTTGTACCTCTTTTCGAACTTTTCTGATATTTAAAATAACATTATGCTAAATAATGATCACTGATCTCATTGGCCATTTTGATACTCTCATGAACTATTGTTGTGATGATATATGATCAATTAGACATTTATCTTCTCTTGTAGGATGGGTTATATGTTGAGTGAGATTGAATGTTTTGAGAATGTTGCCATATTCTATAACCGCAGAAGAACTTTTGTTCAACATGTTGATATTAAAATCACTGGTTAAAATTATCACTCCATCCCATTTAACTAATATCTGGCTTAACAAATTATCTAATTTTACACACAATAACTGCTTATCTCTTTCCACAGAACTTGGCTGGTACAAACTACCAATGAGAAAGGAAGAGTTTTTATTTTTTCCTTTAACTTCAAGCCACATGTGTTCCATACTTTTATCTATACTATAGATGTCGGTACGTTCTTTAAATTTAATGTTGTCATTTACATAAAATCCAACACCTCACCCTCTTGTCTTTAGACGGTTTTTATACAAGTTCATATCCAGGTATCTGAACATATTGATAAAGATTGGTACTACTTGTTAACCAGGTTTCAGTGATGCTTATGATGTCAAATGTTTCCAACATAACGTGAAAAGCCATGAATGTAGAGCTCAGTGATTGAGTATTTAAATTTGCTATCGATGTCAATGGTGATCTAATATCTCTTTGTGATCGATAACATTATTGTTAACAAATATCTCTGGAACAGGTTGTATCATATCAGTTAATTCATAGGTTTGGTGATCATCGAAGAAGTCAGGAGTCAGACTTGAAGGAAATACTAGATGAAAGCATGACTGACAAGTCCATTGCAAAGGCACACGTGATCCGATGTTTCAGTGAAGCATATTAGCACACAAAGCATGGGCGAAATAAAAACAAATATCACATACTAGGTGCTTTTGATTGCACCTAACGTTTTTTTCACGTAAAGCATAAGATGGCACTTTCACCCTATGTTGGAGTGTTGGTGGTCCAGGATTGAATTCAATATCGCCACTTAAAATAAGTTGTTGTGTAGCACAATGGTTTTCATAATACAAAACCCTTGCATTACTTCTCTTTATTTTTCTGACACGATGGTATTGGAATTCAATGAATTCGTACGATGTATGAATATGATAATTCCCAATGCAATAATTAAGTGGGAATAATGTAGTTATGATGAAAACTAATTTTATCTCCATCGTAGATGAGATTATTTATGAAAGTATGTTGTGAACGTTTCCAAAGTTTTCAATATAATCCCAAAACTCCGAAAATATCCACGGACTCAAAATATTTTGCACAAGCTTCGTCAATATATCCAATAACAATTATTCATAAAAGCCACATTAAAAATTTGGGAGTATTTACACAAAGTCTTTTGTTTATGGTCCACTTATACATATATTATTGCGTTAACTGTTGCCGTTTGGGGCCCATATTGGCTTTGAGTTATGGCTCAAATTGATTTCTTCAGTAAAACTTTACATTAAATATGATTCGACGTAAACATGTAATAACATTTTTAACAAACAAACTTCTTCCGTGTTCTTCTATTTTTGGCGACAAAGAAAGGAGAAATCAATAGTTTTACCTCAATACACGGCATTATCAATGCTTAGCATGGCAGGTAAAAAATTCATGAATCGATGAAAGATTTTAGGGCGGCGTTTTGGACTGCGTTTTTGTATTTCATAGAGTTATTATCAAATGGTTAGTATAGCGTGTAAAAACATCTTTTTACACGCTTTATTATAAATTTTGAATATATTATATTATATTGAAAACGAGGCGAAGCTTGATAAACGGTCACAACACTGCATTTAAACAAAAATTTCTTGCGCCTTTGTTTTCGGTACCAATTCAAAACATAAATTTCCAGGTTGTGTGTAGAACTTGAAAACGTGTAAACATTTTAAACAAATGAATGTATTAATGTATTGACAAGATTTTCAAAGTATTGAAATATATTTATAATATATCAAGCGACAAAAACACGTCTGCTCTCCTCATCAGACATAATTATCATAATGGATTATCTAGCTTTTGGCAGGCAATAATAATAATAGTAATAATAAAGTATAACCACTACAAACTTTTTAAAAAAGCTTGTTTCAAAGCTCTCAAATTTGCAGCACAAAAACTGAATTAGTTTCAACTCCAACCTGAAAACACAAAAAATTTAATATCAAGGCAAGTAAGACTTACCTTATGAAGTTGTTGATACTTAGGAGAATGGTCAACTTCCATATTATTAGATAATGATGTCATCTCCTTCAAGGTTAACTAAGGTAAGAAAATATAAATTATTTGAAATATACTATGAAAAAAGTATTAGCACACAGAATAACAATACAAAATGTTGTAGGATACTAAGAAAACCTTTGATGGGTGTTGACAAGATTTACGATGGTAATCATTGAGAAATGAAAAAATATAAAAAATGATGGCCACCAAAATATTCCGGTCATTTTAGGGAGGTGGCCTTCATATGGAAAACATGTGCTCAAAGGTCATCGTCTTCAGATTAACATATTGACTGTTTTCTGCAGGTTATTAACCAACTTAAGTCATAAAATGAACAGCAACAAAAACAGCAAGACAATAATTTTCAATTACTGTGAATATCTGAATGAATGGCTATGTTGTAAATCAAGAGAGCCCAAGGTCACAATATCATCAAAAGTTTAAATTGTTTTGTCTGAAGACGTGGAGGGAGTGAGATATTACCAGTTTTTATGTTGGTATTTCTTTAGATAACTTCTTATTTATTATTTTATTACAATGTAAAAAATAATGTTGTTTTTTGTCAGGAGAAAAAAATTAGAAATTATGTTCATGCGAAATCCTCTTAACAATTGAAATTTATTTTACTGACTATTATACAAAGTGAGAAAACAGCTATGGAGAGTAGAAAAGTGGCCACTGCGTTAATGAGGTGCCAGTGTTATAGATGTATGTTTAGCCTAAAATTCATTTAGGAGGACTTCAACGTGGACGTTTAGGAAGAGTAGCTGTTATAGCAGGTTTGACTTTAATTACTCTGAAGTTCTTCAAATTCTTCTAAAAACGGCTAAATTTCATACCATCGTATATTTTTCCTTATTCCGAGGGCTGGTTAAATATTTTCTTATAGTGAAATAATACAATCTTAGAGTGGTTTGTTTACTTGTGTTACGAAGGAGCAGATCGAATACAAAAAAATTTGACAGAAATGCAACAGTACAAGTTATGGAAAACTGATACTATTGAAAGTATGTTTAAAGAAAGTAATTTCTTAAAGGGAAAGTAAATCCTCCGTTTTGTTTATTCTTTGTTAGCCATTTCTCATAAAATGAACAACAGTATTGAAAAAGTTTTATTATGTAAACCAATCAGCAATATTACCAATTTGTCCTGATGCACATTCATTTCTCTGACACAAACATCATATGATTGCTTTATATCTCTTAGAGTTTTCTTTATGTCAGATAATAACTGTGATACGGCCATGTTGGTTTTCTCACAGTTTTCTGGTACAGCTGAAGGGTTGCTTTGTGTTGAAGCGTTATACAGAAGTCTCTTATGACCTAAAATATTACATGAAATAAGTGTCATTTCACCTGCTCACACTCAGCCGGTGAGTTTTTTTAGAATGGGTCGTGTTCACCCTTGTTAGGGCTCATCTGCCGTCCATAGTTACCTTCTATAACTCTATAACCATTGATCTTTATATTATACATACCATATTTTCTCAATATAGTAAATGATTTTCAAAATAAATACTTCACCTAGCAATTTGAGAAGCGACTTGTATTCATCATGTAAACGAATTGTTGACTCAGCGCCTATTTTACTATGATCTATTTCCATTGAGATGTATAAATAATATCTTTTAGCTGAAAACGAAGGAGATATAAAAGGTAATACAGAGTTTAATCGTAATTTCGAGATGAAAAAAATAGGAACCAGACTATAAACAAGCTATCTGACTACGAAAGAAAAACACAGTATTAACTTTTTTTTTTTTTTTTTTTTTTGGGGGGGGGGGGGGGGGAGGGGGGGGGGGGGGGTGGAACCTTTGAAAGAGGAGTATAGGAATTGGTCAAGCTAAGCATTTTGTAAATCAATTTCAAATATGATTTCAAGAATTTGAATGTTTTTTAATTTGTTTGAAACTCAGAGAAAGTCCGTGATTATTTTTTTTATTTTATATATAAAATTCAGTCAAACCAATTGAAATTAAGGGCTTTTTCCATTAGGCAGAATTGTCTGTGCGTACCATGGCTTTGGCGGACTATTCTGCCTAATAAACGTTTACTGTTGATTAGATTCTGAATGAATTTTCATTGTTTGAAACTATAATCCCAGTATACCAAACTACTTTCTTCGGTCCCTTCAGAGTTCATTATATCCGGGTGCTACTGTAGATACAGGATACAGAATAAAAATAAAATACATTAATTGAAAGATTTTTAAAATATTCTATTATATATGATGAGAGTTGAGCTAGATAATTGTAAACAATCTGTTATTATGGAACCAATGTGCAGCTATATAGTATACATTATTTGTAATTAGTTGTACATAAAACGTACTTTCTGATCTCCACTGTAACGGATCGAGTGGGAATTGAACCCACAACCTCCTCTGTTATTCCTCTGTTGTTCAAGTAGAAAAGTCTTGTGACTTGGCATTTTATCCAATGAATTCCATGCATTGTTGGGGGAAAACAGGCATCATGGTCAAATGTTCCAACTCCTTTAAAGGTGATAAATTTTTAAATGGACTAATTTTTCTGAGTCCAAATTTCCAGTGTTTTTTGTGTGCATTAATATTTGCAAAAATGTGATAAGTGAAATGTGTTAATTTATTTGCAAACAGGCCACTCTTGTTTGATGCATTCTTTTCTAACTAACACAAAGATATAAAAAGCATTTTTTGAATTCCTTTTTTATATGGATTATTATATTGCGAATTGTTGAAATCCCGAATTTGTGCAAAATTTGCAAAAATTAATCCTTGAAAAAATTGTTTTCCTGCAACCAAAATCCCCTCTCTTCTCTGCTTGCTGATTGCTGCACTCTGTTCTGAGAACTGAGACTGGTGCATCAGTTTTCAAAATCACCTTGACCAGTAATTTAATCACCTTGATCGATTGAGAGCAATAAATGGAATAATGAAATAAATTTCTGATCACAGAAAGTTTGGATTAATATAATTTTGATTTAAGGTAGGTTCACCTTTGCTCGTCCCAACAACTTTAGTATCCAATAAATGAAAAAGTAAACCTAGTTTACGTTCAAAAGGATATAAGATATGAAATACAATATCAAAACAACATTAGTAAGAAAAATATAAAAACATTTCTTTCCTTTCCAGATTAGAGAAACGGAGGATAAACGGATCAGGAGGACACGTCCATGTTCAACCATGTTATTATTTTCTCGTCATGCAAAATTTTCAAAACAATTTAAAGATAAAACACGGAACAGGAAAATAACAAAGTAGATACCGTAAAATCCACGTGCCGAAATAGTCCCAAAGGAAACTCTAGAGACGATATTTCTTTTCTTTACCACTAATTACCCCTTAAAGCTACTCGTAACATTTTCATAACTATTACATCACGATCTAAACTAAGGGGGTGTTTATATGGGAAAAAATTCATCCCGCCTAACCGGGCCCTCACTTTAGCGGGACACATTTTACCGGGATGAAAAAGTTGTTTAAGTCACGTGATCAAGTAAAGACAAGTAAAGACCATCTCGCCTAGGCGAGACAAAGTGTTTATATAAGAAATTTTCATCCCGCCTGACCGGGATCTCGGCGAAGTCAAGCAAGATCCCGGCAAGGCGGAACAGCTCGTTTCTCATATAAACACTCAAGAATTTTTATAAGGATTTCTACAGAGGCAAGATCTCGGCAAAGTGAGGGCCTCGGTTAAGCGGGATGAATTTATCCCATATAAACACCCCTGACTCTGGTAATCAGCTGGTTATTAAGCATGGTGAGGACATAATATCGCACCAGGGAAAGGACCCCCTCCCCCCCAAGATATTTCAAATTTAAACTATTGGGTCAAAAGTTACTTACTGTTAGCTTCCATTTTAAATGTTTTTCATTTTTTTTCATTGATTAATTGCTTCAATATTAACTTGTGTCAAGAATAAAAGCATGACAAGCATATATGAACCTACCTTTATATAAAAATATTATTGATTTTCAAATCTATATATTAATACACTAAATGTAAATGTAGTAAACATTTGACATGCAACAAACGTTTGTTGACAAAGAAACAAGAAAAGAAAAAGAAAGGTAGTCAAGAACGTATGGTACACTTAGATTAGTTAAGTTGTTAAAAGTTGTTAAAAGTAACTTTATCAGTATGTAAAAGACGTAGACATATATAAGAAGAGGTATGATCATATTTTTGCTTTTGTTTTATTATTTAGGTTAGTCTCTATTATGATATAGGCTACAGAAGTAAAGTAAACTACTGAGGGTTTTTAATTCACAAGTTCTTTTTTTTTTATTGTAATGCCCGAGTGGACGTACTGAGAAATGAATCGGTAAAAATGTTTTACCCGCCGCCGGGCAGCTAGTTTGTTTATATTTCTTCAAATCGATTTAGTTTGCATCTCCAAAATCTAGCATTATCTAACATAACTCCAGCAAATGCATACACTGGGTCATGAACACTGGGTCATACACCAGATACACTGGGTCATGAACAATTGGCCGAACAATTTTCATACTAATGATACCAATCTGGAATCTGCACAGCTTTTTGCAACAAACGGTTATCAAACGAAAGTAATCTGATTTTCTAGCATGCCCAACGAGGACGCCATTTCTTCGCATTTCGTGTAGACTTTACACAAAACACTACCACATGGAGAAATGGCATCCCATGGATGGTAACGGCAAAAAAAATATAAAAAAATCTATCGTGAAATCCCACCAGTGTTATAGGTTATTTGGAAGTTGACTTAGCATGAAAGATGGATACGTATAACATTGCTCTAACTTGTCCGAAGACCAGTGTGCTGTCAATGGCTGCAAATAGGCTCCGATACCCTGCCTTTAAAGCACATCGGAGTGAAAGTATCAAGATACGACGACATATGACTCGAGTAAAGGATTTATTAATAATAAATATTACACACACACGCAGGGGGTGCGTAATATTTATTATTTATTAATCCTTTATTTCAATTCGGTAAAAAATTTACAAGATCTAATAAATTAAATAAATATATAAATAACTAAAAGATGAAGCCTTAAAAATATAATAAAAAAGAACCGAGCTATTTAAACCGAAAATATCACTGAACTCAAAAAACATTGAAACATTTCTTAAATAGATATTTTAAAAATACTCAATACATTGAATCTTTTTTTTCATTGGGGATCATACTCCAGACTAACGGACCAAAATAACGAAGAGATTGTTTACCGTAACATTCAGTTCTCACTTGAGGTCGAATAAAACTATTGTTGTCATTTGAGCGTAAGCTGTAGCCACTAGCCGTAAAAACATATCAGTAATCAATTCATTTGATTGTCCATATACAACTTTGTACATCTCAATTGCTAAGCAGTGTGTGTTATGATGATGTATGGATACAGAGCTATTCCTTATCTAATAAATCAACAAATGTAGTCATTATAAACAGTTCAAAAAGTCAATCTGCGTTTTTGAAAGTTAAGAACTTTGGCCATCCGATTAAAGGCATTTAATTTTCTACTAGCTTTAGAACAAATTTGTTTGAAATGGTTATTAAATTTTAATTTCACTACTTGCCCATATTTTGGTTACCTTAGTCCAAAAGCTCTCGTCATTATTTCCAGCAACCAGTAACCAGTAGCAACTAGTAGTTTACATTTATCTGTATTCTTCATGTAATTGCTTTCAAACCAGCTGAGGGGTACTTTAACGCACTTTAATTTAACCCTTTACTGGGGGTGGCATGGGACGCGAATGCCAACATAAGCAAAGTCAGCAACTGGATACGAACCTAGATATGTTTGTCATACTTATTAGATCGTTAGTGATATATGTCTCCGTGGTACAGGAAGGAAATCATCAAAGGGATACCCCCGGTTAAATATTTATTTCAGCTGAAATTTCTAATATGGTGTCAACTTTTTTGTGCATTGTCTTCCATGTTTCTTATGTCAGAGAGTAAGCGAAGCATTCTACTTAAATCGATCAAAAGCAAATTAAGGTGGTTCCCCAATAAAAACTCAAAATTTTGATAATTGCATGTTTTACTGTAAGTTTTACATGGAAATGGATCCCGTTAATGTACTAAGCACAAAATAAGAAAAAAAATTGCAAAAAATGAATTATGCGCATAATTAATTAAGTTTCGGTCTCAAAAAGTACAAGATTTCGGTCTAAAATATCTCAAGAACCGTTTTACTAAAATGAATGAAATTTGGTGAAAACACTTTAGGCATAAAGAGCTATGTGCTGAACCAAAAAAATACCAAAATATGGCAGCCACTTCTTTGTATTACATCAAATAAGGAATCCGGGCTTTTTTGACTGCGGCTGGTTACATTTGTAAGCTAATTATGTCACCCAGGTAAATTATTTTAGACATTTTATTGATTCAGCACATAAACTATATGTTGCTTTTACAATTTGCAGAGTTTCAAGAAATTTAAAGAAGCCAATCTAATAATATTCTTGGCAGAAGTTCTAAAAACCTTATTTTCAGAAAACGGAGTTTTAAAAATTAAATTACAAAAAAAGTTCAAGCAACGCTAATTAAAATGCACCCTTTGAGTGGAGCTCAGATAAAGCATAGTAGATATATATTGCTTTTTGACTAGATTTCCGCTTTCCAAAGCTTTTAAATTTGCTCCAAATCAAGGGCATACAGCGGTTGCTAGGGCCGTTGCTAAGGACTGAAAATTGAGTATACCTCATTAAAATCGAAATTTGAGGCATTTCCTGACTCTTTCAGGCAATATAATTGACAAATTCGGATTCAGCAGTAATTTTTCGACAAAAACAAAGTGTTTTTCAAAAATCAAAAAATTTAAGAATTTTTATTGGGGAACCACCTTAAGGTAACATTGAATAAAAATTTCTTTTCCGAAAGCCATTTCTTATTTGTCCTTCCAAACTGAGAGAAAGTTTTCCTAAACTTATTGTTCTACTGTTACTCACAAAGATTGGAAATCTGCTGTCAGCCATGTGCGATGACAGGCTCTTTCATCCTATGATTTTTCATCATGTACATAAACATATGACCACGTTAATCTTAATCTTATTGAGGTCGCTCTTGTAAAGTTAATCGAAATTGCAAGAAATATCGAATGGTCGAGCATTCAAACAGCCGAAATTACCGAGAATACGGAACCAAAAGAAATAAATACCCTCAAGAAAAGAACACAAATTTATGGCCGACAAGAAAGGTTATCAAATACCGACAAAACCACGTTGAAACCGTCGAAAGAAACCGACAACCAAAACAAAGAACACAATAAAAATTGTTATCGTTGTGGCAATCCGTTCGTTAAAGACCATGAGATCATGTCCAGCAATAGGGAGAAAATGTTACACAATTGGCCGTAACAACCATCTTTCAAGTATAACGTCCATGACTAACACGAAATAAATAATCATGTTGGCTTTTGTGCTGACTACGCTTACTGAAAAATATATAATCAAAACACAAACAACCTGAATTGGAAGAGAATTTTTTTTAAATTTATTCTAAAGATGAAATGTAGACTCTTCTAAATCTGATTTAAGCGTATATTTACCAATGTAAAGAGCGGAAACCCAAACCTCGTAACGGGAGTTATTTCAAGAACCCTGTATATCCCGGAGCCATGTTGGGTGACCGCAACTTCGTACCCAGAATCATTCGTCTCTTTGATATAAAGACAACGAGACGAAATTAATTCCTACGAATGTTTTTCAAACCTTAGAAAGGGGGAGTATTTATTAATAGAGCTTAAATCTATTTTATCTATTTTCTATGTAAAAGGAATCGGTCAGAGAAGAAAGGACTCACAACGCGTTGTCGGTTCTTGATTCGTGATTCTGGCTTGGCGCCCAACGTTGAAAACTACACCGTAATGAACAAATCAGCACTTTTAAAAACAGCCTTAAGCTAATACACCTTCCCGAATTCACGTTTATATGTCGCTTCCTGACTCAGTTGTCCATACGAGCCTCGTTTTGATGCTTAGCAAATCGCCGTGGGACAATTTTCGTTACTTTCAATTACAGATGCGAGGTCCGTATGGACAACTGACTCAGGATGCGGCATATAAACATGAATTCGGAAAGGTGTATTCTCCACGAGGCAGAATCGTCCGTACGGACTTGTCTAAAAATAAGACTTTTGAGCCACAGAGCATGCAGAAGGGCCGCCAAAGTCAAGAATTGATTGTTATTGCATGCAAGCATTTATGAAGATATGTCTCTTCTCAAGTCCACGGTGCACTGGTTTAACGTTGTGCGAGCTGAAAGAGTAGATGCAACTGGTCTGCAACTTGTGACGTAACAGTCTACCATTTTTAATTTCAATGTTTTGAAAGCAAAAGTCGAGAGGACGGTGGAGATGGTGAACTGCTGATATTTATTTATTGATTTGTCTCATGAAGAGGGATTGTTGTTAAAAAAGTAGTATTTTTTTGTAAATACTGTATGGTTTGGAATGTTTTAGGGAGATTGGTATTTTTTGTGGAGGATCCCTTTAAAGTCAATGGACAAAAATGTTTCATTGGGCAATCTACCATATCGTTTTTTGGAGTTGAAATAACCGATGAAAGCGTTAAAACTGAACCAGGAAAGGTCAAATCTCTTGGAAATGCATCATCACCATCGAATAAAGCCGATTTAATGTCATTTCTTGGACACATTCTTGAGTCGTTTTATACCGAATTATTCCGAGAAAACCTCGATCTTACGTCACTTGTTAAATAAGAACACGTCATTTCTGTTTACTATTGGCCAGGGAATAAACAATGATATTGAGACTTTTATTAAATCATATACGAAATGCCAACAGGTAAGCAGCCATTTAAACCGACACCCCCGTCACGATTACAAAGTTACCAAAAGCGCCGTGGACAGTAATAGCCGCAGATTTTTACGGACCTTTACCATCGGGGGAAAAGCTCATGGTTATCACCGACTTATTCTCAAAATTCCCAATCGTCGAAATTTTACGGTCAACGAAATTTCAAACCGTCGCAAATCACCTTAATTTTTTTGGCATTTTTGGTTATCCGTCGGAAATGAAAACGGACAATGGACCCCCATGGGACAGTACCGTTATTTAAAACATTCCATGCAGAACGAAACATCAAATATTCACCATTGATTCCGTTATGGTCCAGGAGTAATGGTCAGGTGGAAAGATTCATGCCGACAATCACAAAACCCGTCCAACTGGAAGCATTCTTTACGCATAACGTTTCAAAACTTCCGTAAAAGTATCCACCGAAACACCGAAACACCCGCTAAATTATTCCTAAATCGCAAAACAAACTGCGGAATACCAAATCTGAACAATCAGAAATCTGAACACTACTGAAGTCGAAAAACATCATGAAACTTATCGCGTGAAAGCCAAGAACAACTATGATAAAAGAAAACGGAAATTTATCAGAACAAACTAAGAGAAGGAGACAAGGTTTTTATGAAGAACGCGAATCGAACAAAGTACCAACCGACTTACTTCACCGACGAATTTACGATAATAGGAATAAGCAATGAACTTATTACGGGTTTAGAACCGAAACAGACAAAAATGTAAACGTCACTCCAGTTTCTTATACTGGTCATATGAAAACGATATGATATAACTTTATTTATAGTCGATTAAAATGTACAAATTTACTTAAATTAAAAACGAACATTTCCCTGCCAGTTTCTTGTTAGAAATTGTTTCTACTTTTCATTCAATCTACATTATCCGCCGCGACTTTCAAGGCAAAAAAAACCATTTCTACTTTTCGCTGCAGCGATAAAAATCGCCTGCCTTGACATTTTCCGCCTTGTGGAGATTAACATGTAAACAGAAGCGATTATGAGTTCATGCCGGCATGACTTTTATGTAAATATCCCCTGTACTAGCACAGTGTTTACTAGCACGCAAATTGTTTCATCTGTCAGATAATTTCATCACATTTCTCCGCGACAAACACAAAGTTTTGTCCGATAAAGTAGTATCTGTCTTCAACTTCACGCGCAACTCAGTATGAATTTCGAGTAAAGTACGATTATATGCATGCACTGGAAAAAAGGAAATAAAGGCGGGTTCACTGTGATTGTCAGAGAAGAAAAGTGAAAGTTTGCAGATAAAAAAATTTGGGCAGATAATTTTTTTTTCAAGAATTTTTATTCCGACCACGATTACCTTTTCTAAGTGTAGAAGAAGATTCAGAAGGGAGTATTTTTTATGAATTTTATGATTTGTTTATACAATAATATATAATTAGCTATATATAGCAGCTAGCTATATAATATAGCTAATTTCTTTTTTCGTTTCTTTCTTTAACGTTGAAAATTTTATGGGCTATGGTACCATGCCTGGAATATTGAAAAATACATAAATATGTCACTTGAAGGGTTGCACTTGAAGGGAGTCCCTTTCCCGGAGTGATATTTTGTTTTCGACATGCTTAATAACCAGCTGATTATCAGAGTTTGTTTGCAACGTGATGTAATAGTTTTGAAAATGTTACCAATAGCTTCAAGGGTAATTAGTGGTAAAGAAAAGAAATATCATCTCCAGTGTTTCCTTTGGGACTATTATGGCACATGGTTTTTACGGTATCTACTTTGTTATTCCACTGTTCCATGTTTTATCTCTAAATTTTTTTGAAAATTTTTTGTCGAGAAAAGAATATATGGTTGAACATGGACGTATCCTCCCATTCCTTTTCTTCTCCGTTTATCTATCTTCAAAGGAAAGAAATGTCTCTATCTTTTTATTACTAATGTTGTCTGGATAGTGTATTTCATATCTTACATCCTTTTGAACGTAAATTAGGTTTCCTTTTTTCATTTATTGGATTCTAAAATTGTTTTGTCAAGCATAGATGAAGCTACTTTATATTCTCTGATATTTGCTGTGACGAGATTCAGTGTCTTAATTTTTGTGGGTCAAACTTTAGAAGAGGGTATCATTACACAAGTACATTCTTTTAAATTCTTGTACTTATCTGGAAGTAAAATTTGAGAGCTAATTGGGGATTAATTTCCAGATAAGAAAACGGAATATCGGGATTTTTAAATTCTGCAACAAAGATATGAAAGTGCAATTAAATAGACATATATTTGCTCTTAATTCTTTCGAAATTGTAAACAAATAATCGGAAGGTTCCAAAAAATTTACTGAAGCTTTGGGAAATTACAATTGAAATTTCAAAATATTTTGATTGTAATTTCACGATTGTAATTTGTTTGTTATTTGATTTTAATTTCAGTAAATGGTTCCTGATTTTCAGATGAAGAAATCTTTTTTAAAATGTTAGACTTGTTCAACGGAGGAAACATTAGAGTAAACATAAGAAAATTAATTTCTGCAATTTTCATATCAACAAACATTTACTATTATAAAGAAATAGTAGTTTAGATAAATTTTCCAGATAAGGAAATTGTTTCCATGTGGGGTGGGGGGAATATTGCCGTTTTAGAAGAATGTGCCAGACTGGGTGTATATAAGGAACAAATCAGTTTTAGTTGATAACCGTGTTGCCACACTTTGTTTTCAGTAGGAGGACCATTAGATATAGTTGATTTAGGAAAGATGGATTAGTAGATGGATTTTTAAAAAATTCTATACAATAAAGCAAATTGGTTCATTGAGTTTTTTTTACTAAACTAAATGCAGAGGCGGATCTAGGCGGATGTTGAATTTGTGGAGGAGAGTGTTAGCTATTAAACCATAAAAGAAAAATGTGCAAGTAATCCCATTGGTGATACAGACTGAAAACAGAAATTAGATTGATGTGCTCCTCCACAATTCTTGACATACCCTAGATCCGCCGCTGAAATGGTGACTTCATTGCTATTATTGACTCAATGCATTATTATATATTTAGTGTATATTAGAACTTATATTTGTTTTGAACTCCCCAGTTATTTAGTACTTTTTAAAAATATTTTGATGGACGTTTCTCAGAGGGGGTGATAAAAAGGGTAGGTAATTTTGAAATTTGAGTGAGCCCTGGGACACTTAAAAGTAGGAGACGCCACAACAGGAAATATGGTAGTTAACAATGAAATCTGTCAACAATGACCTTTATTTTTTCTCGTTTCAAGTTATCTAAAAATCTTTATCTTTATAGTTATCAGCCTATATTCACTTCACCTTTGATTTTGTTTTATGTCGTCGGTGTGACTTTTCATATAAAGACTGAAATTAATCAGTGTTTCTTTTGTGCAATAATGACAAGAGTTGACTAGGGAAGGGGCTGGTATGTGTAACTTCTTTTTTTTTTTTGTCCCATAAACATAAAGAGGAAAATAATTCCTGTTACAAAGTAGTTTATTGTTACATTGTGAAATTCTTCTAATCTTTCTTTTTGCTTGCTTTTTTAATTATTCACGGTGTTGTGGTTGGCCCTATCGTACTCTTTTTGCACGCAACTAAGGATTGGAACTCAAGTTGCTTCACTGGTTTCTTATTTTCTTCTGTAAGTTTTTGGCAAAAGGAGAAAAATGATAGAATTATAAATAACACATGCTAGATCCTGAAATAAAGGAAACTATAACTGGTAACTGTAACAAGAAATTTTATGAATAAAAAAAGAATAGAAAAAACGACTGGAATGGATTATTGAATAACAAAAAGATTTAAAATAATTTTTTTAAGTTGCTTCGTAGAATCATAGCTGAGTACTTGATTGCTTATTTTTTTTTGCCGAGTTGCTTATAAGTAATTTAGTGTGAAAGTACGAAAGGCAACCTCTCAAAATGATCGTCTTTCCCTAAACATATATTATTTTTAAACTGTTAGTTCTCCCTATAAGGTTATTGATGTTGTACGTTATGTAAGCAGGAGGAATGTCAATTTCAAACTTGTAAACATTTCCCAGCAGCCTCCTATTGACTACAAGTAACACGGTCTTTGTAATGGTATTTTCTTTATAGAATTAGCAGCAATGGAAGCATTTTTGTTCTATACTTTTAATCTCACTTGTTCTTTAAGTCTTAATCTCTCAGTCACTTTTTTTTACTCATATATGTTCCTCCTTGCCACATTAATAATTTACAATTTATAATAATATAGCTTATCTTCTTGATAAAATAAAGCTTTTGTTTTATGAATTCATTTGATGGAAAAGACATTTCTCCAACAGTTCAGCGAAAACATTCAGTTTTTAATTATGAAACTTTTATTTTATTGCAGCAATATTTCTTTTGCTTGCTCAACTTTAATGGAAGTTCTTATAAATCTTTTGTTCGTTCACACATGTTTTTGCATGTGTTGTTGGTTTTTCCATGTGATCTCGACGTTCAGCTGTCTGTATCATTTTGTTCTTTACACACAACAACTTTCAGTGGGGAATTTTTTTATTATTTATTGTGCTAAATGTATATAAGCTAAGACGTCAAACATTGAATTTTTAGGATTTTTAATAAAACAGAAAATTGAAAATGAAAAATGACGTGTACCAACCGACAGCGACGGACAATCTAACGTCAAACGAAGAAGGCGGCGTCGAAACGTCGGGTAAGGATTTCTTTGCATTATTACTTGTTATAGGAAGAAAAAAAACGATTAAAAGATTTTCTTGTAGTTTATATTTTATTAGCAAGGAAACATAACGTCAATATATTTTCATATTCTCAGAAATTCGAAATGTTAGGTTCACATCAGTAAATTGAAACACCTGACCTCTTTCTTAACCAAATAAACTAATAACAATAATAATGTTTAAGGGAAAGAGAAACCTACGAAAATAACAGAAAAAATATGACTTTCGCGAATGACGATTTATGATTTTTGGCGAGAATAAACGATTGGCAGTGACGGAGGATTTCAAATGGTTATTTCACCCTAAAACTTTGATATAATAATTAAAAAATTTATCATTCGTTCAAAAAATATCTGCAATCAGTATTGGTTAATATCTCGTTTATCAGTGCAAATAAAAAATAAATGCAGTGCAAATAAATGATTTGTATACATTTGATGCAATGCAAGGGCTTCCCCCTATACTAATACGCGTACAGATAAAAAAAACCTTGTCACATTTGAATCCTAAAGAAAGTTTACGTTTTTTCGATTTTCGATTTTTTGTACTAATGATAAATCAGTTATCACACAGTTCCTCGTGCAATATGGCGAATATTTGTCTCGTTTCTGATATTTTTGCTGTTATTTCACTCGCTTAAAGGCTTGTGAAGCCATATATGATAAACACAATTAGCAATAAAAACAATAACTTCTATTAAAATATATTCAGTAAAACAAAATAATTAGTGGACTATATAATAGAAAATAGAAACTTGGCTTTTGATATCGTAAATAGTACGCCCTCCAAGTTCATTATAGAGAGTCATTATAATTTAATCAAAATAATCTTTCCTCGAACATTTCTGTTGACAAAATTCTTAAATATTATAAATTACAGACGAAAAGTCCATTAAGCTACATTATAACTAATGAAACAAACCAAAAATTAAATTCCCGCGGCGATAACAAAGTGTACGAAAAATCCCGTCTATTTTAATAAAGCCGCTGAGTAATTAGTGGGTTGAAACAATTAAAATGTGACAATTCGACAAGCACAAAATGTTGTCTTTTCCATCTATAAAAAATACTGACATTGGGGAAATTTTTTCCATGCTACTTCAGGAAATTCCGAGGTTGAAAAAAAATTGTTTCGCGGGAATTTTAAGATATTTCGTGAAAAGTAACTACAGACTAGGATTGCTACATTGTCTTTTACTAGGATAGTTTGTGTAAAAACCCTATGTTTCTCTTGCAAAAACTTCGAAAGTATAGTCCGAAAGAAACTTTATTTCCGCCTAAGATAATTGTCTTTTGCGAAGAGTCGCCATCTTTAGATTTACTTAGTTAACATTTTTCTATTTATCTAACACGGGATTTCAAAAAACTCGCATTGAAAACATAATGACTTCAAGTGACATTTCAAGAAGCTTTACACGAAAGTCTTCTGTGTTTTCATGTACAAATTTATTCCTTAGTTTAATAAGTTTCTTTCGGGCTGTCCTGTATACGCATGCTTCACTACCGTTAGTGTCCTATATAACTTCCACATTTCTCGAATAATTTAAAAGGCTTTAACAGAACAAAAATATATAAAGGGACAAAAAAGCGAGGCAGACTATTAATAAATGTATGTCGGCCAAAATAGCTGCGTTCCTTGTCATGCGAGAATCATATAGCAATGAATGCCTTCAATCTTTAATCTATATATCTACAAATAATCTTTAGCTTTTAGATATTTCGTTTCCCAACAGCTGCGTTTTCTTTGTATATTATATAGATTTTCTTTAAACCCATCTTGCAAATTTTCTATCAAATTAAAATGGCTACTGGCCGAAATAAATGCGTGATTTAATAAAAATTAACCTGCGTTTTTGAAAGTTAAGAAATTTGGCCTTCCGATTTAAGGCATTTAATTTTCTACCAGCTTATGGTTATTAAATTTCATATTAAATTTTAACTGACTACCAATTACAAGCCCAAGTAGGTTTCTCATCACTACTTTACCTATCTTAGGTGGTTTTGCGTTTTTGCGCATGCTCTGTACTTCAAAAATGGTATTTTTAGACAAAAGAGCATGCGCAAAGTCAAGAGCGCGCGGACGATTTCGCCTCGTGGAGAATAGGTTTTATACCGGACATAACCATTAATTATTTCACTGAATCTATGTTTTTAGTGACGTACAAGAAAACGCAAACGCCTTCGTTGCTATGGAAAATGGTAATGGCTATCTTGCTGTTGCTATGTGTCATTTTAATGATAGCGCTTATCGTCGTGTCGAAGAAAGTGAGAAATCAAGGCGACTGTGCCGTATGTCAACCCTGTAATAATACTCATGTCATGACGACGATGAAAAGTTTGGTAACGACCACTGTTAATACCTCGCTGTCTGGATAAATCAATGACTTTTAATAAGGGTTAAATCTATTTTTAACGAGTGTTTTTAAATTTTTAACTTACATTCACAACACATATTATCTATAACGCTGTAAGCACATCACACCATCATACGTGTAATGGGAAACGACTACGGACAACACCGACAGTCGGAGACGATCATATTATTCGGCAAAACCTTTTCCCACATAGAACGATGAAGTGGGAACTGTTCAAAAGATCTCACGAATATCTAACCCACCAAAAGAATGGTCTGTACCATCTTGGACAGCTTTTATGAGTTTCTAAACTCAAGTTTTCAAGTAATAGTAACTATTCACTGTCCAACTAACTTATTTAGTATTTCCACTTGGAAGCTTGTTTTTATTTCTCAAGTGTTTTATTTCCTCTTTCACTGCTGTAACATTTTATCTATGATAGTAACAACTTTGTATTTCTACTTCATGTCCTGAATAATGATAAATGATGAAATCTGATTGGTCTATCCCTTTTGATCTGTCCCTAGTTTCAAATCAGATTAGAGTAATTTAAATTTGAAGAATCACAAAATCTTCACCATTCGGCTGCCGTACTCGAACTTTTTCTTGAGCATAAAATTTCGTGAACCATCGACCATTCACGAAAATTAATGCTCCCGGAAATTGGCGCCGTTGCCAGGAAACGCCAAGAAACTAAACAGTCGATAACAGGATTGATTTTTTTTTTCAGAAGCGTTCGGTAATTCGTGAGAAATTAAAAAAAAACTGCAATAGTATCTCGATATAACGAACCCTGAACGGAGGTAGAAACCAGTTCGTTATATTGAGAGATTATAAGAGAGGGGATTTTTTTTAATGGAGGGAAAAGAGAACGTTATATTTCGTTATAGTTCGTTATATTTGGACTTCACTGTTTCTTTTCGCTAAAATTAAATTAAATCAAATTAAAGATAATGAAATGTTATAAGCTACTTTAGGTTTTTCCATCGAAGTTTTTCTTCCGAAACTTTTTCCCGACGAAAGTATTCTTTGTCAATATAGGAACAAAGGGTATCCTATTTTTGGCGTTAATCGTTTTATCCCTGAAAAGCATTTATATGGCAATGTTCCAAATCCGAAGTTTCTAAACGCCCGAAGTCCGGTTTTTAAAGTATGCCTTTGATTCCAAGGTAGTTTCCGTAAATAATTTGAAATCTGAATCTGCTTCATTTTCCTTATTGATCAGTCTAATGCTCTCTTCAAAACAAATTTAGGAAGTGTTAGATAACAACACATGCAGAATAATTTTGATGAAAATTTGCAATTTACAAAGTAACGAAAATCAGCAGAAAAAAATGTTCTGTTCAAACAGATCTTTAATAGATTTTCAAATTAAATCCTTCAGAGAATTAACGTCAATTTACCTTCAGTAAAAATTTACATCAACACGCTTAAATTACGCAACTAATATAACTCGAGTTTCCAGTCAGTTAATTATTTTAATTGTGAAGGATTTTGATTTTAATTACAATTTCATTATATTGTATTGGCATCAACATCATTTGTTCTTCAAAAACACAGTCAAATCCTCAGGGGAAACTCAGCATCGTCGGTGAGGCTGTCATAGCTGCCTGTGGATGCGTGACAGGTAATAGATAGTGAAAAAGAACAAAATATGAAATATAAATATGAAGATAAAATGTAAACCCAAATAAGGTTAACAGAAGGCAAGTGTGCAGTCAGTCGATGACTCCAAATGGGCTGATAGGCTGCTTTTAAAGCGCATCGGAATGAAGTATCGAATCGTTGCATGGCTGAGGCTCGAACAGAGGTGCTTTTTTTCGACTAAAGAGGGATTCCCACCGCTGACATCTATTTATAGTTCATTATCTTTAAGTCAAAAACGATCGAACAGTTTCTGGTGGTTTTAATTCGAATGTTGTTCAGTGTAAAGAGAAACCTGGGTAGACGTGCTGGGGAGAATTTGCAAACAAGACAAGAATGTTAAGATGTAAAAAATTTTCAGAATTCAAGCAATTTTAACAAAATACAATCTAAAATTTCCTACTCTAAGTTTCGGTTTTAGCTTGGTTTCCACTCCCAAACAGTTTTACAAAAAATGAAAATATGCAACAATATTCTTTTTTTAGTTCCAAAAAACTTTTTTCAATTAATGAAAAATTTCTGACAAAAATCATGAAAAATGTATTCATCTCAACCAATCGAACAAATACCCACATGGAAACTTTGTGCCAATTCCATTAAAAATCATTGTTAATTATTCCTATCATCTTCCCTCCCCCCTCCCCGAATAAAAAGTAATGCTCAACTTTTCCTCGTTAAAAGAATAGTGGAAATCAGATTTTAGAGTTAAAACATTTTCTCAAACCAATCCAAAACCTTGACAATTTTCAATCGACTGCTGCAATTTGTTTCTCATAATTTCTATGGTTGGATATCGAGGCAAGTCTAACAGGTTGAAACACGTGTGAGCCACTGGTAGATGATCACAATTTTCACCACCTTGCACAGGTTGGATAATAAACTATAAACAAACAAACAATTTTGCAAACAATAGTATTTTTCATTAGAAAAGCTTAGTCGCAAATTGCAAGCAAAATGCCCTTAACACAACTATTTACGGATTCTAATTTCTCTCTGTGTGTGTGAGTTGCAGTCCACCTTGCATCACCACCGGAAGTGGTATTACCCCAGGAAAAAAATTAAAGTCACCGAATACAGATCGGAAAGTAATATAGATCCCGAAAAGCTGATCAAAGAAAATGTATGGGATCACATGTTTACGACAAACAGTTACTGAAATATCGTTGATCAAAGATATTTCTGACGTCATGTGATGTCACAGTTCCAAAAGTCTTCAACATTTTTTCACATGCCTCGCGGCCAATTTGGATCCTTAATAGAAATATTTGCCCGTAAACGCCGCGTTCTTTTTCGCCACGCAATACAATGGTCTCAATTTGTAGCCACGCGATAAAGTTTCGAAAATAGACTCAAAATATTTTCCTCAGAAATCTCTTGGATAGAAGAAAGACATTTCACCCATGTATAGCAAACGGGCTCCTCTTTCAGCTCGCCAAAAGCTTCGTAATAGCATGAGGAAGGTTCACCATGATATCCTTGTGTGGTGCCGTGATACACACCTTTCCCGAAATTCAGTTTAAACGCCAATATTTGTTCAAACTATCCTACCCAGCCTCGTTTTGATGCGTTGTATTGTTGAACGGTAATTACTAAATATATATTTTGCATATATTTTATATATATGTGATCATTTTCATAAAATTATCAAAACATGCCCTGCGTATGATAATTTGGCGAAATATCGACGTTTAAAACAAATTCGGCAAAGGTAATATTAGATCCAAACCGTTTCAGAACAGAATGCTTACCTTCATACTCAGTAGTCCATGAATGGGAACGTTACTACTTCCAGTCAAAAACACTGAAGAATAAGGAATGATGTAAACCCAGTGGGCAAAACCTTCAAAGTCTCTGTGGAGGAGTACTTTTTTATTGAGAGAGCAGGCGATATTACTTGCCGTTCCTATAGAAAACACTCCTCCTCATAGACATTGTGAAGATTTTGCCCACTGGGAAGCATAGTTTCCACTTGTGGTTTATTGGGTTTATTACGAATAAAATAAGAATTAACCCAATAGTGGAAACGTTAAAATTTTAATTTCATAATCGTAATTAGTAAAATAAACTTTATAAAACCTTGGTTTTAAATATCAAAACACGATTAACTTACGATTAACGATTAATCGATTAACGATTAACTTGTTGTAATTAATTCTTTTTTTTTAAATTTGTCAAAGGATTTTAGGCTTTGTATGACGTAATAGCACTATCAGACGAAGTGTTTCGAGGAGAGTGTTGTTATATTCGCTTTCTTTATCAAGTAAACGTTTCTTCCTTTTTAACGACATTTTAAGAAGCAATAGCTATGAGTGATGTTTTTCTCTCTAAGAATTCATTTTATTTTTATTCTATGTGAATAAAAATTAAAACTCTTTAAAACCTTGCAGTTGAAACAGTTTTCGTTTTTTTTTATTAAACTTAATTCCCAGAGCAACAGTTCAGAATTAATCGCATAAGGAATAATCGTTATAAGCCTAATAAGTAGTATCACTTAAGAGCTTATGTTGTGTTTATAACTTGGTAACAATCATAGTCGTAAGAGCATTCCCTGGTCTAGAAGGCTATTGTGAAGCTCTTTTGTCGGAATTTTTAACATGAACTACCTAAATGTAGTTTTTTCTGCATGTAGTTTGTTCTGCATGCACTTTGATCACATGACATTAAATAAATTCTGTGGATTGGTTGTAACATGTCATGTGATCACAGTGAGTACAAGATTAAAAATAGCCTATTGAAAAGATCATAGAAAAAATAATATTTATAGATATTTTATATTTATTCTACTATTCATTTTTTTTCATTTTATTTCATTGCCCCCGCAACGAGCGAGGAGGCATAGTAGTTTCACGAGATAACGAAAGCCAGTTTTCGATTTTGTTCGTCAGCGGCGGATCTAAGGTATGTCAAAAATAGTGGAGGAGCACATTAACATAAAGTTTGTATCACCAATGGGCTTACTTGCACGTTTTTCTTTTATGGTTTAACAGCTAACATTCTCCTCCAAAAATTTCGTCATACCCTCTAGATCCGCCTCTGATCATCATCATCCAACATCCATGATGCTTTGCGCGGTTTTCAGAAATCAGCTGTCATTGCGGGTTTTTTCATGTTGAAAGCGTTCGGTCAAGAAGCTCCACTCCTCAAAATCAAGGTATTTGGTTTTTATATATCTTTTTTGTCCTTTTGTTATATATTTTTTTCAAATATGTTTGTAAAGAAAGTTTAAACATGAAATCCATTATAAAGATATGAAGAGCTGCAGGAACTGTAGAAAAAGTGGAGACATTCGGAGGCAAAATTTCTTGCTTGATCAAGTTTTTGTAGAATACACCATTCCGATATATCTCGGAAAAATGTGTGCTCCTTCACGATGTTTGGATAAGCACGTTTTATGAAGGTTATCACTGTGAAAAAGTGTTTGGCCTGGAAAACAAACCAATCAACTTCTTGCATTATCTGATATTTGCGTTGGTATCCCACCTTTGATGATAGATGTCACAACAACGTTGAATTAGTGGCGCAGTGAATGTTGAAATTTCATGATGCGCTTGAGTCAAATTTGATGATTTTTATCATATCAATCAATAGTCATGGGTAGAATATGTAATAGAATGCTGCATATTGATTTCATAAAGAAAGATATTTTTGACGTCGCAAAAACAAGAAGTAGTCCTTGATGTGCTTGACATACTTTAGAGACTAACCTAGCGAAAAAAAACCCCAAAAACTTGAATGAATATTTTCTTTTAAATATATAAAATACAGAATTATATGGATCGAATGAAATTCTTAGATTTTTTTTATTTCTTTATTCGACAAGATCTTGCAAACCAAGTTCATGGTGTCTTTGTGCAAAGAAATCTTTTTCAAGGTTTTATATTCTTTTTGATCTGCAGCCTGACTATTCAAAAGCCTGTCTCTACTCAGTCTATTGCGGGGGACATTCATACCGAGAGCTACTTGCTAGTAATATGTTATAGACCAGGGAATTTTCGAATGACCCCATGAACAACAATAAATACCAGTACTTTCAGAACATGAGCGAATGAACGTAATGAATGAATGAAAAACCGCTGTACTGCATCATCAGAAGAATAGCAAATGGTACGTGGAGATATCGAAAGACAACTAAACCAGTTTCTTACCGAGAAACTTTTTCTTCATGTCCAAGTTAAACTCGTGAAAAACTTCCCAAAAGTTTTTGATGACGGGATGGTGACGATAGTACTCGCCTTTATATTCGGCTATCTGAAAAGTGAATAACAAAACAACAACAACAACAACAACAACAAAAAACCTATCAACCTAACAACAAAGAAGAATTTGGAATTACTGCTTGTAAACAATCAAGCCTTGTATCGCACGAAATAATAATTTGGAAGACTCCCTCATGAGCTCTTCGACACTTCAGTACAAAGCTTTCATTATTCAACTGTGCATTAGAAGTAGGCTCCTAACAGGTCACATTTACCAACAATCAGGCCTAATCCTGTATATACGAACACTTGTCCAAACATGACAGGTGCTTACCTTCTCCAGATCATTGAGATCATAATCTTGTGAACCGACAACCATTTCCATTAATTCTTGTGGTTGGAAAAAGTTCAACACCCGTCCACCACAAACACGATGAAAACCCATTGCAAACGCTTCATATTGCACCTCGATGGATTTGTTTAATTTATAATCGATATATTTATTTACAAATTCTTCTCTAAAAGATAAGAAACATCACAACAGCAACAAACAAACAAACAAACAAACAAACAAACAATGGTTTTACAGACTCTCTCACTATTAAAGTTACGGTGAAAAGTCTTATTAAAGTGTTTGAGAGAACGAGGCATAACTTGACTTTAACCTCACTAACCCAGATATAATTTATAAGGTTTACACCATAAACTTAGGTGATGAGAAAGTTTCTATATATCAGCCTTTTTCACCGCAGGTGATAATCGCGAAATAATTTTCATGAAAATACTTTTAAGAGGGCAAATTATTGAATGGACAAATTTTTCGGGATGTTTGCGAATTTTATGCACTAAATTCCACGATGAATAAGAATCGTGTTAATTTTTAACGAAACAATAATAGGAATAAATAAACAATTAAATGGAGAGAACCCCGCCATATTGCCTTGAGTGTTTTTATGGAGCCGGACGCTTCCGTAAAGTAGGGACCTTACGCAACTGCGACGGCGACGGCGACGAGGACGGCAACGTGAGGGTAATTCTTGAATATTCGAATAACAATGAATCACAAAGCAATGAAAGTTTAAAGATGTGATCTGTTAAAACTAAAAGTTTGATCGATACACTAAGAAAGAAAGAAATGTTATCGAAACAAGATAAAAGCAATACAAGATACAATTATCCTTGTGCCTTTCAGTACGACTTGAAAATATAACTATTCACGTTGTGTAGAACGATATAAAAAACTGACAATAGTCTCTCAATGGTATAGTATGAAGTAGACTTTCTTTTTAAATGAAATCCACAAGGAAAACGAATCCTTTGTTTCACTCCTGTCGCCGTCCTCGTTGTCGTCGTATTTGCGTATAGGCCAATTTCCATTCAACAAAAATTCCGCGCGGACGTATACGGAAATATACCTCAAGGGACTTCACACGCATGCGCATTATTTTTAGCATCGATCATGGCGGAAAAATCAACGTTTACCGGACAAAAGAAAATTGAAAATTTTCAACTTTTTTTTTAACCAAACAATGCTTAGCAATTTAAATGATTTGTTGTAATAGCCACAGAAAGATTTCCATTCAAACACATTAGTCCGCGCGGAAAAAGCTGTCTGCAAGGATATCAGCGTTGAATGGGAATTGGCCTTAAGTATCGACCGGCCACGTGAGGTCGGAAAAAGCTGTCTGCAAGGATATCAGCGTTAAATGGAAATTGGCCTTAAGTATCGACCGGCCACGTGAGGTCGGAAAAAGTTGTCTGCAAGGATATCAGCGTTAAATGGAAATTGGCCTTAAGTATCGACCGGCCACGTGAGGTCGGAAAAAGTTGTCTGCAAGGATATCAGCGTTGAATGGGAATTGGCCTTTAGTATCGACCGGCCACGTGAGGTCGGAAAAAGCTGTCTGTCTGCAAGGATATCAGCGTTGAATGGGAATTGGCCTTAAGTATCGACCGGCCACGTGAGGTCGGAAAAAGCTGTCTGTCTGCAAGGATATCAGCGTTGAATGGGAATTGGCCTTAAGTATCGACCGGCCACGTGAGGTCGGAAAAAGCTGTCTGTCTGCAAGGATATCAGCGTTGAATGGGAATTGGCCTTAAGTATCGACCGGCCACGTGAGGTCGGAAAAAGCTGTCTGTCTGCAAGGATATCAGCGTTGAATGGGAATTGGCCTTAAGTATCGACCGGCCACGTGAGGTCGGAAAAAGCTGTCTGTCTGCAAGGATATCAGCGTTGAATGGGAATTGGCCTTAAGTATCGACCGGCCACGTGAGGTCGGAAAAAGCTGTCTGTCTGCAAGGATATCAGCGTTGAATGGGAATTGGCCTTAAGTATCGACCGGCCACGTGAGGTCGGAAAAAGCTGTCTGTCTGCAAGGATATCAGCGTTGAATGGGAATTGGCCTTAAGTATCGACCGGCCACGTGAGGTCGGAAAAAGCTGTCTGTCTGCAAGGATATCAGCGTTGAATGGGAATTGGCCTTAAGTATCGACCGGCCACGTGAGGTCGGAAAAAGCTGTCTGCAAGGATATCAGCGTTGAATGGGAATTGGCCTTAAGTATCGACCGGCCACGTGAGGTCGGAAAAAGCTGTCTGTCTGCAAGGATATCAGCGTTGAATGGGAATTGGCCTTAAGTATCGACCGGCCACGTGAGGTCAATTCAATCCCAATTATTCATTAAGGTAAACTGTACATTGCATGGATAAAAAAAAATTCCACGCGAAAATTTGTCTTCTTAAGATAAGAAGATACAGTTGAACCGCGGTAAGTGGGACACTCGAACGAGTTGTGAAAACCGTCCCACTTAACAACTGTGCGAATTAAGCGAGGTACAATTCTAAAGGTACAAAAACTCAAGAGGGAATCCCTAGACTTTGGGAATGTTTGAGTTATCCAGGCTACAACTTAAAAACAATTAAAAGACTACGGACCTGTTTTCTATAGTAACGACCTTGTCTGCACCATTTGGTACAAGATCAAAATGTTTTGTCTGACCGAAAAACACTTCTGTGATCTATGAAAAGAATTGCTCAATTACAAAACATGCACAGGATAAACCTTGATATCTGGCAGTTTTATTGTCTACATTATTATTGGCCAAATTCGCGAAATGAATTCCTCGCTAAAAATCGTCATAGAACAAATTCGCGAAAATAATTCCACGCTGAATTTTCTCTCCTTAACATAGTTGGACACCATTTTTTTTTGAGTTGAGGCAGGGAAGGTGATTCGAAAATCAATCTTCCAGAACTCGTGAATTCTTCGAAATAAAATCACATAAAACAACAACCTGGAAGTTTAAGTCAAATGTTTGCACAAAATCGTCTCCTTGGTAATCCAACAAACTTTGAAGGTTCCTGTTAAAATAAAACAGTACATTCTTCAGGTCGAGAAGTCATGTGACCTTGAAAGCAATGAAATTGGCGTACTGTTGGAGGAAAACAAATAGAGTGATAAAACGTTCCAAAACATTTTCCTATGCAAGTCATAGAAAATAAATTCAGGTAAGTGCTGAAGAATTGAAAACAAGCAGAAAAAATGCTGATCTTTACACCTATTATTATCCAGGATCACCAACGTGTTACTCATATACAAACTAAACTTTCTCTTGGTAAAACTAATTTGAAAAACATTTGCTTCCCTCTCCGTTGCTAATATTAATAGCTAATATTATTCAAAGAAGAAAAAAAAGAAATTTCATGAAATTTGTTATGTCAAATTAAAATTACATGAATTTTGGTGTAAAGGAGATGATAATCCCCCCTGAAGAACATACTTGGCAACTGCAGGCTGGACACCTCGTAAATCATCCAGGCTCAGTCGTCTAAAACAAAAACGCAGGCTATAAATTATAAAACAACCAAATTTTATTAATTCTAAAGATTCCATGTTATAAAAAAAATCGAAGGAACCAGTCAGATCAAATCTGAGGTCAAATCAGGTCAGTCAAATGTGGTTTTCAATAATACCTTCACAAATATACGAAACAACGCAAAGAGGTATACAATCAAATCTGTGTATAACGTCCACTGTGGGAAACATACCCAGTAGGCAAAATCTTCAAAAAGTGTCTGTGGAGGAGTGTTTTCTATAGGAATGGCAAGCAAAATCGCCTGCTGTTTCAATAAAAAAAACACTCCATCACTTTTGAAGATTTTGCCCACTGGGTAGGTAAGTGGTTGTTGTATACAGGTGGTCGTTTTCTACAGTGAGTTTTCTACAAAATACCAAAATGGGCGTGGTAAAAAGTGGTCCCTTTACACAAGTAGTCATTAACACAGGTTTGTCTGTATATAACATTTGACAATCTGTAATTCGTAACATGCAAGGAACCATACAAAATGGATCGATATATAATATTTGAAGTGCAGGGGTTCAACTTATTGAAGATATAGCTAAATATCTTATTAAATTAAACTTGATCAGAAGGCTACCTACTTTTGTAATAACTTTTTGTATAAACACAAAGGGAAATGGAGATCAATAATGGTAGAATTGTAGATGGCTAAACCGCAGATCACCCCAATCAGTGAAAACATCTCCGATCCTTCAAATGACTAAAATGAGGAAAGGAGAGAGAGAAAAATACACGTTTATTCTCACGTCACGTCATGTTATAACGTATTTCAACTTACAGCCGGGTTGAACCATACCACTTGAGATTCGTGAAATTCAAACATGCCATATTGTGGATGAATGATCTCTTTCATCAACAACAAAAAGAATTCCTACAAAAAACAACATATCAAAAATGTACAACTTTAGTTGCACAGCTAAAATGGGATCGTCTATATCGCGCTTAACTGGAAACGATCACGGAGGTGCTGGCTATACAAACATCTTTGGCCAGCCAAGAGATCATCATCGACCTTTCCGTTTAATGGATATGGGTGGCTGATGAGCGCTTACAAGATCTCACCTCTGGATGAATGTGAGCGAGCATGCGCAATGACTTCCACTGTACAATATACACCTGCTAATTCGAACACACAAAAATATTCTTGTTTAGTGAGATGAATATGCGCCTTACAAATTAACGCAAACATTTTCATACCAAGTTCACCCCCGGATTACAGTAACTCTTTAATTCATGTCATAAGGTATAATCAGATCTTTAATGGCGCATTAAACTTACACGCCGGGCGTTAATTAGAATAATTACCGTATCTGTGGGACGATCTGGGGATTTATTTTTCTTCTCAAAAAGTTTTAACTTTTGCAAACAACTTAACAAACCTTTCGAACACCTCCAGCATCTTCAGCTGCTTCGTTACTAAATTTCACCTAATGGAAATAACCAACAGCTCGTTAAAACTACACACAGAGCGGTCAAAACAAAGGTTCTCTGGTGGTTATCATTTACCAACACTCGTTACCCTCTCTACTATGAACTTCGGTGTCGCGACCCCGTTGACTGGCTTCACTCACCTTGAGTGGTTTTTTAAACTCATGAGGATGATACTTCATGATTTCGACAAGCGAATCTTCGACAATATGATCACGCCTCACATTCAAAACCAAGAATGGATCGATAGGATGATCAAGCACCCCTTGTGCCAAACGTGCCAGGTTAAACATGGCAGTTTCGTTCACCACAACCTTCAAAAGAAAATTAACGGTTAACATACACATGTGAGAGTAGTGACCCAGTGGGCAAAATCTTCAAAAAGTCTCTGTGGAGGAGTGTCTTTTTATTGAAACAGTAGGCGATGTTGCTTGTCATTCCTATAGAAAACACTCCTCCTTATAGACTTTTGAAGATTTTGACCACTGGGGAGAAGGAATACACGGATTTTTTATAAGAAGGGAAGTCTATAAAACACCCGAGGCTCGGAAAAGCCAAATTTTAACAAACTCTTTTAAGTGACTCTTTTTAGTTTCCAGTTTCCATCTCCAGTGTAAAGAAATTCATACACAGCGAAAAATTGACTGTTATTTAAAGTGCTAAGACTTCTCACAAAATGTGGAAACTACTAAGCTGAACTTTCTGATAAAATAAAACGTGCATTTACACAAAAACATTGCATTATATCACGTTTTGGTTTTTGTGTCTCATACCTTCATCTGTAACTCGGCATCAGTCTGGAGTAGGTAGGATTTAATGTTTACATCCAGAGCAAATGGGAACTTGCAAAACGAAAAAACATTCTAGAAGAAATCCGAAACAACACACGTTAAGGAATAGTAAGGAATAGTAAGTAATCCTGGACCCTGGAGATAGTTTAGGGCCTCCGTAACGGTTGTTTTTTCCTGCTCGCTGATTTACAACCAAGAAGTTGACTTGCATCAACAACACCAATGATTGGAAGGTAAAAGCAAACAAAAGAAATCAATATAAAGGTCCCGTTACACGGTTAACTATTAAAGTAAATTATGTTCAAAACTTACATACGGAATTGTTTATCGTATCGAGAGCTAAATAAGCAAAAAATGGAGCATGCGCTTTGGTAAAAACACGATTTTCAGCGTAGCCTGAGATACTGTGTGACGGACAAAAATTTGGAAATTCAGTTTTGAAACTAGGCACAACTTAATTGATGGTCTAGGAAGAGGTACTTCTAATTTCTTGGTATGACAGACCAGAAAGAGATATACCATACTTTCTGGTACTGAATTTGACTATGGCTATGTTCTATGTTCGAATCTGATGGGTGCGTTTTTATTGAATTCTAGAATGTACGCCATTACACCAGTCTAAATCATTACACCAGTCTAAATCTGCCCCCGTCAATGTTTATTAAACATTCATTTACCGTTTACCGTTTTAATTTCTTCGGTTCTCCATTGAGGTTGATGTTTTTATGTTCTCAACCATTCCTGAGCAACATGTGTTACTTTTACCCACTGAAACATTTATGTTCCCAATGAATTGTAAACTTAAATATTAAATGTCTGGTGGGAACCAACCGACCTTAAAAGCATTAACGAAGGTATCAAAATTAAACATTTGCGGCCTTCATTAAATATCCAAGGGAATTCAGCGCCTCTAAAACTTTTGAATTTTTAATAGTCTATTATTGCATTGGTACATTTTAACAACCTGTACATAACATTTAAACTTTCTATTTTTATTGTCATTTTTCTATATACGTTACCCGTGCTCCTCCTCTCAAAAGGTGCCGAGAAATAAAATCAAAAAATATCGAATAGAAGGTGTCACAATGTTATTTAACTACTGGTAATTTTCATTAGTGTTCGGTATGCAATGCAATGGCTTCATATTGTCATGCAAAAATATATATAAACAACATTTTTGTGTGAATTTACGTTGCGCATCACAAAGAAAGCTGGGACTCACCCAGCTTCCTAAAATGAATTTACTTTTTTCCCCCACTTTTATATTAAGTACATATGCACGGAGAGCGATAATAAATTATGCTTTTTGTTTACCTTATAATCAAATGTCCGTTATGAAAAAAGATCCTACATTGAGCATAATTTATCTAATAGTTTATCGTCAACAGGACCTTAAATTCAGATTGCACAAATGCTGTCTTGAAGAATCATCGTCTTGAAAGAAAGGAAATGTAGGAGAGCAGCACTTAAGGTTTTCCCAAATATGAAAATGTTTTAGAGATTTCAAAGTATAATTAAATCATAAAATTGGATTGGGAAACCATCACACCTCTTCTTGAATCCAATTGATGTAATCTGTTTTCATATCAATTTTCCCCATCAGTCCATTCAAATAAAACGTTTGATAGACAACAAGTTGATCTGTTTCTTCATTAATCTAAACAAAAACAAACAAACAAATTAAAGGGGTTGACAGTACCACGTCCAGAGTATGGATGTCAGCTCTTGATCAAGTATTCATACATCTGAACATTCAGAAGAAAAAAAGAAAGCTATAATAATACGCACATACCCTGTTGAGCAGTTCTAGGAACCACATGCAATTATCCAATGCAGCATGCAACGAAAAGATCTGAGAATGAAAGCATAACATGAAAAGCATAACATGAAAAGCAAAAAAATAAAACTTGATATAAAACAAGAACAAAAATAAAAAAATACTGGGTCAGAAATTTGATTGGATGAACTAAGAAAACGTCATGTTTTCCCACTACTCAAAAAGTAGTGAAATTTTTTCTCATCCCGAATCCTTTAATTTACATTTTACAACTTCATCTAATACTTGATTAAGGAAGATTTAAAGTGTCTTAGAGGTGACTTACAAATTGATGTGTTCTGTTCGGTAACTTCTCATGGAGCAGCGACATTGCACATTCCTTATACGACTGAAATAAAACAACAAACATATCGAAATTATGTTGGAGCATACTGCAAATTCACACTATTGGTAAAGAAGCTGTTAAAATTTGAATTCTAGTAAGTTAATACAGTTTTTTAGAGTTTTTCTTTTTTGAAAAGTCATTTAAGGAAAACGATAGTTCATATGCCTGTTTGTAATAAAAAAATCCAAATATTTACTATATTTACTATAAACAGGGTACTGGCTCACATTTTGCAAGTGTTTTTAAGTTTTTGTGAGGCTGCAAAAAAATTATAACTGTATGTAATAAATACTTCAGCACAATAATAAGTAACATATCTGCTAGCAAGTTCACATATCCATTATTCACCTAGTGCAAATCTCCTTTTAGTTCGTAAATATTTGCAAAGATACTATTGTCTTTCCTAATTCACACCCTGTAAACCAAAATACCTAAACCTAGGGACACGTTCAACCTAGCTGGGTCTCAAGAAAGAGACCAACCTCCAATGAATGTGGCACCTTCAACGTAAATAATAAAATAAGCAAAATTTCCATCTAGATAGAGTTGTATCCAGAATGCCATTTTGATCTCGTTCCAACCTCACAATGAGTTGTATCCATGGAAACAATACTTAGCAGTGCAAGTTGTTCAGTCTTTCAAAGAACATAGCTGTTGAGTCTCTGTTGGGGAGTTCAAAATGGAAACATTACTTAGAACAAAAAAACAACTGGAAAAATACCTGCACCAGATGTTCAAATAGAGTTGGAGGTAGTTTTGAAAACCAGCTGCCTAAAAAATAACTAACAATACAATACAATGCAGTGGGTCACCTTTTTTTCTTTGTGTGTAACAGCAATAGAAACTTACAAAGGTATTTCTGTAAATCTGGTGAAAGCTGTTGTATGGATTTGCAATATGGCAGTAAAATCTTCCATTTTTGATCGATGTTTGAAAATGGTGGCAGAAGAGGAAGCAATAAATAAACACGTAATGATTCGTTATTAGCAGGTGGGTTGCTCAGTAGTGAGGGAAGCAGAACGTCTTTAACGCAATTCAGAACCTTAAAGAAAACAAACAAATAGAGTTTCTATGTCATGAATGGAAAAGAAAACAATTGTCATTAATATAAAACTAAACAAAAGTTTCATGAATAGTTTGCTGATGTTGTTTCACGAGGGAGGTCGTGGTGTGTTGTGAGCGTTATGATGTTGTTTAGTGAGGTTCATACCCAAATGTTTTGTACATTGATAACAGATGAGAAAAAACATGGCATGACAACTTAACACAAATATTTTGAAGGATCTAGAAAAAAGAAGTAATAATCAAGGCAAATGTCTTTCAATTCATGCTGTCATGTCTTTGGTTAGGGCAGTTTATCCACCAAGTAAGTATCTTCAAACATCATCAACAAAACACAACAGAAACGCCATGAATTGAAAATATTTTCTGGGTGTCTCCTCTATAGAGATTCCACTGTTTAATGAAAGAGCATTACACCTACTAATTGATGGATGTGATCATTAGAACATAACATCAAAAGACTTTTTTTGGCAAGTGTAAGCATGATTCCATGACAACCAGACGACTCTGTACTTTCATGTTCATATCTAGAGGAAAAAAAACCTGATGGGTTGGACCAATAAACAAAATGGTTTACGAACAACAGATATTAATATAAACATACAAACAAACAAATACACAGTTTTTTTTCTAAACGAAATAATGAATGCAGTCTACAGCCACCAGAAATTAAAGTAGCTGCAATTCCTGTAAATGCAGCAGTTGCAACCATCAAACTTAAGATTTAAGGAATTGGGGTAGAACTCAAGTTGCTTCATTGTTAAGCTAAAATTGAAACTCAAGTTGCTTCACTGGTTGCTTAACAGAAAAATAATAGAATTAGAATTAAAACATGCTGGATAAAACTCACAAGAATATATTTTTCTGTAAAAGCAGAAACCCTTACGAATCAGAAAAGAACAAAATATTCCAATCGTCTACAAACAGACATAAAATCATTTTTTCAAATCGCGTATACGCGAGGTGTTTGAAATAGGAACCGCTTGTGTCTTCAAAAATAGCCCAGTTGCTGTATCAAGAAATTTCCGCCTAAGCATAAGCCCTGGAATGCAGCCTATAGCTTCGCGAATGCTTTGCATGCGTTGCGTTCCAAGCAAAGCAAGAAGCACAAGGCTTTCATCAGTTGATAGTATAAACTTTTTGTATAAATTGTGTATAAACATTTTCTAACTGCAATTCTTTATGCCCAGCATTGACTGTTCTCAGCTGGCAGTACAATTTGAAAGTTGTTGTTAAATTTTACCTGCTAGCTACATTTTGTTTGCTAGTATAGCTGAAGGAAAACTGACTGATTTTTTGTTCTTTCATTCATCCCTCCACCAGTGCCACTGATAATGTGAAAGGGTTTGAGTAAGGTAGAATTACATAGAATAAGCTTATCTGTAATTTTACTTCAGATTAGCGTGCTACTACCCATATCCACAGCACTAAGATTAGATATATATTTTATTTCCATGATAATAGAGACCCCTTCTTCAAGAGAATAATAATAAATGCAATGATTGAATATTCCATGTTGAAACATGGAAAGTCATCTAATAATTTACGTGTCCTTTATGTAATGTCTTGATTAGGTGAACAACATTTTTTATTACTAATTATTTTTATACAAGGAGTCATTTAAGATGATGCTGTCAATAAAAAACTTTCGCTCTTCTCCCTTGGCTTTGAATGCAAAGTTTCATTCAGGCTGTACTGTATATACAATCACCTTTTAAGTGACTCACGTAATATTTATACTCCCTTTCCCCCACACCCCTTTGTGGACAAAATGAAAATCTTTTTTGTTGACAGATTCGAAATGTAGCACAGGTTCCCTGAAAATGTTGGTATATTAACTGAAAGTTTCGAACTTTTGTTATTGAACATACCTTTCCTTGTTGAAGTATTCTATCAAATGTGTAACATAAGATTTTTTGGTAATAAAGAAACTGGGGAATCTGCAAAAGCAACCCGTACGGCCTCCGATATGACCTACACCATCTCCTTCATGACCCGCATGGCCTCTTGAACGACCTGTGTTGCCTGCATGACCCACAACCCATCCCTTTAGGTTAACCCATGAGTTGGTTTATTTTTGCGATGAAAAACCTACCTTTCATCTAAATCATTAATATTATTTTAGAAAAAAGGAGGGTAAGGGACTTTGCAATACCAAAAACCTTAAGGAGATGAATTTTAGCCCTTGTGGTTGCTAAACAAATTTAATTATGATCCAATTCCAAAAATCTGGGTTACTTATAACAATTGTGCAGTGAATGATAGTTGCATAATAGTTGTGATTTTCATAGCACTTATATTGGAATTATACTATACTATACTTTGCAGCTGGATAAAACTTTCTTAATGAAATTCCTAAACATTGAGGAAATCAGCCGGCCAATCCAGACGGTCGACCACAGCCTTTCAGTAAAACTTTACCTTTGATAATTTGTATATTATGTATATTTTGATAATTATGAAAGCTCAATATAATAAATTTTTTTACTAAGAGGCCGTTTACATGGGACCCGAAGTGAACTCAAACCGTTTTGAAAAATTAAGCTGTTTACATGAAACTTTTCACTTTGGGTCACCCTTTTTTTCTGAATCAGTGGATTATTTCTAATAAAGTTTGAACATAATAGCGGAAAATCCTTTCAGAGTGGGACATCTCACAAACTAGCCAAAATCAAAACAAGAGTTGCGCATGTGCCGTAAAGAAAAACCAGACCGCTGTATCGATAAACAGACTTTCACTTCGAGGAGCAGTGTTTACATGGAAATTTCAAACCGGTTTCAGATTGAGAAACTACACCCGAAGTGAGTTTCACTTCGCCCGAAGTCATGTAAACAGTAATAAGAATTGCATCATGCATTGAAATGAAGTTTTTCATTTCAAACTGGTTTGAGTTCACTTCGGGTCTCATGTTAACGGCCGCTAAGTGTAAAAACTTTAGTAAGAATTTGACAAGTATGATACTGAGTGAAGATTATATTAAGAAGAGTCCATCTGATGTGTTCTCTTGTTATTTGTTTGTGACTTAGCCCAGTAAAAAATAAATAAATTGTTTTTTCCCGAATTTTTCGTATCCTGAAAAACGACACAAGGATGAATTTATTAGACATAAACTTCGCCGTAACCAACTGTGAATGGTTGAAACCCCAAAATGCTAATGTGGCTACCATTTTTAAATGATCCAACGCAAAAAATAGTAGAAAATACTGACCAATAGATCATATGGTTGTGCATTCTTGTTCCCAGCACTTCAAACACAAGTATATGGCTTCCGTAAAAAATGAACAAATAAAACGAGGCTGTTTAAAAAAAAAAAAAGAAGATGGCAGAAGGTAGGTAAACATGTGATCTGCGACGAGACAAGTTTGCTGTAATGCTAATACAACAAACAGGAAGAATTAAAAAAATACTGTGCATGTTTAGATGTTCTATAATAGATATACATTCAAACATTATTAGTTCGTAATCCAGCCAGAAAATTACGTTTTCTAGCTATCTTACTAAAAAAATGAAAGCAAATTGAGTTTCAAAACTCAATAGAAGATTGATTTTATATGGCCGTCTATCGGACATAAAAAAGTGCTTGAAAATATCCCTGGTTGGTAATAAAAAATCTTTGTAATTGAATGATAATTAAACTGGACTTACCTGTTGAGAAATGAAGCATTTAAACAGGAAGCACTTGAGAAGATTTTCATTAATTTATGAACAGCCCTAATTAATTAAAAACAAACTATTATTTGCCATTAACACAATTTATCATCCACACCAAATACTGATTATTATATAAACCTGACCAAAAATCATAAATTTTGTCTACGACAATGGAAAACAGGAGATGAAAGTTTGACCCTTTTCATATTGCATTTTTTAATATTTATATTTAATATTTAATATTTATAACTGATAAGTAGTACCTTTCTTTTTCTACGGGGCTTCCAGTTTCAGCATGCATCTTCAACTTTTCAACAGAAACTTCATTTAACACATGCAACATCTGTGTAGTAAGCAATGTATGGAATACGACTGACGCGTTAATATACTATAAGCGAAATAAAAAATGGGACGGCAAGTGCATGATTATTTCAAGAAACGTTTTCTTTTTTCTCCAAGTAAACAAACAAACATGTTCTTACCTCCTGCTTGCATAACACAGCACAAGATTTCAATCCACCAGCAGAAATACATCTTAAGAAGTAACCTTGTTTCCCATCCCCCATCTTAGTGCTTTCAATAGTTTTGTGTATATCAGACAACATATCGTGATAACTGTCATGGAAATAAGCATCACTGCATGGTTTCTCATGTATTACTTCTATCGAACGTGGACTTATCGGTGCCCACGATCCCAGAGTCAACACAGGACAGTTCTGTTTATCAAATGAATTTATACCAAGTTGGCCCCTAACACCTAACCCAAATGCAAATAATTTCCCCAGTTTAACTTCGTAAGCAAATGTATGTTTTCTACCACAAGCTATTTGTGTTATATCTCTTCCCATTAGTTCGACAACCTAAAATCATGAAAAATATTAAACTGTGAGATCATAAATCGTAAATCCATTCATCCATTCGTTAAAAATAGGTGAAATATGCTTTTACCATCTTAGGAAAATGCATGTCGTCGAAATTATTATGCCCAAGTTGTCCAGACGAGCCAGCACCAAATGTGAAAACACGATGTTTCTACAGATTAAGTGAAATAAAAACTGCTAGGTTTCTGTTTATTTATCTAGCAAATCGAGACCTCAAACCAGTGGAAAATCTTTTAATGAAATGAGAGCACTGACGTCCCCCCAAAAATTAATATAAGGTTTATGACAGCATGAATTTGTGACGGTCGCTCTCAGATTGGCAGGAAAAATTCACACAAAGCCATGCTTAAATACTTTAAGATCAACAAAGATGTGAATACCACCTACAAGTGTCAGAACAACAGAATGTTCTTCCCCGCAGCAAACGTGTCGAACAGTTTCGTGTGTCAGGAACTGAACTTTCGTTGGAGATAGCACATCTTTCATAAAATACAAGCAAATATCACTTGGTGCAATCCGAAACCATAGTGATAACAAATTCAATTGATCATGTGATGAGAATGGAAACTTGTTCTGCAATGTAAAGTCAACTTACCAATATCATTCCCCAAGCCAAGCTGGCCATTACTACGACAGAAGAAGAATTCATTCACAACTGTAATTGTCTGAGACGAATGTGTGAAACAAAACTGATCCCACTTAACTGGACTTTTTTACATGTTTGCTAGATGACTATTATATTCATATTGCATGCTGTCCTACCTATTCTTACCCCATGAAAAAAGTGTACCAGATATCGACAAGGCCATCGTGTGATATCCACCAGCAGCTATTTTGTGGATAGGATAATGAATTAGCTTTTGAATCAGTGTAGGTGATGTCCGTTTCTCATTTTTGCACCCATTTCCAATCTGTCCAAACTTATTATCACCCCAGCAAAAGATATTGCCACCTTTAATAAGATGATGAAAATTATTCAATGTTAGTTTAAGTGAATATTTTCTCCTTGGTAACATAACACAGAGAAAAAATGTTAAAGAAAGATTTCAATGAAATTGAAACTTTTTCTGAAAAAGTCAAAAAAGTTCCCTCCTAAATAATTATATATATCTTATAAGTTCATAGAAGTCTTTTTCCAATTTGAATAAACAACCTCTTTTGTAGACTAAAGACGAATCTCTACTAGGCGGAAAATGGCGCAGTGGGCGTTTTTTTCCACCTTCGAAACAATGAAATTGCAGTGGATAATGTAGATTGAACAAAAAGTAGTGACACTACGAAAAGTAGTGACATTTTCTGCCAAGTGGAGATTCATCTTAAGGAGAGGGGATCTTATTAACAATTTTCCTCATCAGACAGATGCTTATTCAAGGGCAGAGGGCACTTAATAGAAGCTTCACAGTATCAAGGTCTTTGTTATTTCGAACTACTCACCAGTACTTAAAGCTACAGTGTGCTGCTTCCCACAAGTCACTCTTGTGATAACCGTGTGGTAAGGAAAACCTCTTACGATTCTGAAGAAATGAGTAGTATTAATCTTTTCATTTGATAAATAGGAAACTAGGGAGCACTGCATGTTTAAAGTATAAAAACTTTTTCCTTTAATAATAATCTTCAACTTAAACTGAAGATGGTTAAAGAAACTTATGATGATAATCGGTAACCATTCTGTCACCATGTACCGAATGCATCAGTATTGACTGCCAAAAGTAAAAATATATGTTCCAAAGAAGATATTAACCGTGGCACTGAAACATCATTTTCCGTTTGGAGTCCCAGTTGGCCATTACTATTTTGACCAAATGCCAGTAGCTGCCCCTTATCATTAACAAGAACTGAATGTGCTTCTCCGCACGATGCATATTGGATTTGTTGTGTCTCCAGCGAATCGAGTTGTTCTAAAGATATAACATCACAGGATCAGTTTCAATAAAAAAAAGAAGCTTTAACTAAAAGTAAAAACAACTTAAACTATAGAAAACGTGAAAATTTTATCATGCTCATAATGAAATAGATTACATGACACACGTCTTGAAACAGTGATAACATGCTACAGTTTATAGCATAAACAAAAAATGTGGAATATACTTATTTCACAGTTATCTGTTTGGGCATGGCCACACTGACCATTCTCATTTAAACCACAAGTGTAAACTGATCCATTGTTAAGTATATAAACAGTGTGATTCCAACCGAACGCAACATGTTTGATTGTTTCACAGTCGGTAAAGAATACTAAAAGGAAAAATAACACCTACTTCAGAAGAAAAGTAGAAGTGGAAAACTCTGAAAACTCTAAAAATTTGACCTTGCGTTATGAGAGCAGTGCACATAACCAAAGATGTAATCAACCACTACGCAACTTGAGTTCTGATTTCATCTACTCACCTTGTGTTGGTAACGTGATGGCATCATCTTCATCAGAATCATCTCGAGGTATTCCAAGTTGTCCATAAACATTATTTCCCCAACAGAAGATAGTAAGGTCTGGTTCAGAACTCATGATTATTATTGTTTTGTTTCTTGTAGGAAAAGAAAAGAAAATTATAGTTTGATTGCAAATACTGCAGGGTACGCAAAATGCCAAGGGCTTCTAAGTTTCTATGAAGATTTATTCAAGCTAAACAAGAAATATGCAAAAGTTATCATCAGCAAAACAGTTAATAACTTTATGTAATAAACACTTCAACACAGCAATAGCAACATTTTGCTGCTAGAAATTTTAGAAGTCCATTTGCACAGATTATTTACTTAGTACAAATCCCCTCTCAGTTCTTATTTCTGCAAAGCTATTTTTCTTTGCTAATTTGCACCCTATACAGTCTTTTCTACTTTCATGATAATTCATGACAATGTGAAACAACAAATAAACACCCTCCTGCACATTCAATTTTGGTTAACTATTTTTTGTGTATCAAGACCATAAAAAAAACTCAGGCTATTGTGGGTTAAGGTCAGGCCAATAGACTGGAAGGCTAGAAAGCAAGCCTATATAAGTTTAGTCCTTTTGAAATCAATTTTAAAATGTCTTTTAAAACATTTTGCAAACATGTGGTGAAGTAGGAGACACCTGCTGAGAACACATGAAAAAGAAGAAAATAGATTCAAATTTGAAAGTCTTTCAAGTTTTCTACGAATTAAAGATTTTTGGGGGAATATAAACTCCACAAGAAAAAAAATGGTATTAATTTCCCCCCAGTTTTTCAGCTAAATGTACACTTTACCATACAGGTTCCATTAAGCGCACCACCCAAAGCCTTGTTGCTTTCTAGCATGAATAAACAAAACAAAAATTCATTGAACTTTTTAAGGCTTTTTCGATAAGTCTAAAATAAATGCAGAAATAAATTGTTAAGTAAATAGCATTGGACCTCAAAATATCTTGACAAAGAACTCAAAATGAAGGTTTTTCAGTTTAGTTTTTTGTGCATTTTGAATTGGTTTTTGGAGTACCCAGTAGGCAAAATCTTCAAAAAGTATCTGTGGAGGAGTGTTTTTTATTATAACAAGTGATATCGCTTTTCATTCCTATAGAAAACACTCCTCCTCATTGACTTTTTGAAGATTATTATATTAAAATTTAGACAAATTCTATAATTATCAATAAATACTATGTTTTCAATACCAAAAATGACAGATTAAACGCTTTGGTTTTTTGTTTGAGCATGGATGTTTATTTGGAAGGGATATTTATTTATTTACAAAATCAAATTTTTGGTAAAGTTTGTTTAAAGATTGTAAAATTTTTAAAATAAATATCAGAGAATATATTAGAAAATATCATTATTGTGAAACTTAACTAACATCACTTGGATTTTTCCCTGATTTCAAACCAACCCTAATGATTGTTATAAAAAAATTTGAAACACCATATCCTGAACAGTTATTTGGACTTTGGCGTTTGAGCATGGGTGTCGATTCAGATGTCCGCATTTATTTGGTCATTTAAGATATTTGCGAAGGACCCTTGTACATATATTTTGATAATAAACAAGCGATTATATCGATCTTATCTTATCTTATTTTCATTTCTTATTTGAGTTACTGACAACCCATGCGAGATAGGTATTCCAAAACAAAGCTACAAAATTAACCACAATGACTCGATATTTCAAGGGTGTGATATAAAAGTTAATTAGCTGGATTGCAGGCCAAATCGTCCAGTTGGCTTTTAATGCTGATACATATGATGTATTCAGATTTTCCTTTACATTAGCAAAGGACTTGCCATCGAGGAGGTCGGAAGTAGTGAAGAATGCAGCAATTAACATGGGTGCCCATGCACCCTGATCTAACAAGACTTTCTTCAGGACAGGTACTGAATCTGTGCCAGGAATAATTCTGTCCAAATACATAAACCACATTCTTAAACTAGGACCAATCATGCAGCCCATTGCAAAAAACTTGACTGATCGCCGTATGTTGTGGTGTTTGAAGCCACGTTTTTCAATAACTTGTTGCGCCAATAAATCCCCAGTGCAGCAAAGGACTCCTAAAGAAAATCAATAAAATTAATAAAACGGAAATCTGCAGTAGGTATAACACAGTACAATACACTGGTCATTATTTAAAGGTTATAATAAATGTTATTATAAATGTTATTATTTAATATATATCTATTGAACTTTCTAACTACAGTACAGCCCGGAAAAAAATTATTCCTTCATGGACGCATAAAGTTTCTTTCGGGCTGTACTGTATCTATCTACCTGCTACTTGTGAATTGAATATGCACTGAAAAAACTTTGTTTTATTCCTTAAAATAAAACTGCAATTTTTTTTATAAACATTAAAATGACAATTTTATCCACACACTACAATTCTGTTTTTTGATATAATTAACTCACCTGGGCTCAATCCTTTTATAAACAGAACAAAGAGTAAATTTATTTATCTAACATAAATCTATCTATTAAGTGAGATTCCTAATTTTAGTCTCTCTATATCTTAAATTGATTGTTGATGAATTTTAATCCATTTTGGTAGACTAATGTCTGTGAAATACATGAACGTTGCACAGTGCATATTCACAGATGAAGAACGGTTGCTTTATAGAAGGCCACTCCATTTGAGGTTCCAGCACCACCCACATGAACAAAATAGAACACTTAATAACACCGTCAGTGATTACAGGCATGATCTTGTGGCACAACTCTTGATGAGATTTGAAGTAAAATTTGAAATTTTCTGTATGACTGATGATACTTATTCTCATTTTGTAGATATTAAATAAACAAAAGACTGTTAACTTTTGAAGACACAGTCTTTTCGTGAAAGCTAATTCTCTTACGCGGCCAGGTGGAGTTTTATTCAGGGTGGCTGTATATTATACTATTTATAGACAATTTTAAGATATTTTGCGAGAATAAACTTTAGAAAATGAGCTGTTCAGATTTTTCGTGGGATCACTTTTGCAATTGTTTCTTCCTGTGTGTTAACTGTGTGTTAGTAACATTCCTTCATGTCTGGAATCCATGCTTTCTCTTTTTCTTTTAGCTTATCTTAGTCTTTCAATCAGTCATGATCATTGTGAAAACACACTCACAGCACTCTTCCACGATAAAAAACATTAGCAAACACCTAGCTTCATTGCATTAATAGTGGAGTGATATATATAATGCATACATAATAGATCATGGTCAAAAATTGTAGAGGGATTAGTGACATTTTCACCAAGGTACATTTAAATCACTGTGGAAGTGATATTAAACGGGTTACATTCAAATAATTATGTGAGCTAAAAAGCTAAGGAATTTAAGAAATGATTAAAAAAAGAACCGAATCCAATGGGTTACTAGTTGCAGAAATAAAAGCTTTTATTTGATGCGGAAGTCACAATCTGAATGGGTTACACTTACTATAGATTTTCGCCAGTTCATAAAATCTGTTTAAAAAACATCTGAACAATTAAATTTTGCAAGGAAATTGTAAAAGGTTTGAATTATTGCATAAGTAATTTTAGGGGTTACTCTAATGACGCAGGTAAATCTGGGTAACAAAGACATATCTGTCTTTCCCAAACAATCTTTTAATTTATAAAGGCTGTTTTTCAAGAAATATCACATTCCTAGAACTTGTTAACAAGGATAAACAAAAAAATTGAAGATTGTGAAAGCAAGGCTATATTTCATCAATGGCGAGCTTATTTAAAGGGGCTACAACATCAATCTTGTGATCTTATTTATGGTGTAGCACCAAAAATCAATTTGAGGCAAGAGATTAGTATAGCATGTCAACACTCTTATGGAGTAAGAACTGTGAAAAAACACGTTATAACTATCATAATTATCAAGATTTCAAATTGAATTTATATTGTTCCTATAACCCATATTCTTTTTCTCATTTGTGATTTTTAAGTATACCACTCATACTACTGAATCCTAGAAAAAACATACCTGAGATTAATTTTTCTCTCTCAAAAAATAGAAAAAGCTTTTAAAGAAAAGTAGTTGATGACAGCAAAGGTGGAGTCAATTAAAAACAACGAAGTGTCAACGCATTTATCTTATTTATCAAACTTATTATCAGCTAATTATTTGTTTGATTCATACTATATCTATTATTAAACATTGTAAAATATTTAGTTGTATCTTGAAAATGGGTGTTAACACCCGAAACGCATTGACACTTCGTTGTTTTTAAGTTTTTAAAGATTCAAATATTATGAGATTTCTATTGTCTATAAAGAAAAACCATAATTCTTCACATAAAAACGAGCTTTATTCATCATTTCTTGACATTAGATGACAAAATAACAAACATCAATCAAATTTTAAAGTAAGATATTTGGGGTTACTTTAAACCTAAAATCATTAGTAACCTGGCCATTTTCACTTAATTTTCCTTTTAAACTACTAAGACTAAAGGCATTAGTGAAAATTAAGAAGTGTTAAATAACTGACGGTGGTTCAAATCCCGGCACTGAATGTATTATAATGAAATGTGATGTGCAATGTACACTGTAATGATTAGTTCATGATATGAACAATGATTGATGATAATGATGACTGAAGGTTCCTAGTATCAAATAAATTAACACCACAATCAGTTTAACAGTCTGGTAGGTGCTAGTTAGCGCCTTAAAATCTGGGGATGCTTTCCCAATGGAGCCCCACATCAGCTAATGCTGCAACCGCTCTCAGAACAACCAGCCTCGATAATATAAATTTAACAAAAAACATTCTGCCATAAATTATACTAATATATATAGCATGAAATTAAAAAATGTTCACTACTGTCTGGTAGCAGCTTTTTTTCACTTTTATTTTGTTTCTGTTATAACAAGAAAACTGTTTACATTTATGGAAACTTTTTGGGTTGCAGAATTCCAAAACTATTTCCTAAGTCGGAAACGGAGGAACTCTGACACCGTTTAATCTGTGTGTGAAGGAAACTGTTTGTATTTTATAGAAATATGTGTTGATGTCTCATTTAGAAAACCATTTAACTAGAAAACCATCAGTCTAAGCTGAATTTTCTTCATAAAAATTAGGAATGAGGTTGGAAAACAAGTTCTTTTGCAGCCCCAATTCCAAAGGTCTTTTTTGCTCTTTGCTTGAAGTGTAGCTCTACTGTATATATAACAGTAAAACACCATTACCTTTGACTTAAGAAGAGAAAAGCCTAGAAATTGTCATTCAATTTTGTGTATTTTATTCTTTGTGATTGTAGCCTTTTTGATATGCTTTGACTGGCATGTTGAGTTGTGTGCCATATTATGTGTTTCTTCTAAATGCATAAACTGGTTCCCATTTCGTTAACATAGTTAATTTCCAATTAAGTTAAGGGCTCTCTTTTAAACGAGGTTCCTTGGAGCTTCCCCAAAATTTCTTCCAAAATTTCAACAGGTTCCACAAATTTGTGTGGATAAAAACCGGCTTTGAAATACAACTTTTAGTCACCTGTAGACGTGGAAGTAACTGTCCAAGGATAACGGTCCATAAGTCGAACATAAGCACCAGCAAAACGTTTTAAAAACGCCATAATTACTGTAGTGTATTAACTCTTTACATACTTTCCACCTCACTGTTTCATTCGCTGCACCAGCTAATTATTTTTTTACCCCAGCATTTTATGTCCCGTTCATAAACAGGAATTCATGTCAGTCACGAGAAGTGGCTTTGTACAAATCCATCCCAAGTTTTACCGCTAGTTGAAACACTTCTCCATAAAGGGGACACATTTTCTCAATTCACATATTATCAAATTTCGCCTCATCATGGACGTATAAAAAGAGAAGGAAATACAACTAAAACTACTGAAGCTTTTCAAATCTATTGTTAAAATCTTTAATGTCGGCATATTTCTTTGATATAAATTAGGGCCCGCGCCACAGGGGGAAGGTAATTTGAACCCTCGATAACTCGAACTTTCTGTAACTCGAACTGTTTTAATATTCCCCTTGAACTAATACTCTCTCATAAAAAATTCTCGATAACTCGAACATTCGGGGTATCTCAAACCTCAAACAATGTTCGATAGTCCTATGGTGGTTCGCGAGTTAGTAGGAGTTAGCTACCTGCATTTGGGGTTGTCTTCTATACTAAAAAAATTTGTTCTATTCATACTTTTCCTTTGTATCTTGTTTCCTCAGATTTTATATATAGTATTTCATTGTTTTTGAAGGAGAAAACCGGCTTTTTCTTTCATTATTTACTGGCGCTAGAGCAGTCGCGTTTTAATTTGTGAATCGAAAAGGCGAGAGGAAATAGTGTTCCAGTTAATTTTTATTTACGCAAGACCGGCTAGCTCATAATAGGAGCAAATATAATATACGAATTGCACATCTGATAGGAAAACATTTAACACAACCTCTTTTTCAATACATTTCTATCCTTTCCAAAAAACGCCATCCCTTTATTCTGCCGAAAAACGACTTGAAAAATAGCTATTTTAGGGCATTTAGAGAGAGCTATTCTAACGAAACTTTTTAGACATTTTTATATTATTTTGGGCCCCTCCACTTTAAATTTTGTGGGGCGGGTCCTGTAAACCTATGGGCGGGTTTATACGACTGTGTTTATGTCACACATGTGAATTGCATATAATATAAATATGCGACGTTCATTAGTACTTCAAAACTGTTACTCAACCTTTTTCAAAATGTAAAATGGGCGTTTACAGCGAATTTTGACGAATTCTGCAGTATTTAGTGGATATAGTTTTTACGAAAAATTTGGACCTTAGATAGAAAGAAGAAGAATATATTTTCATTGTTGAGGGTTGTATCAGAGTTTAAAAATAAGCTCCAAAAACCAACCAAAAAAAATATCTTGGAATTCCTTTCTGGTTGGTTTTTACGATCTTCTTAGAAGCCAATAGAAGCAAATATTCTTAACTGTACTTGAGCGAGGGAGTACATAAACTGCCTTTGTTAAAATTTCAATAAGACGAGGCGAGCTTTATTTGAATGGATTAAGGCTCTGGTTATATGAGGAAGGTTGACCCGGTGCTGGCTCGTAAGTCCTTCTCTATGGCTTTTAAAGCCCAGTGTATCGAGTAAAAAAAGAAATTCCTATCAAAAGGTAATCACAAAATTCCAATTACATAAGCCGACATAAGCAAAGTTGTATGACTGTTGTAGTTTTTCACTCAACCACCCAACAAAAACACTGCAGTAGAAAGTTTTTTTCGAAATCATATTGTATTTGTAAGAAAATTTGCGAATGTTGACGAAAAACAGTTTTGCTATAAAAAAAGTTGATCCAAGTGGCAGATTATATCTTGGAAAATGTCTAAAAACCAATGAGAAGATCAGCAAGCAGAAGAATGCAAACTGCCTAATGAAGGGTACTGACTAAACAAGCTCCTCTCTTGGTGGTTTCAGTTCGTCTCAGATCGTCTCATATCGGTTCAGATCGTCTCTGGTGGTTCCGTTGTTTAGTCTATACCCTAGTGAAGTCATTTTTAAACTTTACATAGGAAAACTACTAAATCCAAAACTTAAGTTTTTTTTTCAACGGCCTAAAATATCCTTGGTGTTCCAGAGAGCCAAACCTGGTTTGATAATTGTATAGCTCACTTGGTAGGACGCTGTGCTTGTAATACTAGGGTGATAAATGATGGTGGTTCAAATCCCGGCACTGAATGTATAATAATGAAATGCGTATAATATACACTGTAATGATTAGTTCATGATATGAAAGATGATTGATGATAATGATGACTGAATGTGCCAAATAGCAAATAAATTAAGACCACAATCAGTTATCAGTCTGGTAGGTGCTAGTTCCTTCCTTAAAATCTGGGGTTTGCATTCCCGATGGAGGCCCACATCAGCTAGATGCTGAAGCCGCTCTCAGAGCAACCAGCCTCGATAAAATAAAAACATAAAAAATCAGCGCACCAGCCCATTTGGAGCCATCGACTGACACTTGGCCTTCAGGCAAGTTAGAGAAATGCTATTAGTATCTCTCTGGCCGTAAGTCAACTTCCCTGTTGCAAGTTGGCGGGCAGAATAGCCAACCAGTGCAGCTGGAGGCAAAGAACATAAAACTCCCAGTTACTTACTTTTACGAAAGATGACATCACTACCCAGTGAATAAGAAAACGTTTGATTTTGGTGTCGGACTTTTCGATATCAAATAACAAATGTCTGCTGGATATCAGCAATCATTATCTCTCATTAACAAAAATGAAGTACAGATTTCCTTCTGAAACGGCACATTTAATTTGAAATAGAGAAATTTGTTTAGAAAAAAAACCCACCACAATTCTCGTTGTTAAAAGTTTCTTAGTAGCTACAGGGATATGTACAACCTCTGACCCTGGGTACGAGGTTGGGATATGTACGCTTTTACATATCCCTGGTTGCTATAAAATGTTGATTTCATATTTTTATATTAATTACAAATTTGTTGTTGCTTATTATGATGAAACATTGCTTTTTCCGGCATAAATCCGATAGCCGATGTTGGCAAGTCCGAACATCGGCTTAATATTAAAACCTCTTTGTAACCGACAGTCTATAGCGGACACCAGAATGAAATTTTGCCTGGGAAGGTTCTCCATAATATAGCGAATAGTGCAGAAAAAATAATAACTTCATTCTGACCAAACGTCTGGCTTATAAAAAAAAGGGTGTAGTTGGTTTTAAAATCGAGTACATCCCCCCAGAGCAATATCCGACTGGCAACATAATGATGAAGAAAAAGAAGGAGACTTTTCTTGATAATATTTCAATCATACACTCCCATATATAAAAATCAAATTTTAAGATATATTAATATAAGGATAATAATATTACGCTATACGAAACAGGTTTCAATTCACCCTTCTCCTCCAATGCAGATTGTTTAAGGAACTTCGCACCAAAGTTGGACGGGCTAATCAATTTTACAATTAATCCTCCATCTAGTCCTCTGGACCTAAAACTTGACCGAAAACTGTATTCAGGAAAATTAAGAAAATACGATTTCACTTTATGTTCTATTTCATGAAGCGTTACCCATGCAAAACTTCTCTGCTGTGTTGCTGCATCTTATAAACGTGTGGAATTTTTAAATCGAGAAAACGACGCCAGTCATAAATTCAGCTTCAAGGTCATGGAGAATGGTGAACAAAACATCCGCTTGAAATATCATATCATGCAGAAAGTGTTTCTCTGTTTTTTCTTCTTCAAAAATAAAAGTTGTCTTTAATATTTTAAAATATGTTGTCTCGTTTCCCGAGAGAGTGCCCGATAATCTTCTTTTGATTCGAGCGTATTAATATGCGAAGGTGAAATAACGAGTTTTTTTTACATAAATGGTCTACCGATATACTTTTTTAAAGTTTTCTGCAATCTGATTGGCTCTGTGAAAATTTCTTGACTTTGTGAACCAATCAGATTGCAGAGAACTTTCCCGCGCGACATTTTCTACCTAGTGGAGATCTAGCTTAAGTTACCTGAATCTATAGCGTTCGTCCACTAATGAAAATTACAATGCAGCGAATTATTGAGAGTCTCTGCGTAGGATGTCTTTTTTCGGAAGTTAGTCCTATCGGAAATTTTGCTGAAAGTGGATATTCTGTGCTATATACAATTGTGATGACGTAATAAGGAACAAATTCAAAATTAAACCAATCAATTAGCATTCTCAAATTTCCTATGATTTCATTGGTACACATACATCATGTGGTACATTACTTCTTTTCCTCCTTTTCATTGTCTTTATTAGTATCCTGAAAATAAAGTGACGAAAGTTATTTTTGATTTTCCAGGGTTTTTTTATCACAACTTATGTTGCAGTTACAGGAGTTTCCAGGAACTGTAACTACATGTCCGCAGGCCAGATTTAAATTTGGAACAAACAAAAAATCTCACTTCTCCCCCTTGTTCTTCGATCTCTTCATCTTGCACTTCTTCAGCTTCTTGCATATCGATCGTCTTCTCAATACGCGTGTCTAGAAACACCCACAAATAAAATAATTCACCTAATAGAGCAGTTTCGTTACATCTGCTGCCGCTCATTATCGAGCAAATGAACAGTAAAATCGCGCATCATCACGTGAAAATTGGAAAGAAATATTTTCGATGATAGACTTTTCATGATGCCTAAAAGCTACTGACTGAATAATAAGACGTAAACCAGACGTTTAACCAACCACAAAATGTATTCCTGAAGAGAGAAAAACACTCCTGAATTTTTACCTTTATTATCTTTAATCGGGGCAGCTGTCTCTTCCTGTTCACCACTGGCTTTAAAGATAGTACCGTCTTGTGCATCGTTGGCTTTGGGTTCATCTGAAACATGGAAAAACACTTAACAAAAGTACTTAATATAATAGATGAAGAATTAAGGAGCATAGGAGGAGATTTTATCAGTATGCCAAAAAAAATTAGTCTCCCTGCTTGTTGTTCACAAGTTCAAATGGACCATTAAATATGCGTACGTTTTTTTCTTTTCATAAGAACCAATAAATATCCGCCAAACTCATTGCTGCTTACTTTATGGTCATTTTGAGTCAACTGAGTGCTTATTTGATATATCAAGAAATCAGAGTATTATATCCTCAAAACCACCTACTACCTATACCTAAACTTAAGAGAGAAGAATTACCTGTCTCTTTGAACCAGAGAAAGTGTAAGAGACTTATCTTTTTAGTGCTTATATAAAAAAACGTGTATGCGATATATATTTCCAAAGAAAAAAAAAACAATTTAAAGGGAGGCGCGACATCCTAATATCATATGCCAATCATATTTAGAAAGGGACTGAATCAACTGCGAGTACACCTTTGACAAATTACTTCATTACCATGGTAATAGTCTCAGTTATGCCAATTACTAATCGAGTAGTTTAAAGCCAAATAATATTGAAAATGAGGCAAGTGGAAACTGGAACTGCAAGCCTCCACAAAAATAATTCTCCCTTCCTCAAATTCGAAAGCAACTATTGGATTTGGAGAAACAGAAGTGAGATTGTAACTAAAACGTCTTTTTCCTCTTACCTGTTTTGTTAGCCTCGTTATCGACTTCACTGCTCATCTGATTGGCGTTTTTCGTTTCCGGTTCATTAGTGAATGCGTTAGTAAGTGGAGGTGTTCCTGAAAGTTCGTTAATCAAATTAGTTTCAAGCTCAGGAGAACCGACATTTTCAGTAATAATTTCTCCATTATCATTCAACATATGAATTTCAACTGAAGTTTTTCTGCGCGTTAAAGTCTCAGATTTTTCAGAGCCATTACTGTCGACGGACTGCTTTCTAGATCGGTTTTCAATGGAGCGTCTACGTTCTGTACTCTCATTCTTAGCACCTTTCCTGCTGTTTATAGAATCGGATAATCGATCGGACATAACGGATGTTCTTTTGTTGTTTGGTTTTTCGAATGTGGAACCAAACCCGGTGCTCTTCACCTTCTTGTTCGCACCTGCTTCTTCAACAGGAGTGTGCTGTTCCACACCTTGCACCATATTGGTTGTATCGTTGTTATTGGTCATCTCCAAAGAGGTAACATCATCAGAATTTGTTTGGATATTGTTGTTGTTGTTGTCAACAGTTGATGTATGGTCAAACGTCCCTTCTCTAACCAGCTTATCATTACTGGTAACTATCTCCTCGTCGTCGCTTTGAATGACACCATCATTTTTTTCCTCATTGGCAGAGACATCTCTTTTGTATTCGTTAGAGGATTGAAAGAACTCAGTTTTAGTATGATACTCATCTAGCACGTGATCTACGTTGCCATCAATTTCATAAACTAATTGTTCAAACAAGTTTGTGTTCTTACTTTGTGATGTATTTACCATGTCGGCTGTTCCGTCCTGTTTCAAGCTTTTGTTGTTACTGTTTTTCGTGGAAACATGCGTTGGCGATTTCTCTTTTGCTTTCTTTAAATGCGTTCGCCATTTTCGATCTTTTTTCGGTTCTTCTTTTTTCTCCAGCTTTGAAGAAGTTTTCTTAAAAACAGACGACATAAAGGAACTATGAAAACAACGTCTGCTGGGTTAAAGGATCTACGTATGTATATGTTGTTTTAAATGTCAACAACACTTGCGGTTATGCTTCTTTTTGTGTTTCATAAAAGACAGAACTTAGAAGTCATCCCCACTAATGCTCCAATGCTTTTCATGTTTGTCTTAGTGTTCATTGTAGAGTTTTGTATGGTCATGTTTTGATTTCAGGAAAGTCCTTATTTATTTACAAAAAAATATGCAATGAAAGCAGAAGCAACATGGAGAAGAGGAGCTGGAGAGCAATTCTCATTAATTAGTTTTGGACTAGAACCCAGTGGGAAAAATCTTCAAAAGGTCTCTGTGAGGGGAGTGTTTTTTATTAAAACAGAAGACGATATTGCTTGCCATTCCCATAGAAAACACTCCTCCGCATAGACTTTTTGAAGATTTTGCCCAATGGGAACTTACGTATTTCGGCGATGATTCCGCTGATTCAGAATTTTTGCTGTGTGCAATTCTAAAAAAACAAGAAGTTCGCTTAAGTCCTGAAGAATATTAAATATGTGAAATATTTAAAAAAAAAGAAAAAAAAGCAGAAATAATTTAGCGACAGGAGAAAAGATTCGGAAATTTTGGGGAATTTACTTCTCAGAAAATGATTCAGCATGCTTAATTCTGTTACGACAATGTCAATCAGAATCAAACAGGATTATTACCAATTCCTATTGGATAGTCTAGATACAATCAAACATAATACTCTTCATTCTTCAGAAGAGTGCATTTGAAGATTTCGAGGCCAAATTCTTTCATTCTTTTGTTCACATATATTGTTTTTGTGTTATTTTGTAGTGAAAACAATGGCTGGTTTGGTTAATTAGTACAAAGTTTTGTGCACTTTTGGTTAAGAAATGTAAAAATACGATTCAATATTCAAATGGCTGCAATGGTTTCTGGTCCCCCAGGAATTTTTTACACAAGAATTTTTAACACAAGAAATTTTGGGGATTTTGGGATTATCTGCAAAAATGTATTCAGCAAATATTTCTATAATTATGGGTATATGGTATCCCTGGTAAAAACATTTTGACAATGGAATATTGATTGCTGAATAAACACTACCAGGGGTGAATATGATTCGATTATTTAATTTTAAAAACTTTGGTACCTTTTTGAAACTTTTGACAGTATTATTATATACTAGCTGCCCAGGTATAGCATTTTACCGATCCATTTGTCGGTAAGTTGCAGTCTACCTGGACATATTAGAAAGAGAACTTGTGAATAAAAAACCCTCCTCTACATGTCACTACTTCTGAAATAAACTGAGTCTGTATCATAGAGACAAATCTTAATAATGAAACTAAAACTAAATATAATCATACCTCCTTGTCTATTTGTATGTACATTTTCACTAAATTTACTTTTAACAACTTTTTAACTAATCTAACTTCATTATGCATTTTTGACTATCTTCAATTTTCCTTTTTATTGTTTCTTCGTTCGTCAACAAACAAAAATGTAAACATTTGATGCAATGCAATGTTTTCCCCCTATACTAATACGCATATGGATAAAAAAACGTTGTCACATTTGTCTCTTAAACATATTTGACGTTTTTTCGCTTAGGAGTTGCGACCAGGGCTTAAAACTCTTAAAGTATTAATATATTAATGCAGATTCAACTGATAATCAAAGAATTTCTCAAACCTTCTGGGTGTCACACTGAATGGTGGATTTTGATTATACAATGTTTTGATGAAAGATTTTCCATAACCCACAGCCACATATCTGTGGCCAGTAACAATGTCTTTTGTTTCAGTTATTTCGACACCATCCAAGGTATGTATACTGAAGAAAGAAAAAACAAAAACCTCAAACAGAAAAATTGTACAATCAGTTATAGCTAGCTAGAATTTCAGTGCACCCCGATATTCATGAAGTTTCATAAAGCTTTTTTTCGGGCTGTACTGTATGTCTTCAACCCTTCTTATGACCAGATGTGAGGATCCAGGGTTAGGCAAGAAAAAAAGTAAAGAAGTACTGTGTCATGAAATTTTCAATCTTAAGTGTTGATTAGGTTTTTTCATCACAAAATAAAACTTAATTCTTATCGATCTGCTCACAACTATCCTGACACAGTATTTACCTTTTGACAGCACCAGACGTCAACTTGACTTTATCTGTGATATATTGCAACACCTAAATCAAAATATTTTTACAAACATAAAAAAAAACAGTGTCTTTTTCAGCGGCAGATCCAGGGTATATGTCAATCAAATCAATCATGTTTACGACAACCTGTTACTGACATATTCTTAATCAGGGACTGGTTCCCCATTATCCCCAAACCTTTTTGTCGCAAGATTTGTTTAGTCCCAAGAATATAGATTACATTTAGATTACATCCTGACATACCAAGAACTCAGAGAAAAAATAACACTTACAGTATTCATGCTCAACAGCATATGTTTGTCTAACAACAGTTTGATTCCCTGATGTGAGGAGTCACCATTCCGATAAACACTAAATAGTTCGAAGAAAAAATAAAGTTATGCATTGACATGGACACTTGATTATAGCAAGTAGAATGCACAGTTGTTAAGAAAAATAATTTTTTTGATTCGTTATGAAATTCAGTAGAAACCCCATCACAGTGTCATTTTTTGGGTGAAACTTTGAGAGTAATAGGGACGAATTCGAGTAGTGGATAACATCTGATAACAATTATCTGACTTTAAAACCATTATGACTTACAATACAATTCGATTCTTTAGTGGTTCAGCTAATGCAACTTTTTGATATCTGGCAGAAGCATAAATTCGACTGTGGAGTACTGGTCTAATGTTCTAAGACAAATGATAGAGAAATTCAACTTAATTTTGGTTTATCTGGTAGGTGTGCTGTTGTGCATAAGTAGTCTAGATAACAGATTGTTAGTATTCATCATGTCCAACACACGCTGTAACTACAGAAATATATAAATATAACTGACAAAAACAAACTTTGTTGTGTTTTGACTGCATTCAAAAATATGTTGTGATAAATCACTATATACTTTGGTTGTGCACAGGTAACTGGTATTCCAAGGAACAGCTCAATCAAAGTTCAATGTTTCTATCATTAAATCCGAGCCTTAATGCTATCATTGTCAAACAGCAGGGTTCGTAGCAATTTTTTGAAAAATATTACATTTTCATTTTTTCCCTGATTTTTCCCTGAGATTGTCACCAGATTTTTCAGGTATGCTACGAACCCTGAACAGATAATTTCATAAAAATCTATGGGGATCTATTGAATCGTTTTTATAAACATTATAAACATAATTTTTTACACTTGAATAATGTTTTGCTGCAGCATAGCCCACCCTTTACGTGTCCACAAAGGAATGATTTTTTGTATGAAAACACAAAACACTTTTGTGTAAAGTTTCATGAAGTCATTTTGATTTCAACATGATTGTTTTGAAATCTCAAGTTAGATTAACAAAAGACTCTTAACTAAAGATGGTGACCCTTTATGAAAGCTAATTATCTAAAGTGGAAACATAAAGTTTCTTTTGGGCTGTACTGTAACTTTTGAACTTTCTTCTCTGTGAATTCCTATTTCATCTACTATCTTCTCGGTGAATTCCTATTTCATCTACAACACACACACACAACAAGAGTCACTAGTAGAATTTTTAACCAATAAAAAGAGCAAATTCTATTAAATTAATAATGCACTAGTATCCTATGTAAAAACATTTTACGGTTTCAACCTTGTCAATTTAAAAATAACTTGTTGATTAATAAGATAAGATTAATAAAATTATATTTTTTTCATAAAGCTGAAAGTTGCAGTTTGAACTTTTAACTGGAGGTTAAATCATACCAATGTTGAGAAAACTTCTCATAACTATGTATGAATAATTTTGCTGGCACCCAGGTTACCTCTCCATCACTTTTATACTTAGACTCCTCACTGATATCAGCACTTCATTTGAAAATCATAATCAGGGACATATATAACATACCATACCTTCATACAACCTGAGGATATAATACAACACTTGAGAACATTGAGAAGTTTAATACCTGATTCAAAGTTTTTTTAGTCTGTAAAGTTGGATGGGTGGAGCGCAGCTTATTATATCTAAAAGTAAATGTATAGAAAAATATTTTTAAAACAAGAAGCAAGATGTGTATGTAAATCAACTTTTCGTTTAAGAATCTCCAAAAAAATGTCTCTTTACTCCGTTTCCTGAATTCACAAGTTTTAGAGGGAATTTCAAGACAATGATGTTATGAGTGTATACATCTACCCATTTCTAACCAGCTAAACTCCAAAAAGATATAAAGATATAATTAAACCTTATAATAATATTCTTAGTTTCTTTATTAAAAATAGAGAAAATTAATGCAATGTAATGAGTTCCCTTAACTGATTGATTATGTATCTTTGTAAAAAGCTACCATTATGGATTATACAAAATCATTTATTTGCATCAGATTTTTTTTATTTGCACTAATAAGTATTAGTTATCGCACAGTGCTGAGTGCAATATGGCAAATATTTTTCGAGTTTCATATTTTATATAAAAATATGCTATATTACACGAGGAACTGTGCCATAACTGATTTATCATTAGTATTTATTTGCACTGATAAACGAGATTATACTCTACTGATTAACCGATCAGATTGCAGATATTTTTGACGTAATGAAAAATGCTAGAAATTTCAACCTTTTCACAATGTTTTCCTTGTACGTTAGCATTCATTGAAATGAGTTTCGCAATTTAGTTCTGAATATAAAACCCTTCCGAAGATTTTTAAAAACACAGACATATTAAATTTGTTTAGTTTTTTCATTTGTTTTATTTTAATGATCTAGTTGATCTAGTTTGTAAAGAGAGCTATGTCTCATTTTTCAACTTAATTCTAAAAAATCTATTTCCACTATGTTCTTAAACATATTTTTTTACTCTGAAACTCTACGATAAAGAGTGTTAATTACTTACTCGTATCAATTCAACTATCAACAGCTGGCCTGACACATTTTATGTATACACATAGAATATTTCTTGTCTCGCAATTTTTACATAAAGAACGGGTTCTGACATTGTATATCCAAAAACCTTAAATGTTTTTTACATGAAATTTTCTGTTTGATGAGACATATCGGATAACAAATTAAATATTCACTTTTCAAGTGAAAAAAAATAAGTTTTAGGAAAATTTTCAAGCAGTTTCACCAGGGTCAGTCAGGTCACGACAAACCTACATTAATTTAAGACCAGCTTTATTTATGATGCAGGATAATCATCAATATGTCAAAAAGACATGCTGACACTACCTCATCATAAAGTGTTCACAATATTACTCATTACTTATTGAAAGAATCTCAAAAATATTTTTTTATCATTCATTTATATATATACAGTCAAACCTGCCTTAAGGACCACCTTTATAAAGCGACCACCTTTATAAAGCGACCACCTGTCTCATACGACCAAATATTTCAGTATCTGTATGCGGATTAATGTAGCGGGAAACCATTGCATTGGGTCAAATGTTTACATTTCTGTTTGTTGAGGATAGAATAGAGGAAAAATGTATGGTAATGTTAGATTAGTTAAAAGTTTATAAGTATGAAAATGTGGTGCATCTTATAGACAAGAAGGCATGATTATATTTTTGCTTAGGGTTAGGGTTAGGGTTTGCTTTTATAATTATAGATTGTCTTTATGATACAGAGTAATAAATTTATTCCAGAAGAAGTGGCATGTAGAGGAGGGTTTTTAATTCACAAGTTCTATTTTAATATGCCCGGGTAAAGTACGGACGGACAGAAACTTCACACGTCTGCGAAGGAATGAATTTTTACATGGAAATATTAACGTAAAGTTTCTTTCGCGCTGTACTAAACAAGAATTGCATCGGTAAAGAGTTTTTAACCCGGGCAGGTAGCTAGTAATAATATATAATTTAGCTATAAAGTTAATTTTGTCAAATCGTGAAAATTAATCCCAGTTATAGAAAAACTTAACTCACTTTTTTTTCGGGAAAAATACCTGGTTTGGAACAAGTATATATACTTCTTAGTTAGCTATGCTTTTTTAACTTTTTTGGAAAATGGAAAAGTGGAAATTGTGTATGGAAAATCCTCTCATCATAGCTAAAGCCTTTCCTTTGAAAAATCTGTGAAGAGAAAAAGACTTTAACATGATCTTGCCCAAAATCTTATTTGGAAACACAGCTAGTGACATCTGTAGTAAAGTTGCTGAATATTTGGGAGGGGAAGGAGGAGTGAAATGAGAAAAAATCCTTACTGTAGTCGTTTAAAACGCTCTGCACCGACTGCTACATATACTCCTCCATGTTGCAGTTGCTCTAATTTTAAAATTTTTGTTCCATGGTTTGGTGTACAAATTCTTCTAATTGCAACTTTTGCTTGTGTGTCATGGGTTACTTTGTCCAAGAAATTATCAAAAGTTGAAATTCGCTTGGGATTAACGACAAGCTTTTTACCAAAAAAATGAAGATCGCCATTTCGATAAATTGTGACTACAGGGACAGACATGGTTGAAATTCGCCGATTTTGTGCTTTCACCAGGTTATTTCACATTAGATCACGTTTATGCGGGTGGTGGTAACTTCGCCGCCATTATCATAAGTTTGTTGTTGAATGCTCATGTTTCCATGACGCACCTTACGAAAACGTCGATCTTCTCGTACATCACTCGGTGTCCGCGCAAAACAGCTCGCTCTCGCGTTACGCACCCAATATTCTCCATCCACAAATTTACGATTTTTGCGAAATAATGACGCGACACAAGGATGCCAAGACTCACAGATTTTGACCTTGGTACGACGAAAGCTAATTTTCTGAAAGATTCCAGTGTCATCTTCATCAAAGTTTTACCTATTGATAAGCATGGGCACTCAGTGATGTGTACCATTTTGTTTTCATAAATCCAGTGAAGTACTTAATCTAAAGGCTCTTAACAACAAGGCTCGTGTTTTTTTAACAAACAGCAAAACAGTGCGGTTGTGAAAGTTTTTCGTCTTTTCGGCAGAATCTATTGAATAATTAAAAACATGTCGCGCTAATTTACTTAAAAACAATCATCTGCAATTCTCCTCGCTGTAAGAGCATCACACTACCACAACACAGAGAAACAGCGATAGTTTAGAAGAAAAATCGTTGGCACAAAATAATTCTTTTGCATATGTGAATGATCTGGTGTGGGGACCGTCATTTTTCATTTACACAAAAATACAAGTTTTCATGATGTATTTCAAACATATCTTTTACGTAATCACCCACACAACTAGCTAGAAGACGGAAAGGAGAACTGTGCACTAAGTGTGTTCCACTAATAAATATCCAAATAATCTGTGATTTTAATATAATATAATATAATACTTAATTTCGAGTTGTAGTAAAAAAGTATTTATTTCTCAGCATATAAATAATCGATAATCTGCGAGTAATATCTCTGATCTGCTTGACCAACGGATGCAATAAAAACATTCACCGCAAATTCAATGTTTCTGTGAATGGACCTCCTCTATTTCTCACCGCTGGCGTCATCATTTTAAAATCCGATCGGAGCTGATGTTGGCCATTTGTAAACGTATTTGCGCCACCTGGAAAAAAAGATTGACATGTCAATTTTAATGGCACAAGTTCCTGTGTATAAAAAAACATTTTTACATTTTTACAGCGATGTTATTCTGTTAATTGAACAGATTTTGATTTTTTTTTTTTTTTTTTACCAGAAATCGAATAGTGTGAGAATTCGTTCGATTTTTCTTTGTTTTCACAATTTCAATTCGTGGTGAAAATCAAAATCGATTCAATTAACAGAATAACATCGCTTCAGACTGCAACTTAAAGTCCATAGCGCCAAACTATTAGATGAAATACCGCTAACTCTTGCTGTCTCGAACAAGACTATCTCGAACAAAAAACTTGGTCCCTTGTGCGTTGCGTTGCGTTAGAAAACTTCTCGGCATCACGGACATTATACTCGGTCTTTTGAGACTTCGAGACAGCTGGAGTTGACTGTACCCAGTGGGCAAAAACTTTAAAAAGTCTATACCGAGGAGTGTTTCATATAGGAATGGCAAGCAATATGTTTCAATAAAAAATCACTCATCCACAGAGACTTTTTGAAGATTTTGCCCACTGGGAGTTGACTCTTGTCATACTCGTTGTGCAGAAAGAACGTGACATCATAAACTTCTATCATCCCAAAATGCCAAAGAGATGAAGACCCTACCCTATTTTTTTATTTACTTCTTTCTATAAGTGTAAAGAAGATTTTTCAAGGCTTCAGAGCGGTTTTAGAGAGGTGTTAGGAAAGATGTTTTTTCACTTATGCTCGGCTTTTTTCGCCGCTGAAAAGTAGGATCTGTTTCAGCAAAATCGAATTAATATTGTGCAATAAGTGTCTGTAATCGACAAAATTCGAATCGATCGAAAAAAGTCGCCTAGTGGAAAACCGGCCTTAAAAAACAGAATTTCGGAAAAGGTATATTTTTACCTTTTCTTCCAGTTGAGAATCGATATCAGCGTTCGAAACGAGCTGATCAGCCAATCGTACTTCGTTCTCTGTGTGTTCCAACTTGTACGCCATTTCTTTCAAAAACAACCTATGCAAACACCACAAGCAGAATTTAACACTAGTTTATATATATACCACACTGAAAATGATTGAACGAGGAACTCTAATTTGAGGTCGAAATATCATGTGGTTTTGATTTTTACAAACTGTTTGAGATTCTCTACATTGTAGACAATGATCTTATAAGACAATCTTATAATTACTGTAGGTTAATGTATAACAAGGCTCCATCATCACTAGTTATTTATGTCTGAGTTACACGAGATAATGGTTATATAATGCCTCGTTCCCTCAACCAAAACATTCAACAATCCCAAAAATGAAGGCGATCAGTGCAAACTAAGCTTCAGTTATTTGACATCGCAACGTACTTAAAACAGCGATACGGTACTGAAGTATGCAACGTTACGACGTCACGCCTGCTTCATCATACATTCCAATCGTTAAGGATTACGAAAAGATAAAAACATATAACCATATAAAAAAACTTGGTCCCTTGTGCGTTTCGTTGCGTTAGAAAACTTCTCGCCATCACGGACATTATACTCGGTCTATTGAGAGTTCGAGACAGCTGGAGTCGACTGTACCCAGTGGGCAAAATCATATAACCAAAACATTCAGCAATAGACTTATAGAAGAACTCGAGTAACCGCAAGTCTCAGTAGAAGTAAACAATTTCTCAAACTGTATGGGTGAGGCATTTCGGCATGTGTCAAAGATCAAAATGAATATTCGAAACTCACTTCATCTCGTTGCCTGTGTAAATCTTCTGACTTGGTGGCCTGGGCAACACCGGCGAGGAGCTTGGAACAGAAGGTGATGATTCAGGTGTCGATTGTACAGCAGTTGAAGATTTATTTACTCCTGCTTGCCCTCTCTGTAAACAAGACATATTTTGTCTAGCGCCACTGATAGAATTAACGGGCGCAGATTGGACTTGTTTGTTCAAATATAAATTGGCTCTTTGAAGGGAGTTCATTTTATCTTTGTAAACATTCACATTTTTTTGCAATCCATCCACCTTGCTCTGCAGGATAGATATTTCACTTGAATATCTCAACTGTTCTTCAGAAAGCTGAAGCTTGAACTCGTGCCCAGATCTTCGATACTCATCGCGTTCAGACTCCACAGCTTTCATACTCTCTTTCAATTTCAAATTCTGCTGACGTGTTATTTCGATACCACGGGCACACTTTTTAAGTTTTTGCTTGTATTCGACAACTTTGGCTTCCAATGCCAAGTTCTTCTCCAAATTCTTAGTAGAATCATTGGTCACATTCTCTAAGAGCACCTCATCTTTGGAAAGCTTTTGTTCTAAGTGTTTTATTATGGTACGATCGGTCAAGTTGGAATTACGAAACTGATCTCTCTCACGAGTGACGTCCTGTAAACTGTTCTGCAAAGTAAACAGCCGATTGTTCAAACTGTTGTTTTGCTCGATTAACTTTTGCAGTTCACTGTGGTAGTTTAGTTTCATCTGCTCTTCACAAGATTGCAAACTGTTATATTTACCCGACATGCTTTGCAAGTCGTTTTCTAACGTTCGTATTTTAGCATGTAAAGCACTGTTTACATCGTGCAGTTGTTTCACCTCGCCTTTGTGTTTATCGTTTTCTTTCTCGACACTTCGTAAAACATCCTCAAGATACGACACACGACCTTCTAAGCGGTCGCTTTTAAAAGACGTCTCCTTGTAACGTGACAACTGCTCTTTGCAACTGTTGAGTTGCACACACGCTTCGCATTTCTCTTTCGCCATCGTTTCTAATTCTTTCGTCAGTTTCGTCATGTCTAATTCGTACTTTTGACGTTGTTCCGAGAATTTCTCCTCATCTTGCACCTTCACTTTCGTCACTTCTTGCAACAGTATCTCGTACATGTTTTCATACAGCTTCTCAGCCAGTTTGACGGGAATATTTTCAATACTCTCATCGTCATAGAGTGCTTGCAGTTTTATACGCAACGCCACGATCACATCCAGCTTAATACGTTCTCGTTCCAGTTGCTCGTGTTTAATGTGGGCTGCCATTAAATCGAAAAAAAGCAATAATTCGTCATCTTCTTCTTCCGTAGCTTCTTTTTGTATCGTCGCATCAAACTTTACTTGTGAAATTGAATTTTCTATTATATTCAAAGTTAAGGGAGAATAGTTAAAAAGACAATTGTTTTCAATTAGATATCTAAAGCCCAAGTTACACTGTGTAAGGTTGGAAACTATTTAAAAAATAGTTAAGGAAATCGCATTTTTAAACAAATCTTTACTTGAAATACAAAGCCCGTTCGGAAGTGATGTAGACTATTCGGGTCAGCTAATCCTTTTTAGCAGGCGCAATTTTTTTACAGGAAAAAATAAACGTTTTTCAGCTTCTCGTGTGTAAACCGCCTTAACACATAACACGTAAATTGTTTCGTGAAGTCCTTAGGGAGGTGAACGATTGGAAAACGTAACAAAAATCAATTATGTTAGCGCTAATCACGTAGCATTTTTAAAACAAAACGAAACATATGAAAGGATAAAGGCTAATTTCCATTCCATAAATTTACAGCGCTTTTTTAGAGAGCGTGCGCTAACCATCAAGCGAGTCTAGTTATTTCCATTTTACGAAATAGCGCGCAATTTTCTAATTAAGATTTCGGAATTAAGTAAACTGTTATTAAAACAACTTATTGTACCCATTCTTTTACGTCGGAAAAGATCGAAAAGAAGGAATGCCAGATGTAAAAAAAGAATGTGGGTTCGCCAAATATTCCTTGACTGTGAGAAAGAAGGACAATATCAAATGTTAGTTACGGATCTAAGACTGTTTGACAACGAATATTTTTTTGAAACTTTAGAATGACCCCCACTAAATTTAAACTTCTTTTGTCTTGGGTTGCCCCCTCATTCAACGTTCTTCAAAACGTAGACCTATAACCACACATGTTTGTTATTGCTCCCCACAACACATGGAGACACAGCTTGTCTTGCTCTGAATCTTTCAAGAGTATTAAATAAGTTTGACCATAGTTATAAGAAGATTTGTTCAGTAAATCTTGTAAATTTTCGTTCCAGTTGGACGCCATGATGTTGTTGACATGCTTTAGCTATATTTCGCCTATTCAGCAAAAACACAGTTTTCATTGGCTCATTTGACAAGATCTTTGAAAGCGGGCGAAAAAAGTTGAAAATTTTCAACTTTGTCTGAGCGCTATTTTATCGATACAAAAGCGCATGGTATGCGCTGTTTTTCATTTAGTGCACATGCGCGTTACGTCATGAGCGCTTTTCTTTCGAGCGAGCGAACAGAAATTTTTGAATGGAAATTAGCCTCAAAAGGAGACGAAAGAAATAGAAATGATCAAACCTTCTGAGGGGCTGGTTATTTTTGGAAAAAAATTGTCCCGCTTAGCCGTCTGTGCTGAAAACTTGAGGAAAAGGAAGAAATTAACCAAGCTATCTTGTAGGACTGTTATAGATTTTCAGCAAACTATTTCTCATGGGTAAAAAATTTCTTGTTTTCACACGTTTCAAGTTCTGTATTAAATACCAGTGCAAAGGCCAAACAAAAATATTTCCCAAACACGTAAAAATACGTGGAAACGTTCAATCTGAAAGTTTTCTTTCAAAAGTTTTTTGATCTGCGTTAAGCTATCGCCATTCTTGCTGCTTATGGGCTTATTATATGGAAGAAATTGCCCCATATAACAAAAGAAATGAATGCAATAGCGAGATCTCGTTAAAACGTCCTGTCCCGGCGAAGCGGGCAATTTCTTCCATATAACCAGCCCCTAAAAAATAATAGTTACAAATAGTGGAACCGTGAAATGTCAGTGAAATCCTGTCCTGGAACAACTATTGAGCAACTTGGAAAAACTTATTTCCAAGTTCTTTTGTTGGAAATATTAACCTAAACTTATATCAAGGTGAAATTAGTACTGTGCATTTGGGTTGTACTTAGTCATGTGATCAAAGTGCAGAAGCAGATCTAGAACGTAAGCACAATTTAAGGAGGAGAGTAAGGTTATTTAGAGTACAGAAGAAAATCGTGCAAATAACCTAATCAACACTTCAGTTTTAAAAGATATTTCTAGCCATTGTACTCCTCCACTTATTTTGTCTTCCTCTAGATCCACCGCTGATATGGGTGCAAAATAAAGTTTTGAAAACAGCAAAAGAAAAATGCATAATAAATTTTTATTAAGGGTTCAAAAGGATTTGTTGAACTTTACCATCAACAAACGTACCTTCACAGTTAATCCTCAAATTTCCCTCACCGATAGCCTTTGACATCAGTATTTCTGTCTGAACTTGTCGATGTGAATTCCCATAGTCTCTTTCTTCTAGTTGATTGAAGGTTGTTGTTGGGAAGTTTTTTGACCAACCATCAGATCTCATTTCAATGGAATACCTTGAATCAAACTGGTCAGGTTGTATCATAGCAACCTGTAAACAAACAAAAAAAAACCCAAAGCAATGTAGAGGATACAATATTGGGCATTGAATTTCCATGACCTTTTGCAGAATTTCCAACAAACAAGATAAAGCTCCCATTAAAGCAAATATTTTTGCTCAGGTAAAAAATGGTACCACTTAGTGAGCGTCCCACTTTCAAGTGAAGCAAACGTTTTTTGGCTGGACGCAAGTGTGGGAAGTTCAGGAGAAACACAAAATCGTTCCAAATAATCAAAAATCAGTTATCCACAGTATCATATACCCGGAGAACACTGTACACAAAATGTTTCTTGAAGAAGCCAGACGGTGGATCTAGAAGTATGTCGAAATTTGTGGTGGAGAGGTATAAAGTATTAAAGCATGAAAAACATACAAGTAATCCCTTTGATGGAAGCACAGAAAGATTATTTCAATGAAATTCTCCCCAAGTTTAAACATAACCTCGTCTCTAACACTGGAACCATGAGTTTTTCGTTTCGCTAGAACTTTTTCAAATAAATAATTCATTAGTGTAAGTTGAACATAATGAAGATGTGTACCTGGATTTCTCTTTGTTGGATGCTTTCTTGAAATTTCTGAGAAAGAAAACAAAACAGAATGACTGTTTTGAAACAAATCAGCTAAATTCTCAAATATACGGAAACAGTGATAGAATAACATTGAATGGACTTTGTTTAAGTTTTCTACTTGAAAGAAATACAATCCTTATGCGACTGAAATTAACTCTAGCTACTGAGCTTGTAAATATTTTTCAATGGTTTCCAACATCTTTTTTAATTCATGAGATATGTTTGGCTGTTTTTTTCGGGTGCAGTGAAATGTGGTGAGGCGGGGATGCGGGAAAAGGTTTACCTGTATTTTACGATGTGACACCTTTTGTTTTCTCAGCAGTTCCTTCAAATATTCCGACGAAGCTGAAATGTTTGAAAGCTGTTTCATTAATATGTTAAGCTGGTTTTCCACTGGACGGAATGTTCAGCACAAAGCCGCTATTGCATTCTATACATGTTCACAAACTAAGCTGTTTGATTGTTTTGCTGAATATTCAGGGACGGAAAAATTGAGATTTTTCCGCGGACACTTTTGGCGGAATTTATAGAAAAACACAAACAAAGCGGAATATTACGTCAAACTTTTTAACTTGGACGGTGTAACTGTAGTTTGTTTTGATGGCAAAATAATAACCTTTGTTGGAACGACTACAGAAAATAATAGAGAATAAGCAGGGGAATTTTTTTAAATGGCGATGATTACAGGCAAACAGTAGCATTCGGAGATTCGTTTCAAGTACCTTAAGGGAAGAAGTTTGTGCGAGAAGAACTTTTTGCGGAATTTATTTTGGCGATTTGATGTTCAAAGGTGAATTTTGTGAACTAAGTCAGCATCTGTCGAAGATGTACCTCTAAGGCACCTAAGGAAATCAATAGTATAATTATTTTAAACTGAAAAATTGATCATCAAAAATCCATTTTACACTAGTTTACGTTTCTTCTTCTTGATTATGAAGAAACTTTTTAATTAAAAATTCATGTAAGTTAATTTCTTCTTGCGAAAATATCTGTTCAAAGTTCTTCCCTTACGGTATTAGGAACAGAGAATAAGTTTGTGTTTAATTTACTGGTGCCTAAAGATTTTGTTAAGATTTCAACATTCTTTGAACAAGAAAAATAAAAACAAGGGATAATAATAACCAGAACGAAACATTCAAAATGGGTTTGGGCTCAACAATAACATTTACGTCAACAAAAAGTTTAAAAGATAAACGCCATACCATTAATGCTATCTAACAATTGGTCGCCATGTTGTTGAGTCAGTGACTCATCTATTTCTTTAAGTGTTGTTGACAATTGATCTAAACCACCATCACAAGAACTGTCATTTGAATCTGACTCGACTTCAGACAAGGCTACGTAATCATTTGAGGTATCCAGGCTATCATTTGATTCAACACTATGAATCAGTAGTTCATTTCCATGAAAACATTTGACTTCTTTACGAGCTTCTTCCATCAGTGGAGGCGCTTACCACTTTCATTCCTGTTGAAAAGGTCACTGAACAGCTGAATCGCAAAAATATCACATCTCCAAATCGGGATTAATAATGTTGAATGCTAGTGTTTCTTCTTAATTTCTACATAACAAAGGTTCAACTGATAGAGAACACAAACAATATTCATACTTTGTCATTACCTATGAATTTTGTTGAATTTAATTTATTATTAATCTTTGAAAAGGTGTAGTGAATCCCGTCCATATGAACAAGTCTATTTCAGAAAGTGCAAAAAATTTCAGAGGAAATCCTCATGAAGAATGAACCAAAAGGCCCTTAAATCTCGAAATATCTGCATAATTCACGTGAAAGAAATACTAAAAAAGTGCAGAAATATGAACAGGGTTTAGTCTGGAACCAAAAACAACATAGATTTCTTTCTTCCCAAGCTATATCAAAGAAAGTTTGATTATATTTGAAATGGAAAAATAATCTCCGCAAAAAACATTTTATTTTTTCTTTTTATTTCTACCCTTTCCCTCTCTTTTCAATAATGCGTCGCGTAACGTCAGCTGTTTTTCTCGGAATGACTTCTTATCTTTCGATCGTGACTTTCGACTATGGCTTATCATCATGAACGGCTTGTTTTTAACTTTCTCCTTGTTTGTCGTACTTGCGTTCTCGTTCTGGCGCTTTGATTTGGGTTTGCTAAATTTTTCACGCCCTTCTCGTCCAGCCATGACAGTGGCTAATCGTGACTCTTTGTCGTGTCGCATCTTTTTGTGAACATTCTCGATCTGTGATAAATCAACCAACTCGTTGTTTCGTTTAATTCCCTTCCCACCAGTCAACTGTTCAGTCAGTGACTTCTGATGAATTTTCTTGAAATCCTCGTCAGTTAAGATACGTGTTGTGCTGATCTGTTCAGCTTTCTGTTTGTTGTCCGCGTCATCTGGAAGGAAATCAAAAAACACATCAGAAAAAATATACTGAACTTAAAAAAAGAAAGAAATGTTTCAAAATAACAAGTATAACCAACATCCCACTTAGGAAAATAATAATGGTTAATGAATCATTTAGCTGGTCAATATGGGAAAATATTGACCAAGGTTGCGATGTCATGGACCAAGCACAGTGAGTGACCTAGGTCAATATTTTCACACGTATTGACCAGCTAAGGTTAATAAGCCATTTCCTAAAATGTTTTTTTGTTTCAATTAAATAGGGATTAAAAAGGAAACAACAAATTATCCTTCTTGTTTTCTTATATGTAGAGTCTTCTTCATCATTTTCTTTTCTTTGTTTACAAGCTGGTCTCTCTGGGAAAATATAGACTGGCCACGAGACATCAATTAACCAATCATAGCTGTGCTATAAAATGATTCAGCTGGCTTTTTTTTATCATAATCAATGTAAAAGGAAACGCAAAAATGACAAAACCAAATTTTACATACCTTTTTGTTTTTCTCCTTCATTGCGATCATCATCACTCAACATTTCGTCTTCAGAATGAGACACATCAATCCATTCACCATCACTGTCAACATATTCTTCTTCACTGTCTGTCATCCATTCATCCTCCTCAGCTGCATCACCCTCTTTTTGATCATTTTCAACTGAAAAAAAATTAGAATCCTACCTAACATCATATTGTAGTAGTAGACTACAAAATGAACACAACATAATGTTGGCACAGATTGTTATTTCTTACGTTGGACTTAATTATACATTTTTTACTTCTACCTTTATAAAGTCGCATTCACATGTACGAAATTTACAAGAAATCTCATGCTTACAAATGGTTTTGTTCACATGTGCAAACACTTTTGCAAAGATATCAACTTGTATACGCTAAAAAGGTAACAACTTGAGCAAATCTGAAGGTAACAATTCGTCAGAAAGAAGCTATTGCTGGTGAAAAAAAGTAATAACCATAAATAAAATAGTATTAAATAAAACATTAGATTATAACATTCGATTTAATTTGTTTATGTTATAAACAAAGAATTCATGTGGGAAATTTATTTTCTCATTGTATATATATATATATATCAATTTTTTTATACAAATTCTTTATAACATGTTTTGTTGGAATCAATTAAGTCAACTGTAATGTAAACAATGAAAAATTACTTTTTGTAAAACTTTTTCCAGCAACACGATTTTACTCTTCAAGCGAAATATTACCAACATAAAATATGACAGTCTCTTTATTTTTCAAATGCTAATCTCATTCTTGAAATGTATCCCAAGTTTTTCTTGCAATTTATGGCTTTGTATAATTTTTTTTCAGCTCTCTGTTATTGTTTGGTCTAACCTCCCTCGAAATATTTAATTAATTAAATTTTAATTAAAGGTTAATTAGTTGAATTGACTACAATTTCTGTCAAGATTCTCTAAAGTTAATGTGAATGCATTTTGTGAAAAGTATTTCCCTCAGTACTTGTCAAAATTTCGAGCAAACACAGTCTGAAGATTTCGTCGAATTCAAAATGTCAAAATGGCGCCTAAATCTTTTTGATTGTGTTTGAAAAAGGCAGCGATTGTGGTCGAGCTACCGAAACACACATTTAATGTTAATACTGAACTTTGTTAACTTTTTTGTAACTATTTCTCAAGAAAATAGACCCCCAGAACTTGATTGTGTTTTCAGAAAAACCTTATGATGTTAAGGAAGAGTAGAAGAAGAGGAGTGGTAGCAAATCAAGCTGGAGGCTTTAAGGTCTTTTCAAAATGGAACTTTGAGTTTGAAAATTTTAATTCTTTAAGGCTTGTTTCATACATACGAAAATATAACAAATAAGGTTTATAGACCACAAATAAAGCCAATTTTGGGGGAAAAAATACACCGAAATAATCAAAATCAACCATGGAGGATAGTGATATGAAACCTTTTAATGGTGGTCAGAAGGAGAATAATATTTTAACAGTGTTGTAAAAACACAACAAACAATATTAATGCCAACAAGAACCATATGGTGCAAAACGGTAGCAGCATTTCAAAACTAAGTCACCATACGAACAAAATAGATACAAACCCATTCATTGAGTTTTAAACTTTGTTAGCCTAAGTTACACTGACGCCATTTTATGTTTAAAAAAGGTTGGTTAGTGTAAATAAGGTTTAAATAATCGCTTAAAACAAAGGAAATATACATCGAAAAAAATATTATTAATAATTAAAAAAGAAAAATCCATCCGAAATACTGAGTTTTAAACTTTGACAAACAAAGTAAACAAAAACGTTCAAATAACAAACAAGAATTAGTTATAAGAAGGTCGTTTAATAGAGTTAAAGTAAGAACTGCTTCTTATCATTAACTGTAGGTGAGTTTTAAAGCACGAGGCATTACTTACAACAAAATAATACTTAATTTCAAGTGATACTACGCATTAAAAGTAACCGAATCCTCCTTTTTGTTTTTGTATTTCATGGGAAAGATCCATTTTTTCGTGAAAAACTGGTAAAATACCAAAAAAATACTTATTGAATGTTTTTTGATAACCTTTTGAAAATTCCTAGCCTGTGTTTGTTCATTACAATTTATATAGTTTTGTAAAGGAAATTTTGCAGAGTCTAAAGCGTGGGCATGTTTTATTACGGTATTTGCTTTTGCTGCTACCGTAATAATGCATTTATCGCCAAATTAACTAGCGATAATTGTCAATTAAATTGCACAAAGGTTAAGGAATTAGCCAAAATACGCTATTTTTTAAAGCATAGTGTTTTTTATTATTTTTGGTTCAGCCTCAGTATGCTTTATGAAAAATATCATCTCAGCCTAAAATATTTTCAATAGAGCAGAATATTAAAAGGTAAACATGATTTCTATCATTTTCTTATGCAGTGGATAACATGAATCTTTGTGAAAACTCCAGCATGTAAAAAAATTCACCTAGTTCTTTTCCAGTATTGTTGTCTTGTTGCAAATCAATGTTTCTTCCCTAAAGTTCAGGCTGGGGTTATTCTTCCATAAGGGATTTCCCTGCCTTTGCATGCTTATAAAGATTATGCTTATCAAAAGAGTTAGGGCTTGCATTCACACTGAGGAGGATTTTAGCAGTAACATTAAAAACTCACCCATGACAGTGTACCAGATAGATTTTGGGGCACAATTTTTATCTATAGCAAGCGCTTTTGAGACAAACGTTCATATTGCTTTCGGATATACAGGGATTTGAATAAGAATTGAGTTCCCATTATGCAATAGTTCTGATAACAGCATGAAATTAAAAACGACATTTTCACAACATGAAATTTTTGTTATTTGGAGTTCCCAAAAATCCCAGAAATCAAAATGAAATATCTTAATAAAATCCTCTTAATAAATATTTAAATAAAAAGAAAGCTGGATTAACCATTTATATCAAAATTTAACAACAAACCTTCTACAGTACTCCCGGAAAGAAACTTCACATTTCTGCATAAGATAATTAGCTTTCAAAAGACTTGTCATCTTTAGAAATTAACAGTCTTTTGTTTATCTAACATGAGATTTCAAAAAAATCCCATTAAAAACATAATGACTTAATGATAAAACTGTCTTACAAAATCTTTTGGGTTTTCATGTAAAAATTTTATTCCTTCGTGGACGCGTAAAGTTTCTTTCAGGCTGTATTGTATTTCTGCCCTGCGTTTTCATTGAAATTTCAAAACAAAATATTTTATAATCAGAAGACACAACAAAATTATATTTTTCAGCACAAAAAACTCACAGAATTATAATTATGAAAATATCCATGGTGTGACAAAATAAGTTGCGCTTTTGTTTTAACATATTTTTGTTTTTCGTTTTCCAGATAAAAATCTCATTGGTCGTTATACAGAAGTAAAGTGCATTCAAGGGGTCTACAAAATAGTGACCACTGGTCATGTTAGGAAGGTAGTCACTATATCCAGTAAGCTTTCTACTAAAATACTTATAGGAGAGGTTAAATGTGGTTGTTGAAGACAGGTTCATACCGAGGCAATAACGCGAATATGTGATAACTGCTTTGGCGAAGAATCTATTTCATCGCTTAGTTTTTTTGCTTATACAATTGCCAGCTGTTCCTGTTGATTCCAAGCTTTGGTTGATTTCAAAAGAACAACTTAAAATTTGCATGGTGACATCAGGTGTAATTTCAAGTAAACATGTGATTAATGTAGATATTAATATTTACATAACGTTACAATTCAAAATAGATATATATATATATATAATTGACTTGCAAGCCTTTTCCACCCGGTCCTTTTCTTTATAATACAGAATTTGATTTATCATACAGGCATTTCTATTTGTCATCACTTGTCTTTCATCATTTTACAAGTTGTCATCATACACATAAAACTTAGTTTTATAAAGTTTTAAACAGTATTAAAACGTGGATCAAAACATTTAGAATACTTGAGAATAAGCCAAAGCATTGATTACCTTTCACATTTAGAAAAATTATCCAAAAACAGAACTTTTCCAATTTTAAAACCTGTTTTCTTGAGCGAACCAATGAGAGATCGAATTGATGAATGGGCATCGAGGAAACGGGCAAGAAAGAACTCCGATATTTTGGAGGGTGATATTTGGGAGCAAAGAACTGCAACATTACTCACTGACAGAACCACGCATGGAAATGAAAGATCAGCTGCCTTGACCTATTGCCTATTGGCGCTGACCAATAACTTACTTTCATCTTCCAACAAATCTGCACCAGGCACAAATGAAGGTGCTTCCGATTTTCCAAATTCTTTGACTTGTTCTTTCAGTGATGTTGAAGCAATGTTGACAGGTTTACCTGCAAGATGAATTAAGGTGACGCTACTTTTTAGCATGAAGCTAGTAAAAGCAGTAGTTCTGGGACATAAATTTCAATTCACTATTATACCTCTGTCTTTTTTACGCAGAAGAGTTGGATCTAAATTTCTATAAAGTTGCATTAGCGATCTTGCTGCCATCATTACTGTTTTGTTTTTGGAGCTTTTGTATTGGACGAGATCTTGTAAAAGTTCGTCACTCATCGCATGTGTACATCGACTGCAGATCTCACGTATTGCATTTAATCCGACAGCCATCACCTTCGTGATAACAGAACAAAGAATTAGTAGGCACAGAATTTGCTTCTTACTCTCAGTTTCATTGCTACCCCATCATTTTGGAAGTGATGTCAAACGGATTATCAAAGAATCTTTTCTAACCATTGTAATAAAAACATAACAATCATATCAATATTATCATTTAGTTATAAGTGGGTTGGATGAATTGCCAATTTTTATCTCGTAGATTGGCAGTAAACTTATATTGAACTCAAGAGTGAGGTTAATTCCCATTTATGATTTCAGGGAATTCAACAAAAACAACACCTGTTTAATAATGAAACATGCAAAGGTTGCAGGAATTTCAAAAGTTCACATAAATGGCAGTAATCAACAACTAAAACAAGTAAAACTTGCAATTACATCAAGGCATTTAGAGAGAATTCACAGTTTGAACCATATTAAACATCAAACAGAAAACTAAGTACCTCATTAGAGTTTCGTTCTGATACGAAGTTATTGGCAATTGTCTTTAGCACAAGTTCAATTACATCTGGAGGTACCATATCATGTGATGCTTGTGCTGCACACATGAGAAGTTTTGTCACTTCACGTTGGTGTGGTTGAAGAAATCTTTGCAGAAACGGATAAAAATTCAAAACGATCAATTCGTGAATGCCAATCAGCCTTGCAATGAGGTTTAAAAGCATCAACTTCACTTCAAAATGCTCTGTTGTTGTTTCAACTTGCTTGAACAATTTTTCGGCAAACCCTTGTGCATCGTTTATCAAATGAATTGCGGAAAAATTAAATGATACTGGCTTTTGTTTCTTCTTGCTTTTTCTTAACAATAACAAAGCCTTTTGTAGTTTCTTAGCCTTCTTTCCAGTCTTTTTGTTGACTTGACTAGCCTGTACTAGTTTTCTGGCTTTAGTTTCTTCATCTTCACTTTCTGAATCACTGTCTTTTGCTTCCTCAGGTGCATCGGTTCCAAGAAAAAATTTCAATGCTGTTACTAAAACTTTCGTCATTTTTGAATGACACGCAGTAACAATAACATTAACTGTTTTGGAATCATTCCACACGTTACGGCGATAGAGCTCAATCATTATGTCCAGGGAACTTTTGGCAGCTATGGCATTGTTATCCTTCAGCATCAAGAACATGAAGTTCTGCAGTGCTGTATTGATTTTGTTATTCTTATGGTGAGCATTGACCATCTTTACATCACTCACAATATGATTGTACAGGGTCTTCCGTAATAGTTTATCTTTCGCACGAAGGAGTTTAAAAAAAAGTTCAAGTACTTTCAAAGGTGATACAAGATTCTTGTTTCTTAGTAGCATTAATGCTTTACACAGTGTTAGCCTCACTTCAGATGCCATCACAGAATAATGTTGCTCAAGAAGATGAATCAAGTCCTCAGGAAACTGCATAATCTCATCTTCATAGCAGCTTCCAACCTAAAGAACAAGTCATTATGATCATGATCATGAGAAAATTTCTATTACCCCTGCATTATGTAGAGTCTCCCTCCAATGTATAACTGTCATCAGTTACTTGATGTCACAGGCACAGTCAACTCCATGTTCGTTCTATTTGACCTGATTTATTCAGGCTTGGACCTGCAAAATTATCATTGGCTAGATTATGTCATTCCACAACAACCAAACAACCAACTTTGATTAATTTCTTTCTTTTACACTGACAAATGTATTCCTCCTAGAAATTATCATGACAGCTTCCTAAACATGATAACAATTGAGTGAATAGTGGCACTACAAAACAAAACTTTATAAGAGAGTTGCATGCACAATGAATAGCATCGAGGAGATGATCAGGTGTAATTTTCGCGAGTAATTTTATTGTACATTTTGCGTGGATTTATTTTGCCTAGCAAATAATTTCTCTCCTTTAAAGTATCTCCTAATGGATTTTTTATTATCAACTATTTAGATAAACGCAGCCAACAAAGTCCAATATTTTATTAATATGATGAATAAAACTCAATGTTTAAGTAACCAAATGTCTATTTCAGATTATCCATTGGTGAAATACAGACTTTACAGTACAAACTATTGCAAAAGAAGGTGTTAATAACTGGCTTTTTGTAACAACGTCAAGAATAAATTTTAATTCAAAGACAATTTTGTTATTTTCAATTTTCCCCAACTTATTTAAACTCTTTTTCATTGTTTGTTTGTTTGTTTGTTTGTTTGTTTAAAGTAAAATGTAAGATTTTCTTAGAAATACGCTTTTCACTTGAGTGAAAAACCTGCTTAATTTTTTATCTTTTATAAAATGAAACACTTGTTTAAAGCACAATGATGGGAGAGTAACATATTTATTAACAAAAAACAACATGTTCAAAGGTTCTGAAAAGGCTGAGGAAACACTGTGCATTATCATTGTTGCAAGGGTGGATAAAACAAAAGCACTGCAGCAAATTCCACTTTAACCGGTAAAAGTATCAATACAAAAGTATCTATAACTGTTAATTCTGCCAGAGTAACTTCTGAAGGCTTGTTATCCATTTTTGAATGCTGTGAAATAAACACGGCCTAGTTGCAGTTCAGGCCTGTAACAATTATCTTGTCATGCAAAAAATGAGTCAGAACATATTATAATGAACCATTCAATGAAACATTACAGGTTTAAGGAATGGGTCAATAGGACTAATAAGGATATGAAAACCTTTAACCCTCAATTTTCATCAATACCGTAGGAATCACATTTTTGTTTCCCTGTCAAATAAACCCTAGTGCCTCAAAATTTCTTATGAAATGTATTGCAGAATCAAAAGTTATCGCCTAGTTAGCATATTAATCAAACCGTTCTGAACTGGTGGGTTGTCATGATAGCTGAGTTCTGCACAGATAAGGTGAAAATAAATTGATTTTTAAGAATCACACATGTTGGAATGAAAAACAGGAAACAAGTGAGGAGTAATATTTTCATCATGGGCGAGAAACAAAGGACACAGAAATACTCATATATGTTTTTTAGCGGGACATATTTGGACGGGACAGCGCCTCTAGTGTCAATGCCTCCTTTTATCAATTTCTAGTATACTAGGAATCAAATGAATCTGATTTCATTCTTAGGAAGTTGAATTAATAAGCTTTTTCTTCCAGACAGAATTCAAAATAGTTTAAAATATTTAAATCAACCGATTTGAACCACCATGTTCTAGAATTGAGGCCAATGCTTTAATCTACTCAGCCATCTAAGATTTACAGGCTTACGTATTTTACAAAAAATAAACAATTCAGAAGGTTGAATTGAAAGATGCACAACTGCTTTCCAAATGAAATCAATGTACAAATCAATTAATGCATGAAAACATTTTTTAGTATTTTCTGAATGCTTTTTTTGATTTTACTTTGAAAAATATATAAAGAAAGCATAATAAAAAGTTTCCACATTGCCATTTTCTCTCACAGCAATAATATTAAAATCGGAATTTTGGACTGCCTGGCATCTAGTTTTTCAAATTTGTTTACCGCCTGCCAGGCATGTTGTATTTAAAAAACACGCTTTTGATTTCGCCAGAGAAAAGGAGCAAAGATAAGATGAGATTGTTTTGAGCTTGACATATTGTAATTAGGATATTAGTGTCCTTGTTGTAATAATTGGGGGTAAATTCAGGAGGAGTTTCAAACCCCTTTAAACAAATCCAAAAACAATAAGCAAGACTGAAATGAAGTTGTTGATATTCATGCATGCTGTTATCGCCACACCTTGTTTACTACTGGAATGGAAAGATTGACCATGGGACTTCAAACCATGACTTTTAAATCCCCGTTTTGAAAGCAGATTACCATATAGGGGGGCATTTTCCATTCTCCGGGTGAGAGAGTATATTCTTGAAATGTTTAATAACCAGCTGATTATCAGTGTTTATTTGCATCATGATGTAATAGTTAGGAGCAGCAAGGGAAATTAGCCGTATAATCAAGTCTGGTAAAAAATCCCCATCTACTTCAAATTATATCATAACTGTTCAAGAATGCATTTCTGAAACCACTATTTTTGCAAATCGTTAGAATTTGGATTTATGCTTCGTTCGCAATTATAACAATAATCTGCCATCTTGATTATCTCTGTAAATTTAGAAAAATCACTGCGGTTGTTTCGCCAGCAAAAAATATGCATGTGTATTTTTCTCCAGTCAAGCGTATTTTTCACCGGCTTCAAAAATAAAGAAAATATGCAGTGAACAATAAAAAATACGCACCCTACATAAGTGTAAGTTAATCATTTTATCCTTGTTTTAAATGGAAATATCTACACAAAAACGAAAGATGAAAAGTCTAACAAGATGTAATATTACAAAGGAATATCAACATTCCATACGAAGTAATGCGTTTCTATCAACATTTTTAAAAAAATCGAAAATTTTACTATTTTAACTCCAGCGGTCTAGAGATAACATCGTGCAAGAAAAGAAAAACGTCCCGTGTAACACCAGTGTAAGATTCAAGAATCGTTCCATTACCAACATGTGGTTTTAAACAACCAAACTCGATTGCATAAGCTGGTCCATCCAGCTCTGTAAGGAGTTAGCCGTCTGTGAATATAATTTTGTGTGTTATTCAATCTTTCAATGTCTTGCTTACTGCTTCTCAAATGGACCCTTAACTTTGTTCATTATCTTTTCCTCAAAAGTAGAAGGTGGATCGTCCAAAACCCTGGATATGATAAAGGTTTGGGCCCTATTTGCTTTGAAATATCACAGCAACATTTAGAAGTTTGTGGTGGAGTATGGAGAGCTTGAATAGGCAATGCATTGGTGGTTGATATAGGAGGAGTGATGGAATTGAATGTTGGTAATATAGTTAGATTAGTAGTAATAGTAGTAGTGTTGAAGCCTTCAGATGATGTGGTTGGCTCACAGACCTTTCTTGGGGTGTTCAAACCCATAGCAAGTTCTTCCATTTTTTCTTCCAGCTTGTCCAACTCACACCAACATACATACCTTTTCATTAGCCATGCATCAAAATGTTTCTCGGGGTGCTGGTTGCAGTCAATTGGGTATATACCTAAATATAATAGTTTTACATTTGAAATGGATAAATTGGAAGTATTTATATGTATTATTCTGAGTTCCCTATTATCCAGGCATTTCTCACAAAATGAATTATGATACCTGTTCTTTGAAATCCAGCTTTAATGTTTTTCAAAAAAATCCTCCTTTCGAAGTGGATATTTTCCGCCATATGTTGCACACCATTCATTCAACCGATTCTCCCATTCCTGATTCAAAGGGCCGAAGCAGGCTACATCTAACGGCGTTGACAGCAGGTAGTGTTGTAGTGTTCTTGCATCTAGCGTCAGGAGTCACATGGTAGGCTACCTCACCAGAGACACCGACAATCTTTAAATCGTAGTGGATCCGAAGGAAAGCCAGATTCATGGCAATTCCATATTAGTGACAGAGTGAATTTCTTTTCTTCGACTAATAACTTGTAACTAGTCCACTTATCTTTACTAGATCTTTTATTTGTCCATGCGTTGGACTGAACCCCTGAAAGACAACATTAAACTCTAATAACCTCTGCCAACTCTGATTCAGTTTCTGGTGACAAGGTTGGTTTTCGACCAGATCCTATGAACTCCTTCCCTTGAGATTTGTTGTGCAATCGGAGTCGAATTGTGGCTTCGTTCATGCCACATTTTTTTGCTGCTGCCCGAATCGACAAAATTTAATTTTCAACATCCTCCAATGCATTTGTTAAATCATTCTCTGTCCTTTTGTTTGATGAAATTTTGTTTGTATATAGATTGTTCTAAATGTCAGGGAAACTACGTGTCTCGTAATGGAATCGTTTCATAGTTCCGTTTCAGTTACTTTGTTTGCATCACGCACATGGCCGGGAACAGTGCATATTTTCTTAAAGAAATCAATTGTTAGAAAATCTGCACCTGTTTTATAGGAATTACCCACAGAGGAGAGTTATGATTAATACTCACAGAAAGTACAACTACAAATTGTCATTGAAAACATATCGTATTAAAAATGGGAGCACTTGATTAGCTTTGTAGTTGAGTTTCATTAGTTGGTTTGAGGTTGTGCGTATTTTTTTGTGAAACTTCTGATGAATATTTTCTTTTTCAATTTATGCTTTGGAAAATGATAAATGATTGTGAGAAAATGTTCAAAATAGTTCATCTAACCTAAAAGTATGACCTTCGATTCTCAAAATTCAGTATACAAGTGTTTTTGTGTTGCTTTATCCCATTTTTGTTGCATGTGTATTTTTCAGGGGTGTATATTGATGCGGATTTTTTTACCGGACTTGACTATAAAGAAAAGAAATATCATCTATTACGGCCAAGGTTTTTACGGTATCTACTTTGTTATTCTAACTGTTCCGTGTTTTATCTCAAAATTGTTTTTGAAAATTTTGCAAAGATGATATTTCTTTTCTTTACCGCTAATTACCCTTGAAGCTACTCGTAACATTTTCATAACTATTAAATCATGATGTTAACAAACTCTGGTAATCAGCTGGTTAAACATGTTGAGAATATAATGGTTGCACCGTGGAACACACCCCGCCAATATGGAAATCCGCTTTCCAAACAGGGATTTAAAAGTCATGATTGAAGTCCCATGGTCAATCTTTCCGTTCCAGTAGTAAACAAGATGTGGTGATAACAGCACGCGTGAATATCAACAACTTTATTTCAGTCGTGTTTGGATTTGTTTAAAGGGGTTTCAGACTCATCTTGAATCAACCCCAAATTATTAAGCGATATTACAAACTTAAACTATTGGGTCAACAGTATTTACTGTAAGCTTCCATTTTAAATGTTTTTCAATTTTTTTCATTGATTAATCATTTCAATATTAACAACGTGTGTTGATATTATAGAAGCATGTTGAAATTGTGAAATTACCTTAATGAATAATGAGAAATTAAAATTTTCTGAATATCATTTCATTTAGGAAATGACGGTAGGTAGAGGTATGACAACTTCCCCTGTCTGTTGTTCCCTAGTTGGATACCATACAAACACAGAGAGAAGATTTGTCTTGTACAACTGCTGTTAAGATGTATCTGGCTCTTAATCAACTCTTTATCATAATATTATAATATTTTGGAAGTTATCATGGAGTAAACTCTTCAAATTATTTAAATTCTACCAACGTAATGACACCAACCTGGGCTATGAACATCGCAATTTCCGAGACTGAATCTGAAGGTCGTGAAGGATCGAGCTTGAAAACTTCCAAGTTGGATTGGAAATGTCGCCATTGTTGCAGAAATTCTTCTTTATAGCTTTCAGGATCTCTCTTTATCAAGTTCTGTAACTGAGCAAGATTATTGGGAAGGTTATTTCTATTCCTTGAGCTCATCTTTAAAAAAAATCAATGGCAATTCTCCATCATGTCATGTAACCGCGTGATTCGCTACCATCTTTTACATTCCATATGATAAACATCCTATCGTTATTCCGCTCCGCAATATCACGGCGGGATTCGTTTTTGACGCAAGGAAACCACCTTTCTATTCACTAACACATTGTCAACCCATTTTAAAGCCTCACCAGCCTCAAACAGATCCTCTCTGAACTTTGGGATTGTTTGTGAAAAACCGTGATGTAAAAAGTTTATTAAAAATACGAGCAAGGAAAGCTTTTCGGAAATTCTTATTCCATTATCTTATTCCATTATCATTATCAGAGTTATGTATATCAATAAATGCGACGTCCGTATAATATCGATAATGCCTGGGTTCGAGGTTGTATATAACATGCATCCTGAACCGTCACTACTTATTTAAAAATATCAATTTTTCGCGAATCAATCTAGTCACTATGATGAAAGGACAAATGACGTTTTGGCCACCGGTCGAAGAGAGCATTCCATATAAATGAGGGAAATGTATATATATATTTATTTGGTATAACTAGGTTTAATTCTTTGTTTAGTTTCGATAGTGACATCCTTTCTATACAAATACAAGTATTTGAGTGCATTAGTTCCTTGGGGAAAGTCTCTTAATTTTATTGGCTTAGGTTGAACAAGGTATTTTTGATGAAAGCTTCTTAATAAGAAACCGGTTTATAAACTAGGCTCGGCTAGTCAAAGAAAACTTAAGAAACTCAAGTGCTGAGAAATAGCCGATTAAGAGAACCTTCCCTATTTTCATTTTTAAGTTATGGTAAACGTAAAATGGTCATTATAAAATAACTAGCGTTTCTTCGGTTACATGGGTTCCTGTCTCTTCTTCGGGTCCCAAATATGAAAGTTTATGTTATAATGGATATACAACTACAAGAATGCAATGCTCTAATTACTCTCTTTGGGGTTTTGTTTAAGCATGTCGCTAAATAGAAGTGAGAATATCAGTTTTGTTCATGAAAACCATTCATTACTCCATTGAGACATTTTTAATGATTTTATTGGTCAGCGCCGTTAGGCATCTGACCTTTCATTTACCCATGTGGTTCTGTGTGTCTGTAATGTTGCAGTTATCTGCGCCTGTTCGTAACACCCTTCTAAATATCCGTTCTAAATATCGATTCTTTCTTTGCCGTTTCCTCAACGCCTTCCCATAAATTTGATCTGTAATTGGTTTGCTCAAGAAAACGGGTTTTAAAAAAGGCGTGAAAGTCCGTTTTTGGATAACGCTTTTAAACGTGGAGTGGAAATGAAGTGAAGATGACAGAATTTTACTTGAAGGTAATAAAATGCTTTGATTTAATTTATTTGCAAGTATTCTGATAGTGTTTGAGTACAGTATTTAATGCATTATATATTTTGTGTAAACTTTGTGATGATGATGGACTGTCCATAAATAAAAAAGTGAAAGGAGCACAGCTTCGTCACTAGAAGAGAAGAGCAGGGTATATGTAAATGTTTGCTTTGATGTGTTGATGTTCATTTCAACATAATTTAGTTTAGAGGGGAATTTGCATTTTTAAAATCATCCTACTAAGCCTGAACCACCAGAAATTTTAGCATCATTTTAATTTGTGGATATTTTTGTTTTGAAACCTTTCATTGTGCATTTTGACTGAAATATGACCATTTCAAGATTCTAAATGTGCAGTACACAGTGAGTTTGCAGTAAGTTTAAAGATTTCAATGAAAAAAGAAGACTAAAATACCTTAAAATCATAATTTTCATGAACATTTATTTTGCGAGTCCAAAACTACAAACTGTATTTGTTTCCATTTTCCTGATAATTGTTGTGACATTAATTTTCGCGAATCAAGATTTTTCAAAAGTTTTGCAAACTTTTTTGTTTCTCATATGAATTTTGCAACACTTTAATTTTGCGGATTATAGATCTCCATCAAATTATGAAAATTTCTTGCCTTAAAGAGGTTAGTTAATATTTTTTCTAATTTTTCAATAATTTTGGATGGATTCTATTTTGATGATGATGATTTTTTTAAATTAGTTTTAATTCATGTTTATAACTAATAACAGTTTTATAAAGTGGGTTAAAAGAGTTATTTACCTACTTAACTGAAGTAACGTAAAGTTGTGCCAAAGGGTAGTCATACAATGATGAAAAGTAAATACTGCTGTTACATATTCACTTTTCCCAAATGAAAAATCTCTCTCGTTTTGAAGCATAATTTCCCATTAATTAATTTATTCATTAATTAATTTGGTAAAGGTCAGTTTTACAGGCAGTGGTAAACAACGATGTGGACCTACTATAGGACCTACATTGACTTTAAAAGATGATCAGCTTACAGGAGGAAATATGGTATAATGGAAAATGCATTTTCATTGATTTGTTTTTGTTTAATTTCATATCTGAATGAAAATATAGAATTGATATCTCAAAATACTGTTATTTCCTTTGTTAGCACTTTTTAGTACCTCTTTAACCACATCCCATAATGTATTGCTGTTCTCCTTCGGCACCTTTGGACCCTGGAAATACCGAACCCTGATAAAATCGGATCCTGGAAACTCCCGAATAAGAAGCCAGAAAAACAGAAAAATACTAATAAGTTCAATTTATGTCTTCTTAATAAAACACAAGATGTCATGTACGTATTTACTGCAAATGACCTTATTACTTCATTTATCACTTTAAATTCATAAGAAGCGATTCTTCTGTCCTGTTGAATCAATTTTCTTATGAACATTTGAATGTTCTCCATGTGAGCCACTCCTTCAATGGACGCGTTGAGAAATTGCTCTTAGAAATTTAATTTATCCTAATATTTGTAAAGGCGAGACTGCAAGACTAACAAAAATATCTAAGACAATATCGTCATAGATATTTTTGTTAGTCTTGCAGTTCTGTTCTCATTTTAAGTATTTTTCCTCATTCCTCTACAGTTTACTTGTTAAAAAAATAACACAAGAATTGACAAAATGTAGCATTTTTTACCAGGATTTTTTTATCCATGATAGTAGCGTTGCAAATTATGTTAACACAAAGATCCTCATCGGTGTGAGCACAGGGCCTATCCTGTTTCCATAAATGAACTAGGTCTAAGTTAGGGCTGACCTCAAGCCTTAAGGCTCTTGTTCCATTTCATCATGGTAGTTGTATTATGTATTAAAGAGATAACTGAATAAGGGGAACGGCCAATTGATCTAGTTTTGACGGTGGAATGTAAAGTACTTTCAAATTGTTAGTTTGACATAATATTCTTTCCACTGGTTTCCAACGAATCAAAAACAGATATATCCATAGTAAGAAAGAAATCGATAAAACTCGGAATAGGAATTCTTCAAGGATTAGGACTAAGTGAAGCAAATACGACAAAAAAACTTAAAAGAAATTTAAATATTCGAACTGATGGATAATTGTAACATACAGAAGGCTAAAAATTGTACTGGATTTTCATTACAATCTGCTCTCATCAACAAGCCGGTAAAGAGGCAGACGTTTGTCATTATGTTTCTACTGGCTTGTGGATTAGAATAAATTAAAATAATACATGAATTAGTAATGTTATTATGCCGGCCACTTCATTATAGTTCACGACCAAAATATAAGCGTCTTTAGTAAAAAGCTATGCAGGTCTTCAGACGAGTGAAGTCTAGTTAAGAAAATCTATAAGCCACAACTGTGAACATATCAAAGAAATTCATGGAAGGGAGGATGTTTCACAAAACCAGGACAGTGTCACACTCACTAACACTGCTTATTTTAACATTACCATGATGAATGGTTCAAACACCGCTAAGGTAGCCTAAATATAAAAAACCTGCCCAGAAAATCATTGAGACACAAACACACAAATGAAAAAATAAACTCCGTATAAACACATTCTAAGGCATTAGAACCAAGTTCATCAGGACATGCAAAATGGCATAATAATTCAGCCACTCATAACAAACTTTCCTTTGATAAAGCCATTAAAATTATACACATTACAATAGACTTTTGTCAACACTTAACCTTGAATACATCATAATATACTTATATCAAAAGAAAAAAAAAGAGAAAAAAAAGAATAGATGAAAAAAAAAAAAACAACAACAGTTTACATGTTATTGATTCGAGCAATCTAGTTAAAGGAATTGCATCTTACATGATCAAACAAGCTTTCTCTTTGTTTTTCGCCTTGAAGATTTTCATCGGTTTGTACTTTTCTAAATATTCAAGTTGCTTGCTATTAATAGCTCCACGTCTTTTCTTACGAATGTGTTCGACCGCATCCTCATACTTCATACCGCCTTCAATGAGTGCGAGAGCAACCAGTACTGGCGCACGTCCCAAACCTGCTACGCAATGGATAGCTATGGTTGCACCAGGGTTTTCTTGGAAGCGGGATTTCAGGAATTCCAACCATAACTGAACAACACTTCTGGGCGGTGCAGCACCGTCGTCGAATTGCCAATCCTAAATCATAAAGAAGGATCAAGCAATCAAAATATGTCATTCATGACTCATCAACTACTGCTGTCATCAAAATGAGGGTGGTAAAACGATTACATTCCCCATCAAACAACAGAAATGTTACTGGATAAACTATGCCAGTAGTATCATGAAGGTCTTCACAACATAAATATGACTACAGTTAAAAAAACCTCTCAAAACATTCAACTCCACTACTAGCCACACAATAAACATGATTCGTCAACAAGATAGAAATACACACTTACTACAACATTGATTCCTTCTTTTGTTAACAATTCGCTATTGTATGTTGGTTCGCAAACTCTGATTACATCACATACTTCACACTTTTTCAGTTCCTAAAGGAAGAAAATCTCAAAGTATATATTACTTTTGGTGACTTTTTCTTCTGATTCAAGGCCCATGTTATTTATCCTTTTTAGACATGTTCACCAAAGGTGTGGTGTTAAACTAATGCTCCATAACTCATAGTCCCGTAACTCATAGATGTCTGCTGATGGCATACATGGATACAAAGAAATTTACTGGTAAAGGAATTCAGGGGTTGATACAGAAAATTAATTTTGGCATCGCTAGCAGAGTGAACAATGTGACCCCTTGGAGCTGGGGGTCTGGGGCGGTTGTGAATGGCCCTAATGGCGTCTATGGTCAAAGTCTAAATTAGTAAAAATGCATGATTGGACCCTATCATATACACTCAGCAATACACAATGAGCTCTCGATATAAGGTGAGTTCTTTAATAACTAAGTTTCTCTCTGTATTTTATAATTATAAAGGTGGATTTCCACTTTCTGTTAAAAAGTTTTTAAAAGTTTCTGTTTCTGTGTTATTTTTCCAATTACTTTGGTTAAGTACAAACAATGCCCTAGCATATACTAACTGCACACATGATTAGTTTAAATTATCTTATGTGGATAAAATTTCGCGGTTTTCCAGGTTTTTTTCTAAAATCACAATTGTGCATAAAACTTTTATTTTAGAGTGATAGATTTTTAAAAATTTCCATTTATTTTCTCATCAGGAGCACGTAAAACCACATACTGTGAGAAGCGCTTTTCAGTATTAGTAGCAAATAGTATCCTGGGTAAAAACATTTTACCGGTTCACTTTCCCCATGAGTTAGCGCCATCCCGTGATTTTCATATCAATATAGGGGTGACCGAAAATATAATCAGGCAATCCAAAACGATAAGTAGTACCACGCTATAGAGCTCGAAATGCTGATCAAACAAATGTATGGGTTCGGAGATATCGTCAATCAAAGATTTTGATGACGTCACGCCCGTCCCTAAAAAAAGTTTTAGACCTAATTTTTTTTTGGTCACTCCATCACCAATATCTCGGACCCCGAAAACGCCAGTTATCCCCATTGGTTCTCAGGATATTTGATCCTGAAAATCGCATTCTATTTAGGGTGCAATGCAATGTCCCTCATGCCAAAACATTTACGTGTCATTTGCTAATATACTAATACTGTAAAAACGCTTGTCACAGCATCATGGTTTTACGCGCTCCTCATGAGAAAATGACCGTGAAATTTCTGAAAATGTATCACTCTCTAAAATAAAAGTGGGATGCACACCTCGCTATTAGTATATAGATGCTGACGTCAATTTTTTTGCACGGGGGACATTGCATTGCATCCCCAATGGAGAATCATTAGAAATAACTGACAATTTTTAGGGTCCGCGATATTAGAAACATTAGAATCTTTTATTGACGATATCTTGATAACGGTACATTGTCAACATGCGATCCATTTTGGCGGACTGCGAAATTAAATCCACGCAAATTTTATCCACGTAAAGTCCTTTTTTTTCTTGAGTAAAAAGTTAAAATAATTTTAACTTTTTCAGGATGGGCATGCAAACTTTGTTTTCCGACATTTAAAGATAATGAACTGTTATAAATAGAATAGAGGGTTGCAGTGTGCTGTCAGCAGCTGGATTCCCCTCATTTGACCAATAAGAAATAGGTCAGCTGCTCTTTCTTACAGTTCATCAAATATATCATTGGAAAGCTAAAGAAAAGTACTTTTATCCGATATATTTTTCAGAAGTTTTTTTATACAAAAAATATTCTTTCATACATTGAGTTCCTTTTTAAAATTCTGTTTCCGTTAAATCTAAAATTTACATCATCATAATCAGCACTCATCATTCTAATATAAGGTGTCATAGTTTTTTAGAAGAGGCTTTCAATTCTAATTTATGGCTTAAAAAATCTTAACCTTTAATTTTACATCCAAAACATAAGTTCAGGGGGTAATATCAAGCAAAATATTGAGTATAAATTAAAACAAACTGTGACATACTTTTGTTGATTAGGGTCTCAGATTTCCAACAAGCTCTCATTCAGCTTCAAAGCATGAAAACTTTTGGAAAAGGAATTTAAAAGTAAGAGATACACCCTCAAAATTTGATTTTGAGACAAAAACTTTTAAATATTTTTACTTCTCTTGATTTCATATCTGGAGTTATTACTTTTAAATATTTATTTAGTTATTATTTTGGTTAAAACTTTGCTGTATGATCTTTGCTTTTTGTGAGCCTGTATGATACATTTACCACATAGTGAGGATGAAAGTTTTTCAGAAAGGTATTTTTACCAGTTTTCATTCACTTCCCCCGGTGGAAATATATAACAATGAGATATTCTAGAGAAACCTATTTGAAAGGAAAACAATTATCTGAAAAGAACTATTTTTTGAAAATTTTGAAAAAAAAGACGCCTCTGCATCCTTAATAAATAATTTATCTGCTTAATGAGCAATTTTGTCTTTTGATGATGTGGAAGCTCACCTTAAAGGAAACTATTTCATAATTTGGGTGCAGATAAGAGATGTCCCTAAAATTTATGATTTTCAGTATGCTAATTAGTTTCTCTCATTTCAGGAAAATTCAAAAATGTTACAAACCTGCACAAACTGGCTAATGTTCGACTTGGATGGTCGATCCATAATCAGGAACCGCATTTGTTTATACTCAACCAGACAGTGCCCAAAATTTGGAAGCAAATGATTACCAGGTGGCATTTTCATAATGTAGTGAAAACAAACAGCAACTTTCAATAAATTTCAATATAAAACTAGGGTTCGAGTCAGTTTGCTCACGTTACTGACCAAATCAAGCACAAATACGCAAATTTGTGATCATATGGTAATAGTATGAGAGTTGTTAAAATGTCATAAAGTACAGTTCGCAGAACTGCAACCTCTTTTCCTCCAAAACGGTGTCCCCGTTTCAATTTCTGACAGTCTTTACAGCAAAATTGAAGTAGTCAATTGTGTTGAGCTTGGCACCAATCTCCACTGTCTTCCAATAGATCCTCCATGCAGCTGTAACAAATATAAGACTGAAAAAAACAAAAAAAAGAAGAACAAAAGTAATGATATTGTTGATACCAGCTAAAAATGAGGGACACAAGGTTATTACTGCCGCATAAATTTCACGAAAATTATATACCTTGATCTATTTTTTGATAGGAATTTAAAACATTACATATAACTAATGTTTAGCTCAACAACTTAATGCTTATTTTTAAGAGAGAATTTAAGAACATAATCTTGTATATAAGCTACTTGAATTATTAATTTCTATTTTATTGTCACTAGATGTTTTCGTACGCAAGCGGAAACATGAATAATGTAAACTAAAGAACAAAGCAAAAGAACAAAAAGTATCGACTATTAGGTAAATATTTATTAATCTATTTATCAATCGAATATTTTCATATGATTTATATTTCAAGAATATAAATTTCTGGTATCAACATGCATCATGTATAAATTAAATACTATTTCCTTTCATCATTTCCCAGCATCGATATTTACATTTAAGTGTATACCATTTCAAAAACATGTTGGAAAAGGATGTGTTGCATAAGCAGTAATTAAATTAAAAACATCTGCCAATATCCCAAGATATTTCTGATTCTGGGATAACAACATTTATTTATTTCACTTTGTAACCACCACTTCTCTTGTTTAGGCCACGATAAATTGATTTTCTGTTTTGCATAAGCGCATAACAATGCATCTGAGAAATTTATGGACATTTTAACACATAAGTTCAGGTTACTGTACAGCCTGAAAGAAACTATTACACATTTGCAAAGAATTGAATTTTAACATGAAAACACAAAACATATTAGTATACAGTTACATGAAAGTCCTAATTAAATTCTTTTGTATTCTACGAAGTTTGTTTATTTAGTGATTGAACTGAACACGAAAATGCATGTTAAATAAACAAATAACTGTTAACTTCTGAAGACACTGATCCTGCATGAAAACTAATATTCTTTTGCGGACAATAGGGGTAACTACAATTAGGTACTGCGATTATCTGGCCCAAGTTTAAGGAAAGTCCAAGAGAAAAAGATATCAAAAAAATTAATAATAAAACAAGGTTTTATAAAAGGCTTGGAAGTTCAAAGGAGTTCAAATGTGTCATGGCATACAATCATGAAGGTGATAATCTTCTTAGTCTACAAAATATATGATTTTCTATTTTGACCATACCTTAAAACTACATGTTGTTTCACTGTGCTTAACTGGAGAAATCATTTGATTTTAAACTGATTGATAAATCTTTTGGCTACTTCTGAGAAAGAAACTAATCCTGATAACAGAGGTGTAACATTGACAACTTTCATTTTAACAAAATTAACAAAAAAAAATTTCACTAAAACTCATGAAATTCTACAATATCGACACAATAATAATAATAATAATAATAATAATAATAATAATAAAATCTTAACCAAATTTCATTTTCTAGTTTATTTTACTTAAACTCTAAAATCCGGACTTTCTTTAAGATAAACACCTTTCCCGAGAATTAAAAGAAATGTTCTACTAGTCATGAGATAAGAAGTTTGGAAAATTTAACGCTCATGGCTATCCTGAATCGTCGCTCAAGGTCAAAGCTATATACGCATATGTTTTGGGGAAAACAAAAATCAGTTTGATGAGATCATTTTCTTACACCTCTCCATGTCTTCTCCATATTTTCTACAGATTTAAGGATACAGTATACATTTTGAGCATTGTTTCTTAAATTTTGATATTTTTTTACAACAGTAAATGAACATTTGCTTTAAGATAACTGTTAGAAAGGTTGTGAGAAAACTGAGTCAGCAATTTTCTACAAAGGAATCTCCACAAAGAGCCAATCATTTGTTTACTTTGCTTGTTTGCCATTTTTATATAAAGTCAGCTGCTCTTCCAGACCCATTTCTTATTACTTTAATGAGGGATTCACACTCCTGACCTCAGCATATGCAACCCTCAGTTCTATTTATAACAGTTCATTATCTTCAAATTTATAATTCTTGTTTGTTATTTGAACGTTTTTGTTTACTTTGGATGGATTTTTCATTATTATTTATTAATAATATTTTTTTTGAAGAAGGCATTTTTTTCTTTTGGCTCTTAATATATCCATGGTTAAAGCTCACTCATGTATATTTCTTTTGTTTTGAGCAATATAGTTTATTAAACCTTATTAGGAATCTTTTTTAAACATAAATGTAATTTTTTGTTACTATAAATATAGAAAACATGCACTCTCTTCACAAAAAAACAACCTATTTTACAAAACTACTTAGTCTTCAGGCTTTTTAAAATCATGAAAGATGAAAGTAAAAATGTTTTTTTAATTTTTTCTTCTAAAAGCCTTGTTTCCAAGTTATTTATCTTGTGAAAAGTGCATTTTTTTCAATCAATCTCCTACTTTATGTCGTAATTCTTGAGTATAATTCAATTTTCGGAAAAAAAACCCGGTTTGAGATAAACCTATATGCTTGAACTGCTTCCAGGTCTCTCCCCCAGAGTTTATTTAGTTTTGTAAAAGAGATCCAAAACGTAGTAAAAGGAGTTTACTAACAAAATAACATGGTGAAAAAGCAAGGCGACACTTTGACAGGTGATACTTTTATTAATATATATTTAAAAATCAATTCATTTAAATGATATTTATTCATAAGTGTTGAAGATCAATCTAAGAAAATCACTTTCCAGTAAAAAAAATTAAAAAATAACTTTACCATTGAAAAGCTTTGAGTTTTTTTAGTTAGATTGCTAGAAAAAATTTTTTTATGAAATGTATATTTAATATATATTGTATCCTTAATATTTTGCAAATAATTCTCACTTTACATTTCTCACAGGCAGAAATTAATCTGAAATTCTCATAAGAATTACCAAAAAATGTAATTCTCAGTAAAAATAATTTTCAGTAAGAATTTGAAATTCTCAATCAAGAGATGACATATACCATTATTTTCCCAACTGATACAATTTCCAAACTGTTTGCATATACTAACATAACAATTTGTTGGAATGATTTATCCCAAAAAGTCTTTTACCAAGTAAAAGATTTCATGATTTTTAGTCAGATAAATAATCTCTACTTACTTCACAATTACTTGCTAAATTTTTCCTAAAAATAGATAGCACCCCTTTTATTTACCCTTGTTTCCAAGTTATTTATCTTGTGAAAAGTGCATTTTTTTTCAATCAATCTCCTACTTTATGTCGTAATATCTTGAGTATAATTCAATTTTTGGCAAAAAAAAAAACCGGTTTGAGATAAACCTATATGCTTGAACTGCTTCCACGTCTCTCCCCCAGAGTTTATCATGATCATGATTAGTATGTATATTTGCCTTAACATTACAATTGAAATGTTTATGTCATTTTTTAAAAGAAAAATTAAAGTCAACTACAGAACATTTATATAGGTTTTAAGGTAACGAAAGAAACTGTCAGACATCAGTGCGATAATATTTTCACAGCATAGAAATAATGAAATCTATAAACTGAAGCATTAGTAACAAAATCATCTTCGTACATGATAAAGAATTCTCAACTTCAAAAATTATACACACTCACACTATGAAAGTAATGACTAAAAGCGGGACAAGTGTAATACTAAAAACAGGCAAAATGTTTTTTAGAAAAATCAGTTGAATAAATAGGATGATAATTGTTTCCCTTTTGAAAGAAGAAAAAATTTCCTCAAGATAAAATTACTCACAAACATTTTTTCTTCTATCCCACATGTGTTTTTAAAAGAAGGAGGATAAGAACCCAAGCAGGTATGGTATTGTGAATTAAGGCGGCATCCTTTTGATTATTAATGATCAGGAATTACATGGGAGGAATGTATGTTCAATTATGAAGAATTTTTTTTTTATGAAAAATTAGTGACAAAAAAAATGGGTTCCCAACATTTAAAATTGAGGCCAACATGGCAGCACATGATAAAGTACAAAAAGCTTGTTTGAATCAAGATTCAGCAAGTTCTATAAAATTTAACGTAATTACTCTGCTAGCTGTCATCAAAAATAAAAAAGGAAGGAAAATTTTTAGCAGCAAAAGAAAGGCTGTATTTCTTCACTGTCTTTTTCACTATTACTTCATCGAAAAATGAATATAGAGCTAGAGATATAGTAGATAGAGATTGCCGCCAATATGTCTTCTCTCACCTCCTTGCCTTCTTGCAAAAATTAAAATATATGACAGATTTTCTTCTATGTCAGATTTCGTAATTCGGTGATATTCCCTCAGTTTTTAAAAGTTGGTTAATTTAAAAAGCCCATAGATAAGAATAACTTTAAAGAATTCGACTTCTTCCATTTCGTGGTAAAATCGACTATACCAGATCAAAAAATGGGCGAAGGGAAGAAATAAAAACACTTATACACACTTACATAGCAAGGAATCCTCATTGATCACGTAAACCAGTAAAATATAACAGATTCAAAGGCTTCAACAGCCTTTCTAATTTATAAAAGTCCAAGAAAGAAACTGTCAAATCAAAACGACAGTTGCACGAATTTTATTTCAGTTTTCAGTGCCAACCACTGACTCATTCTTGTGCTTTTTCCGTTTAAGTATAACGTGTTAAAGTAGCACCAGAAAGAATGATGCGCCAATAGTAACTCAGATTGAAATTATCAAAGCAACTATCAGGCTTCATTTAGTATTGCACCACCATTCAATTTACCGATGAAATAAAATTTTTGCTTGCAAAACTTGTTTGACGGGTTATTTTCACCATTTATCACCCACCTCCCCCAGTACACACACAGCGCGTAGTCGTTATGAAAGTAATATCCGACTTGTCAGCTGCGATAATATATTATGTCAGCGTGTCAGCTGCGATAATAAATTTTAAACTTTTAATCAAATAGAAATATCTGTGACACAATATTATTATTATTATTATTATTATTATTATTATTATTATTATTATTATTATTATTATTATTATTATTATTATTATTATTATTATTATTATTATTACGCAGCGAAAGCGAATACCGTATTACTTTAAAGGCAGAAACTTTCGCGGGCAGAAACTTTCGTGATTTTCGCGAATTTTGCCCATTTTCGCGAAAGTTTATGCCTTTGAAAAAAGTAAAACGAAAAATCGCGAAAGTTTTTTCTTCCGAAAAAAATTTTTCTCCATAAAAAAGCGAAAGTTTTTTTTAACAATAAAAAACCGAAATAAAAGATTTACAGGGTAACAAAGTACATTTTAGAGAGCACAACTTCCTTTTTACCATGAATTAATTTCTTTCACATATTAATTTCATTCATATATCAATCTAAAACAATTATATCATTATATCAGACGACGAAACTGACTCTGAATGGGAGGAAGCGGACTTGCCTCTTTTGTGATTACTTGGGTTACTTATTTGACTTAGTTGCTCTTTGTTAATATTTTTAGTATTTGTCTGCTTGATAAAATAAGATAAAGAAGAAGAAAAAGAGAGAATTGTTGGAGTTCGCGAAAGTTTTTTCCTTGCAAACGAAGTGATTTTTGATTTTCGCGAAAGTTTTTTACGCGAAATTTGTCCCAAATTTAAAATTCGCGAAAGTTTTTGTCGCAAAACAATAAAAGTTTCTACTTTAAAGTAAAACACCCTTGGACTACTACTACTCCTACTCCTCCGGCCGAAAAGGCATTTAGCCCACGCTTTAGACTCTGCGAAATTTCCTTTACGAAACTATATAAATTGTATAAACAAACGCAGGCTAGGAATTTTCAAAAGCTTATCAAAACATTCAATAAGTATTTTTTTTTTGTATTTTACCAGTCATTCACGAAAAAATGGATCTTAAAACCATGAAATACAAAATTATTTTGTTACCGAGGCATCGGCTCACCTATAGTTCAAGATGAAAAGCTTCATAAGAAGCAGTTCTTACTTTTACTCTATTAAACGACCTTCTTATAAGTATTTTTGTTTGTTATTTGAACGTTTTTGTTTACTTTGTTTGACAAAGTTTAAAACCCAGTATTTGGATGGATTTTTCGTTTTTATTTATTATAATATTTTTTTCGATGAAGACGTTTTTATTTTTGTTTCGTTTTTGTTTCGTTTTTGTTTTGTTTTTCCTTTTGGCTCTTAAGCCGGTTTTCCACTAGACGAAAAAAGTAGCGCGAAGCGAACTTTTTCGCGGCGAAAAATTCGCCTAGTAGAAATCATCCACAAAGTTAGTCGAAAGAAAGGGCGCGAAATCAAAAATCTGTAAACAAAAATATAAAAACATTAAGTGTGGTAGCATGTACAATGATTTCAAGAAAAAAGTTGTTGTTGCATCTTCTTCTGAAAAGAAGAGGGCTCCTTCTTGATAAAATAGTTTCTGCTCGTAAAACTAGAAGAAAAAGTAAAAGATTTTGGATAAGAAAGATATATTCGGAGCGCAAGAGCAAGGGAGAGTTCCAAATGCTAATTAAAGATCTGCAGTTACATGATGAAGAACTGTTTTTCAGATACTTTCGCATGTCACCAGCAGTTTTTGAACAACTTTTGTCTTGGGTTGCTCCTGCTATACAAAAGGAAGAAACCAAGCTGAGAGAAGCTATTAGTCCCAAGGAGAAAATGTGTGTGACGTTGCGATATCTTGTCACAGGTGACGCACAAGTAACTATCGCAGCAAGTTACCGTATGAGTCCAGCCGTAGTTGGTAGAATTATAAATGAAACTTGCCAAGCTGTATGGGATACACTGAAAGAAAGAGGCTACTTAGACTATCCTGGCTCGACAGATGATTGGCGGACAGTGGCATTAGATTTTGAGAATCGATGGAACTTTCCCAACGCAATAGGAGCGATAGATGGGAAGCACGTGGTGATGCAAGCTCCCGCTCGGTCAGGTTCGTCTTTCTTCAATTATAAGAAAACGCACAGCATAGTTTTAAAACATTAAAAAAAAAAAAAAAAAAAAAGATATTATAAAATAAGATAAGTATCCATGGTTACAGCTCACAAATGTATATATCTTTTGTTTTAAGCAATGCTGTTTCTTTATTAAACCTTGTTTACACTTAACCCTTCGTTAGCGTGGTAAGTAGTCTTAAGAAAACTAGTCTGGTGGGGTGTGAGATACCCATAATAAATAAACCAACCGGACATTTCTTTTTTCAGTGCAAATGAACATTTAGTAATTTTGAATGATTTTCATAAAGTTTTAATTGTTATGAAGGTACTTAAAGTTTCAAGCAAAAAATCCCATCATCAGTTTTTTCAATGAATGTTTACAGGACGAGTGTAAGAAACCCCACCACTCTCTAACGAAGGGTTAACAAAGTTTAAAAGTAAAACTCGGATGAATGAGTTTGTATCTATTTTATTCGTGTTGCCACTTTTTTGAAATCCTGCTACCGTTTTGCACCATATGGTTCTTGTTATTATTTAAGAAATACAAATTCTCAGGCTGTTAAAGCCTCTACAAATCGATCTTGTATGCAAGGTGGTCGAATTTAAGCGGATGGTCAGCCCAGTGTACATCGAGTCGATTTTTGAAGCAGTTGATAGATACCGCATTCACCACCTCTTGGCAAATTGTTCCATATTTTCACCGCTCGGTAGTAAAACGAGTTGTGTTGCAAACCCCTAACTCCATCATTTGCAAAGATCCATTCGAGTTGGAAATCGTGCAACCTGCTGGCTTTCATTCTTGGTTTGAAAGTGGAAGGTAAGGTGGATTTTTCGTACACGTGAAAGTGCTTGTAAATTTCAATCATATCGCCTCTGCTTCGTCTGAAGATCCATCCACTAGCTTAGTAGCTCTGCGCTGTACGCCTTCGATGGCATTGACGTCTTTTTGAAGATGAGGCGCCAACACGACTTAGCAATACCCCCAGGTGGGGTCTGACCAGGGTGGTAAACAGTTGACGAAATAATGGACCATCAAGATAATCGAGACCTACCATTGTGTTTGCTTTGTTAACTTTTATATTCATGTGGTCCAAAAACTTCAACTCAGAATCGATCGTCACTCCAAGATCCTTTTCGTCAAAGACGTGTTCTAACTCCTCGCCGTTTAATTCATACCTTTGAGTGTACCTGATGTTATCAAATTTGCCAATCGTAAGTACGTGACACTTGCTCGCGTCGAATTTTAGCAACCACTTTCCTGACCATCCTTGTAGTTTGTTGATATCGTTCTGTAACGCCGTGGCATCCGCCTTGCTTCTTACAGGGTCCAAAGATTTTGGTGTCACCTGGCAAAGAGTAAAATGTCTGACAAGGTGAATTCTGGCAAAATATCTATATTTATTCGAAAAAAATTAAAAAAACTATTTTCCAAAAAAAGTTATGATTTTTCAACTAAAAAATCCGATTTTTCCCGTTTTTCGTTCCTGTCTCAAAATTTCTTATATTTTCAAAACACTAAAAAAAAGCGTAGTCGTAATGAATCTTTTTTTGCCACTTAAAAATAATTTATTTAGGTTTTAAATTATAAAATACAATATGCGTAATTGACAATATTTACAAGATAAAGTGTGATAAAATAATTACAATAATTACAGCTCATTTGCACTCTGTGTAAAACGGGGGTGATCACATGAAAAAAATTAGCCAGGCAAAGCGGGCTAGCTCGCTTTGCTGGCATCTCGCTTTTATTAAAAAACTCGCATAAATTTTAATGTGTGATCACATGAGAAATGAGCAAGAGGGCTGAAATTTGCTCATGTCATTGCGATTAAGCGGGCTGTCCCGCTTTGTGCCGGGCTAAAATTTCATTTAAGGCATATGCGTAAATTGTTTGAAAAACCAAAAATCAAAAAGAATATGGCTGAGAACGAAGCAGCGACAACGTTTACTGCTGAGAAACAATAACAAAAACAAAATGGAAAAGCAGAGAAAAAGACAAGGAAGAAGTTATAAAACTGGACTCTTGACATTCTTCAAAAATTTTCCCACACTCAGCAGGCGTTACCCCAGAGATAAAGTTCAACCACCATTGCTCAGTTCGTCCAGGGGATAACCAATATGATTTTGCTTTTCTGGAAAGTCTTCTCTGGCGTAGATAACGCATTTTTTAACAACTGTCCCCATTTGAAAAATTATCTCTATTTACTCCAAAAGGTAAAGGTTCTGTATTAACTGAACCTGCCCATAATTCAACCAGCTTATCATAATACTCATAAACTATTCGGCAACTTCCAGAGCGGGTACCACGGACAACCGCTTTAGAAAAAATTCTGTCTCATTTCTTTAATTTTTTCAATTATTCGATGTCTTCCTTTATTAATCAACTCTTTCTCAGCCTTGATCCTAGCATTTCTTTCTTTCATTTCGTCTTTTGATAAATTTTTTGATAACACTGATTCTTCCACTGGACTAAATACTGTAGGGTTAAACTTAGCCATGGATGGCAGTTCTTACTTCTCTGCATACATCTTGGGTTTGTCTGCATAAAAATCTTTGCACTGAAATGACATTTGAGTTTTGTACTCCAAAAGGTTATCAAAATAAGGTTATCAATGTTTCAATTTGCTGATCTTCCCAACGAAAGTTCTTCCTTGTCTTTTTCTCTGCTTTTTCATTTTGTTTTTTTCCCGTGTTTAATTTCAGCCCGCTTTACCGAGATCTTAGTAAACCGGGCTGGCTCGTTTCTCATGTAATCACACATTAAAATTTATGCGAGTTTTTTAATAAAAGCGAGATCTTGGCAAAGCAAGCTAGCCCGCTTTGCCGGGCTAATTTTTCTCATGTAATCACCCCCTAAGATCGAAAGTTCTGACTCGGTGAAAATAATGGCTTCCTCTAAGACATATGAGACAAGAATCATAAAGGACAATTTACATCAGATGATGTTCATCACATTCTCGTAGCGCTCCTCCTCTGTCCTTATTCGCTATTTTCTGTGCGATGTGTTTATGAAAATTAGAGCATTCTGCACCCATAACACCGCAAATAGAAAATACTAATGGTGTAAAGGTACCATGCTCTACGTTCAAAATTCGACGATTGTATTGGCCTTTTTTTTTCTCGTGTTTAATCAAAAAAAATTTCTGTTGATTGGTTCTTCGGAGAGTCTGTACGGTGGCGGATCTAGCAGTAATTTAACTGTTGTAAGCCAATTTGGAGGAGAACTTTCTATAAAAAAAAATTGGCAATTAAATTGCAATTACCTTTTGAAAACACTCTTCTCCATCATTTTTACAGCAGTAAAATTGCTTCTCGATCCGCCGATGTATTAGTGATTCTGATATCGAAGAAAGCATTTTGACTCAAGTAAGAGCCGTTTTCAGAATGCAAATGTGCGTAGACAGGCGTAAAACATTCACACACGTCATAGGTTTTGAAACACTGTAAACTGAAGGTGCTACCTGGCATAAATATTCTATAGAATAAAATGAAACGAATTAACGAAATAAAAAAAATTCATAGTTTACATATTTTGTTGACTCGTTTCCATGACTCCCTATTTGATTCAACAGTACAAAGGTGAGGTTGTTTGTAGTGATGGTAAGATGGTAAGTCATTTTCACTCTAAAGTCCGGCCTTGCATTATCATAACTTGAAGCATCCTTTTGTTAAGCATCTTTCACTGCTTTTTACATATTTTCAGTAAATTGTATTTCGTTTAGTTATGTCCGTTTTCACTTTTTTCACTTCCGAAGGACCTGGTAAATTGGTTCCTTATCAATAAATATTTTTTCCACCTAATCCAATTGATCGGAACGGTGCTCGATAGGTATTAATGAGTATATGTGCAAATTGAACATCAAGAAACGAAATTTTGGGTCTTCTTGTATTACAAACTCAGCCCCCGTGTGTAGCCATTACAATGTCGATATTGCTCAGCATCAAGATGGGATGGTCCAGCTGCTCCTCTAGTCATACAAGCTGCTCTGTATATCATAGATTCATCGATATTATCGAAATAGGACGGGAGTAAATGATTTATAGGGCCTAACAATAACGAACCATCAAGAGTCGGTGCAGGCTCCGGATGTTTCAGCAGCAGCTTATTCCTGATATGGTGGCTCCTGCAAAATCTTTAACGGGAGCTTTCTTACTAGATGTAAGTCTGTGTTGAATTAATCGAATAATATCGAATAATATCGAAAATACGTCCTTCTTTCCAGGCTTTTATCTTTCTTCGAGCTTCTTAGTGTGGTCTTCTGCTTTGCTTTTCTTTAGATGGTTTCTGTAGTATGACATTTGGAAGAATCATAAATACTTTCAATGCGATACACTGGTATTCACTGTCCTTGTTAAAATGTTCAAGCCATGTTGTTAGTTCATTAATAACATCTTTTGAAAGTGTTCAAGCAGGAAGCATGAACAAGTTTTGACACCAGTGCGTTATTTCGTTATATATGTTTTCAATACACCTTTCCCGAATTTCTGTTGAAACGCTGTGTTTTGGTTTGAAATTAGTTCTAATTTGGTTACGTTACTTTAGGATCTTATTAAAACGTCCCATTGACGTTTTATTTTTCACGTTACTTTTGGATGTTCATGGAACGTTTCATTAACGTTTTAAAAATGTTGATCGCTTCTCGGCCTAATGGCTAAGATCAAGTGTAGTATCTGTTCTTGGTCTGAGAGAAGTTGTTTTTGTGTGAAGAAGAAGTGTGATAGAGTGCATGAGAAATTTTGGATATATAGCTAAAGATTATTGTAAAGTAGCCAGTAAAATGACCAAAAAAGTAAAATGACCAAAAAAGTAAAAAGAGAAAAAAGGCTGAATCCGATGATGAACACCGGGAAAAAATTCATAAAACACAAGAAGTACTGGGCGAATTGCAAACCTAATGTCAGAATCAGAATTGGAAATAACCCAACAAAAACCAGAAATAAACCAAATCGCAAACTCAACACATAGGTCGGTGTTTGAGGGCTGAAAAGTCGTTCATAAAGTTGGTTTTGATTTACACATTTAGGAGCTGAAATTTCTTTTGCAAATTCTCAAACAAGAAAAAAACGAAACAAGATCCTACATCAATGTAACAAGGAGAACGAATGAGGAGAGGTTTATAATGAAAAAGACATTGATAACATCGAGTATAGATTTACGTAAGAAAAATAAGAGAAAATATACCAAGCTTTTTTTAAAAATGGATATAAATTAATTGAGTGTTTACAGAACGTTAAAAACAGAATTACTCGTGTAACATTAAAAAATATTGTTGAATGTGAAACTCTCCTGAGTAGGGTTTAAACCTAGATAACGAGTTAATACTATTCACAAATCCGACGTCTCCAGTGAGAGCTACGCACGTTACACTGGTGTATGTTCCCCATGAGATTTCTGATCAGCTTGCACAGCTGGTTGTGAATGATTATGAGGAAATAATTGATTCTTTTAGAATCAAAAAAAGAATTAATGGAAATCTAATTTACAACGGAAACAGAGTTTTTATCTTTACAAATAAAAAAAACGAGTCAAAGTAATCGGTGAGTTGTGAGTTGAGCATGATATTGTTTAACCGGCTGCCGAGAAAATCGGGAAATCAGGCCATCATGCCATGCTACAGCAGATGAAGACAGACTGAAAACTCGGATCAATCCATTGAAAAAGCATTTAACACAGCGCTCGTCATGGCGATCACTAATTTCATTATAGTTTTTGTTCCAGATTTCTGGAAATTTCTGAAGGCCCACCTACTATCTTGATAAGGGTCTGGCGAGGAGAAACCTGGTAAATATAATATTAAAGTGCGGAAGCGTATGAGTGCCAATATTTTATTCAAATCGCGTATACGCGAGGTGTTTGGAATGCAAAGCGCTCGTCGACTGGACAAAAAAATAGCCTCTATAAGTACGAACAACTAAAAACCAGTCTAAAAGAATTAGACTTTGATTATTTATCCGTACCGTACGCCTGTCAAAGTTGTTTACAAACCCAATAAATTTGATCATGTGGAATCGAAGGTTACACAACGACTGCAGGTACACATGTGTATAAAATATCCCAACAGAACCATGATCGTCCATGATCTCTGTAACGATCGTTATTTTGGTGTATGGTTCACATTAAATCTTTACACCTATGTACTTCTTAATGTTACTGATTTTTTTTCAGACACCAACTGCTCCTCGTCCCAACACGAAAGAAGGAAGAATGCAAAGATCACACACAATGTCTGACATCAGCAAATTAAAAAATTCTGCTCAAAATAATGGCATGAGCGTTGAAGGTAAAAAGAGCACTTCCATCGAGAGGAAAGGAGAATCAATCAAAGATCATCAGAGAAGACCAATGTCAGCCAGAAATTCTAAAGAAGTACGGAAAGCTGTCGGGAACAATAACCGAATAACCGCCCATCTACCGCTAATGTGAGCAGTTACATCAAGTGTCTTCATGGTATTGTAGTTTGAAAACATTGAAATCTATTGTCTGTTTTTTGTTCTCCTGTAGAAAGTTGAACGTCCAAAAAGTCATATCGTGACGAATAAAGAATCGCTGAAGAATACCAAACTGAGACGTTCGCCATCCATGACAGCTCTTGATGATTTGAAAAAGAAAAGTGAGTAGCTTGGTAACCAATAAACTGCGAAGTCGATCGTATCCTGAGTTTTTGCATATCCTTTTCTCTCAATGATTACGTATGTTTTTTATATCAACCTTGTTCCTAGTCTCCAAACACGACAACAAGAAGGGAAGAAAGCCGAAGAAGAACCTGTAGCTAATTTACCGGATCCTACGATTCCTGAAGGCCATACACTTATGAAAAATGAGGAGCGGTTGAAAACGTTAGCTCTTCTAACTAAATGTAAGTATGTAATTTGTTTAGGTGTTGTTCACACGTAATCGTTTCGGAGTGATTTCCATACCTGGGTATGAAATGCAATCCGATATGCGAAACGGCGAACAATAAATATCATCATCTACACTCACTATGAAATTATTTTCGGTCGCCCTTTTGAGAGAAATGCTGCTGATATCTCTACGACTATCAACAATTTTTTGCGTCACTGTGATTTAGCGATGAAGCACGGAATCATTAAATGAAAGTGGTCGAAATTCCTTATCCACACTTTCGCGAGCTTTGGTAAAATGGCGCTAAAATTCAACTTTTAAATTTCAAGCTAAAAATTAGTAAATTTGAAGCTCATTTGTCGGTCTAATGTAATGTAATGTGCATTCCGACAAAGTGTGAACACAGTATTAATTTCAGATATTTTGTTGAGGGATTTTACCACATGTTGTTTACCACAAGGATCTTTCTATTCTCCCAATCAAACTTGTGGTCATTAGTCCAACAGTGGTCAGCAATTTCGTTTTTGGTTACATCGCCATTCCGTACGGCTCGCATATGTTCTTTGATGCGTTGCTCAAATGTTCTTTTTGTTTCTCCTATATAAACTGATTCACAATCACTACATGGAATTTGGTATATCACGTTATTTGTGTCGTTCATTGAGATCTTGTCTTTCGGATGAGATAATATGTTACGAAGAGTTTCCGTTGATCGAAATCTGCATTTGATGTTGTGTGTACGGAATATTCTTTGTAAAGCATTACTGATACCAGATACATAAGGAATACTAATAGTGGTCACCGGTTCTTGTTCTGTTGATTCTTCGGTGTTTGAAGTTCGAGTATTGTTTATTCTATTTTCCAATTCTTCTAACAATCGTCCTGTCATATCCATTTGCTTGGAGAACCGATTTGATATGTTTCATTTCTTCAACACGATCATCGTCATTACTAACAATATCTTTCGCCCGATTTATTAACGATGCAACAACACTTTCTTTGCAACTTTGTTGATGGTTTGAGTTACAGTTTAGATATTGGTCTGTATGTGTTGGTTTACGATATACGTTCACTGAAATGCTTCCGTCTTGATTTCTTTTTACAAGAGTATCCAAGAATGGGATGCAATTATTCGATTCCTGCTCGATTGTAAATTTTATTTTCGGGTGCAATCCATTTAGATGTTGATGAAAATTATTCAATGAATCTCGTGTCACTATAGCGTAAACATCGTCAACAAAACGTTTCCATACTTTTGGGGGTTTGTCAGCGGTTGTTGTGGCTGTGGACTCAAACGCTTGCATGAAGATTTCAGCAACTACAGAAGATGCCGGACCTCCCATTGCAACTCCATCTGTTTGAGTGTAATAAGTTTCATCGAATAGAAACCACGTTATCAATTCCAAAAATTCTGTTGGTGGAATTTTCGTTTTGGATGAAAAGTTTGAGTCATTAGAGATTAAATCTCTAATTATATTGATCGTGTCATTTATCGGTACATTTGTGTAAAGTGATGTAACATCGAATGATACCATTTCTTCATCAACATTGACAATTTTTGTTCTAACAAAGTCGGAAAACTCTTTTGAATTCTTGCATCGGTTAGTTTGTGTATATGATGATAATATCTTTGCTATGTATTTTGACAAGGAAAAAGGATGGACTGCTCGAAAAGTCAAAGAGACTATATACAGTGTCAAAAACAATTCCAGTATTAATAGTACATCGTATAATGTTCCTGCGATATGGTTTCCAGCTCTACGCAAAACAAATTATTGACATTGCTTCCTTCCAGGTCCGAAATATTGACATTGCTTCCTTCCAGGTCCGAAATAATTTCGATCCTAATTTCGATCCTACTGAAAACATATATAAACTTTACATCATTCATTTACAAACGCCCGATGATGACAGTAGTAACTGTCGAAACGTCGCAAACAAAAACAACCGGTCTATGACATGATAAACTCTAATTATATATCTCTGAATCATATTCACATACCTGGGAATGGTATAGTGTCGACGCGTGTATGATATAACGTTGGTACCTCGTGTAGCAAACCGATATATAGAAGTACATAGTTATCAGTTTTTATTTATAATCATGCAAAAATATGTATATCTGATATATTTTTGTAAATATCATTATGTCGCACATATTAGTCAATAGAACTTGTCTACCTGAAATGATCAATATGAAACCTGTATACTTGCGAGTTCTTCTGCAAGGTATCCTCTAATGCAGCTCCAATACCTTCCCATATAAGTTCCCATATAAAGAAGGTTTATTTCCTCTTGTATTGAAATAGGTTCGTTGTTTGAAGCGCATGAAAAGTAGTACTACTAGTAGTAGTAATCTTTATTTACAGTCTTGAAAAGTATACAGAGTGAATTAATTAGAATAGATTAAGTTGAGTCTGTTTCCATGGAAGAAGGCCTGTTCCAGAGGGTAAGTAGCTCATGTCGTTTGTCATATAATACGCGTTAGGGATATAGGGTTAGGGTTTGTTAGGGTTAGGGTTAGAGTTCGCCGCGCATTTTATGACAAACGACATGGGCTATTTGCCTTCCAGAGAAGGTGTAGCTAATTAAAATTGTGCGTTTTCAAATGAAGTTCTGTACAAAAGATGCATAGTTCACTTTTCCTTCAAAAGAGCGAATGTTTGTGTGTATAGCAGCCCATAGAACGTTTTGGGTTCAACCCTCCTTGAAAATGTAACGGGTAGAAGTTTTCTAATTCAGCGACAAAAAAGAAAAAGGATGTCTTATGGTTTGCACTCCCGTCCTAAGCGAAGATCCTAACTGATATTATCAAGGGAGACATCGACGTCTACCCAGAATAGCTTCAGACATAGCTTGTGTCCGTTTTAAAGGGTTATAACCATAAACACTTTCCAGGAATGACATACATTTATCTCTTTCTTTGTAATGGTCGGCATTCCCTGATAATCCAACGCGACACTTTGCACAGCGAAATAACCATCGATCTGTTATCTAACCGAATAGAAATAAGAATATATATGCAAAGTTTCATCAGGAAACTTCAAACGCAGGGGTTTCTTTCGATATACGCCCCTTCTGTGTATCGAAATGGCAAAAGACGTTGCATTTAAGTAGAAAAACCATCATTCCCTCAAGTTGTTAAATGTCATCAAAATAGGTTTGTTACCTTGATGGGTGGTTTCTGTGTGACATGAGATATCAGGAAATTCATGGCAATGTCATCACAATTCATAATTTCATCCACTTTTTCTCGAATTGCTGGATACATGTTGTGTGTGTACAAGTACAGATAATACTACAAAACAAGATATTGACATTATTTGGCGTGTAGCACAGGTACGCCATGACAAAGGAACAGAAGACTGTTTAGACGTCACAAAATATGGAAGCAAAAGACTGCAGGAAAAACACAAGGCTTGTAGTATTGTAGCAAAAAGTGGAGCTTCTTTCCAATTGAACATAAAATGCAATGCAAGCCTTTATGCCTTCCTAAACCTCGATTTACTTGAGAAACCATATTGAATGCGGAACGCATTATGTGTTGCCTGCTGTGTGTTTACTAATGTTTTGATTTCAAACGACAAAGGGAAACCAAAGGCAACCTATACCTTGTGAAAAAACACAGAGTGAGTCAGGATCATTGACGCTTCACATTTTTCGTTAAACTCGTAATAAAACGATTTTGTTTTTACGTTGTAGCCATGGTGACGGCTAGCAAAACCAATTAGTCGATCTCGATTTTCCCGCCACACTCTAAGAAGAAAAAGAATAACAATATCTTGCTATCTAAACTGTTGTTCCAAGCATTTCTTAAGTATGACTGAATGGAAATGAGAAAATGATGAAGTTTTTTACTTATAAAGGAGCAAAATGACAGGCCTTAAACTTTGGGGAGTAAGTTTCTTCGGAAGTGAAACTTTAACGTATCCGCAGTTTAACCACACCGTTTCCTTTATTTCTCTCCATCGTTTTTGTTATTAACATCAAAAGAGGTGACACGGAGTTTTTATTGCTTTTCTCTATAACATATGGGAGGAGAATGCTTGCACTTAACACAAATCACGCTGAACGTCCTGTCTTGAAGTCCTGTACGACTCGATTAGAAAGTATACCATTTGCCTTTCTTTGTTCTTTGTTCTAAGACTAACAAAGAAAGTTGAAATCTGAAACCTACCTGAAAGCCATCTCGATGTCTGATTGACTCAATTCTGTATCATCGTCGATAACAAAAACAGCTTCAGTCTCAATCACGTCATAAGGTATAAATCTGTTGTTCAGGCTATTTTTCTCAGCACTTACAACCTAAAAAGTAACATAAGTTTTTTCTTATATCTGTATTATCACACGATTGACGATTTTATGGATGATATTGCCATTTAATGAACAGAAAAACGACGAGCATTTAAACTGACCTCAACCTTCAAACCAATATCAGGCCATGATAAGGTGGGTGAGGGTTTTACAGGATGGTTCCATATCACCACAACTTTGTGTACAAATTTCATTCCTTTAAATCTCTTTAAAGCCTCCATTAAAGTATCTTGACGATCATATATCATCATCACAATAGTGAACAGTTCTGCTGGGTAATTTCCACCAATAAATCCGGAAAGTTCTCTACGACCTCCAGGAAGTGGCATATATAATTTCGCCCCTTCCTGTTCGTGTTGAACTCGGGATGGTACGGGATCGTTCCAAGGTGTGACAGAATACATTTTCAATGCACCAGGATATGAATTCCACGTTTGAAATTTGTTTTTACCAACATAAGAAAAATTGTGACGGAAAGCTGTTGACAAAAAATCAGAACTTTGAGATTTGGTATGATTCTCTACAAATTTAGCTTCAGTATCTTTCATAACACTAGGTTGGATATCCAAGTTGTGACGAACATAACCTAAAATTGTATTAAAAATACTTTCTTCTGTTGAAAAATATGTCTCATATAAAAACCTTCCTTGTCGCTTTAAGGAAACAATATCATCTAATGTCATTGTTTTTAAGATGTAAAATAATTCAGGAAGTCTTTGACTCGATATCATAATACAAGCTTGAGACCAATCAATAACATCGGCAAATGGTAACGTTGAGCGGCCACCAATAACCACAGGAATTGATCCATACTTGAAACTTTCTATCATGTAAGTGAAAAAATAATTCTCACTTCTATCAGCTATAATTAAATTGAATTTTGATTGTTTGATATTGGCAGTTCGGATGTTTTGGGGTCCACAAGCACACCAACCGTAATCACAATCACGAATATATGCATGACATTGTGTATTAATAAAGAAAGTTTTGTGTGATTGCATATTTTGAACATCATTTTCGGTTATCAGTGTAGTTGGTTTTATCTCGACTAATTGACTGTCAAAATATAACAAATATTTACGTTCTACAGGAACGAGTGGCAACATGTATTTCCATAAATGTTTTTCGTGAGCGGAAAGAAAATCTTGAGGAACCAACATATCATATTCAGGAAGGTATCCATGACAATTTACAGTGCTGACTAAAACAGCATTTTTGAAATCAAAATCTTGAATTTTGAAGCAGTCACTTGTGTTTGTGTTGGAATGTAACACAACAACATGATTCGTACCTGAATTCTTCCAGGTTGCAAGTGATTGTAAATAGTGAGTTGTTTCAGCAGCTTCTTGTTCAAGGGATATCAGTACAATGTACACACATGCTTCAGATACACTACTGGTAAAATCTTCATGTTTTACGAGATTTTCATAAGTTTCTTTAAAACTGTTTGCGATAGGTTGATGTACATGGAATCTAAAGGGCTTTAAAACAGAGCATTTGGACAGGTCGAAACAATTATCATACGAACAAGCTCTGAATGGGAGTTGTTTTATAGACTCGATGTCCTGATTGTTACCTCTGTCAGTATAATCAAACTGGTTAATTGGAATAGCCTCTGAAGACAGAAGTGCTTTGTTAATGAAGGACTTTGGGATGACCATTCTTTGAAAGAAATATAAAACGAGAATTACTGTTCCAACAAGAAGGACCAAAGCAAATTTTAAACTATTATTTTGCATCAATCTCCACATTGTTTCTGCAGTTTCACAAGCAAAATACAAATTTGTTGAACTTTAAAAACTTTTTTTGTTGTCAACAGTAATCTCCATTGACACTAAAAAAAAAAATAATTGTTACTCTAATTATTGGATGAAGCATAGTGGATGAAGCATAGTGGACCTCCCACGTGGTAGTGGTGCCAATGTCCTCATTGATCTGGTTTCTTATTGGAGGATTACGTATTTATTTGTAACATTTCATTTGAGTCTGCTAAGGTATGGTGCTCTGCATTTCTGCTTGTGTCACGATGAGGTACGCTTATCTGACCAGCCCAGATCTTTAAGCATCAAACTTCTCCGCGAAATAAGGTCTTACAAATCCTTTGAAAGAACGTCCATAACCTCAATAACCCAAACAAATTAAACAAGGCCTTACACCTTAATCACCTTAGGCCGATGATTGTTAGATGATGATCTGTAGGTTATGTTTTGCGTTCCTCAGTGTATATTTTGCGGACCAGAATAGCTTCCTGTATTTTACGCGTTTTCTACGTGTTTCGCGCATATGTTTTAATTGTGGTTTACTAAGCAATTAAGATCGTACGCCCCCTTCACAATTATTTGATTCCCCTTAGATGATTATACATATAGATATACATATCTGTCATGAATAGAAGAGAATGATGAATAAAGGAAAGGTCTGAAGAAGGATTATTTTTAAAAAGAATTTTATTTACTTTACGTTTTTTTTTATGTTTTTCTACATATTTTTCTAAAAGTTATTTTAGAAAAGAACCATTCAGGAACAGGATTGCCATAAAGGGTAGGAGGAGTGGGGAGAGGAAGACAGATGTGATGTCTGTGGTGTTGAAGAAACAGAGTTAGGCAATGATCGAATGTGCCACTAGGTAATGAAGAAATCAGATGTTTAGATAAGTGAAATTAATCTAACCTTAACGAGTGCAGTATCACTGTAAGTAATAATATATAGAGAAAAAATGTTAGTTGGAAAAATATAAAAGAAAAAAATTATCCACGTTCAAGATGTGCAAAAACATTTCGAGATGATAATAATGCCTACCTTCTTCGGTGAAATAAAAATGTCCACGTTGCATATTAATCATTCTAATGTTGTTGATTACTTAAAAAATAGCGAATGAATGTTATCAATGCAAACTATTTCCATAGTTCAAAGGATCAATTATATCATTCATTCTTTGATGAAATACGAATAGTTTATAAGAATAGTTTATAAGCCTGCAAATTAAAAACAACAAGAAAATGCTGTGCATACTTACAAATCGCTCGGAAAAGAGAACCAAAAAGGGATTAGAATACCTATCTGGTGTTTATTTATAAATCGGAGGCAAAGAAATAACCTGATACAACAAATCTCTATCGGATAGCTTTTGATTCTTATTAACAAGTCTTACTTTATAAGCCTAATCGAAGTTACAGCATTTCCGTTCGAAGGGACACAGAAGGGAGAAATCGGCGTCCTTTTCGATTCAGCAAGTGTACGATAATTGGGCAAAACAAATGCGTTCCAGAATTCTAAATTTGCCATTTTGAAAGAATTGATTTGGCCTGTCTATATAACGATCAATCATGTTTCGCTGAAATATTTCTGTGCAGTCTTCAGGCAACTCATCTATTTCCTCTTTGCTTCTACATATTCTATAACGTTTTTCAGGTAGATTGTTATTAGCAAAAATTACACCTGGAAAAGTTTTCCTAAGCCATAACTCTGGCATAATTAAGTAAACTAGCCGCCCATCAGTATTAGGTTGCACAAGATATTTTGGGCAGCTCTGAATTTATTCGTAAAAATTCTTTTGTAATGTTTCTCAGCTTCCATTAAGCATTGAAGAATTTCACTCCTGTGCATCTTAAAAGGTTTGTTTTCTGAAAGCAGATTAATGATTAAAGGTTTCTTCGTTTTAAAAATCCCTGTGCCGTAGAAACTATCCAATTTTCTTTTATGAAAAATATATATTAGGCTATAACTCGGCAAAAAGGAAATTAAACAAGATGCTTTGCAGGCACAAGGATTTCTGCTTTATTTGCTGATAATTTTCAAAAAACATTTTCTATACCTTATTGGCTCTTCTTATGCCGATTTTTATTGCCATTTTTTTCTAAAAATTCGCCGTCAAACATTCACGGACAAACCTGATATTTATAAGAGGCCGTTTGAAAATTTAACATCACGATGAATATCATCACCAGGCCGAGGTGCAGAAAGGTCTTATAAGACAATTTTAGAATATTAGAATTCTCTGTTTACACTTATTCCCTTTTTTCTTAAAAGTCAAAATATTTTCAATAAATCAGAATCAAATTCAATTAATCAAAATTACCGGCGACGAATTTACGGTTTTATACATTATCGGTAAATCGGTTTTAAATTGGATTGAAAAGTAGACTTTTCATATGGAATCAACCACGATTAGTAATTTTACTTATTACGAGCTTTGCGCATCCATATCTTTTTAAACGTTGTAAAACTTTGCTAGATTACTTTATTTCCCACATGAATTTTATTTCATAAAATCTCCGTCGGTCTAACACTGGGTTTCCCAAGTTAGACTCGCTCAACACTCGCTCGCTCTTTCTAACTTTATTCGTGAAGCGAGCAGATGTAATAGAACCATATGCAAAATGTAAAATCGATTTTTTTTAAAAACAATAACAACCTATATTTATCCTTAAAAACAGAAAACAAAGAAAAATAGTTGAAAAATAGTTGGAGTGTCCGGTAATTAGAGATTCCACTTTACAACAATTAAAATTTGATGTCTTTTGAAAAACCTGTTCCAGTCTCAAAAATATTTCCCGATTAGGTTAATATTTTACACCATTCTATTCTATACACACTTTGAACATTTCGGTTTTATTTTTTACCAGTACCTTTTTCCCCATAGGGCAAAATCTTTAGAAAGTCTCTGTGGAGGTGTGTTTTTTCATTGAAACAGCAGGCGATATTGCTTGCCATTCCAATAGAAAACACTTCTCCGCATAGACTTTATGAAGATTTTGCCCACTGGGCAGTTTCGGTATCAACTGTTGTGTATTCGATCAAAATTCACACCGGTGTAATATAGTCCATTATCTTAATTTTTTCCTTATAAAAAATTACTTTGAGAACCAGTTTGTTTAAAGATATGGGTCTGGAAGGAGCAGCTGACCCATTTCTAACGTGAAAATGAAGGAATCCAATCGCTGGCATCAGCACACTGCAACCCTCAGTTCTATTTATAACAGTTCATTATCTTTAAGCCTGATTCATACTTATGAAGCAAACGCAACATTAAATATGCATACTCGGAAAACTATTGCTTTAGAGACGAAGCAAGCATATCAAAACTTTTTTCATTCTTCAATAGAACACCCAAAATATTAAGTTGAATTTTTTTAAAAGTGAACATTTTTTTCGACTTTAAAAAATTTGCTGAAAAATAATAATATAATAAAAAATTGTTTCTTTTTCACAAAAGTTTCTCCGATTGAATTATTATATTGCTAAAATTACGCAAAGTGTTTGTATAGTGTTAATAAGAATTTCGCATTATTTGTTACAACTATCCCTATGAAATGTCTACATTGAAATTATATAAATGATCGTGGACCGAACTAAATCCAGCAATTCAAGCAAGTTAATGTTATTGCTCTTGGAGAAAGAGCTTTTAGAGTTTGGAGAAACTACATTATTACTGTAAATGTGATGCAGCTATTATTTGCAATGAAGTCAGCCTCAAATGTAACTAACCTAAAATATCTGTTATGTATGGAATTTGACAATCCAAGTTTAGAAAAACATTTCTAAACATTCCCAATCAACTTCTAGCATTATCTGATATTTGTGTTGGTATCCAACCTTGAAGATGGTGGAAGTCACAACAATTGAACGTATGATTAGTGGAGTAGTGAAGAGTTTGCTCACTGAAAGACATCTCTATTAGACGGACAGTAAAACGAAACGTAATCAGAAGACCAATAAAAATCGGACAGGTTAAAAGCGGACACTTTTCTTGGTACGAAAAGTGTCTACTTTATAGAGATTCCACTGTAGTTAAGGTTTTTTTTAATAATCGAACGTTATTCAACCAAGCGTTTCAACTGGACACGAGTCATATATTTTCTCTTTTATATAATTATATACGTGAAATTATCTTTTGATTACCTTTTAAAAAATTGTCCTTTTTTGGAAAGTAATTCTTGAGGAAGCATTGCTTTGTAAACTTTTCGTGTTTTCAACGATTGAGTGAAGGTGGAGAGTGAAGGTGGAGAGTGAAGGTGGAGAGTGAAGGTGGAGAGTGAAGGTGGAGAGGGAGACTACAGAACTACTTTTGTATACTTTTGTTGTACTGTTTGACGCTTGTGGGCCACCGTCACTATTGTAAACGAAGCAATCGTTTTTTCAAAATTCACATCTTTTTTCAAAATTCCAAAAACGTTTTATTGCATTCAAAACTTTTTAATGATCGATTTTTCAGTTTCAACTAAACTATTAGATAAACTATGTTCAAAGTAGAGACGTTTTTCATAATTTTTTTCTTCATTGACGTCAGTTGATTAATTTTTTGGATAATTTAGATAAGATAGCTACACGATAAACTATTACGAAAACTAATCTATTTTGGTTTCAACGTGTTTTTAGACCATTACCCTCAAACCACTAATCGATCAGTTTTCAGTTTCAGCACTGTTTAAAATAGACAGTGTAAACATGACATCGGAAACATTTGCGTGTAGACATATAGAGTGCATTCGTTACAAATTTTTTAATTGCGTAAACCCGGGGTCTGCAGAAATAGTCTGTGTTTGTACGTTACTATTAGATCTCCCTATTAAAATCTTGACATGCATCGTTTCTATGCATCTAATAATAACTTATGCCTTGAAATTTTATGACGATCTACGATATAGCATATTACATCACAATTTGACTAAATTTGGCCCCAAGTTTAGGTTCATACCTATGGTTTCAAGTTTGTGAATCGATTTTCATAATTTGGCCAGAAAAGGGAAATTCGGGAAAATTTGGACCAAATTTTGAAAGTGCTTCAATTTTCATGACAATTTTCATGTAGAACAATTCAATGGTCTGGTTTCACTTTTAAATATAAACAGCTAATGAATAATGTAGAAACTACTTTTTCAACGTTCGCATCACTAGCCAAAATTTCAACCTGTATTTGCCTCAAATTTAAAAAAATTTAAACATTACGCTCTACAGCGTTCATTATCAAGTCAATTTTTTATACAACGTAAACTAACATTTTATATAAAAGGCGTATTCATACGCGTGAAGCATAATTAGCTATGTTACAAGCAGTTACCAGATTAACACATATAAGAAACAAAAGATTATATGCATAAATTATCAAAAATCTATCCGTGCACGTTAATTATAAAGATATAATGGAGTGGAGCGAATAGTTTTATTAAGGACCGGGTTGTCTCGTATAATAAAAAGAGACTCTTTGAGTTCTAACATAAAGGAATTTTTAGCGTGTGCAAGAACAGAAAAATTATCATAATCAACAAAATGATCACAAGACAAAGTCTGTTCTTGCACAGCTGTAAGATGACCCGTGGTTCTATGTGAACGTTTTCCTGTTAAATGCGATATACCCATATGCTCACTCATTCTGACTTTTAAATGGCGCTTAGTTTGGCCAATATAAGAAGTGTTGCAACTTCCACACGAAAATTTGTAGACAACGCCAGAAATGAGATCTTTGGATGGGCGATCCTTAAAACGAAAAAAACTAGACAACCTGCACGAAGATTTGTAAACGATATTGAGTTTACAACAGGGCAATGTTTTGGAAATAACCTTGTAAAGGCTTTTTTTAGTTTGTTGCGAAATAGTGCCTAAATATGGTAAAACAATTAAAAGGCTTTTCTTTTCAACAGTGGTAACGACTTGTTTAGGATTGTGTAACTTGTTCAAAAATGTTCTGATGCAATTATCAATAAAAGAAATGGGTTATCCATTTTTTCTGAAAATATCTTTAACTTTATTGAGCTTCTTATGAAATAAGCTGAAACTGGAGCAAGGATTAAAATATCTGAAAATAATCGTCGATATAATGCCAAATTTGAATGACAGAGGAACAAAACTATCGAAATGTGTATAAACACCACTAAATAAAGGTTTACGGTAGACATTAGTGGTGAGCACGTTATTTTCACGTGTAATTTCGATGTCTAAAAAAGACATTTTATTAGACTTTTCTGTCTCTGTGGTGAACGAAATACAAGCATGACAAGAATTCATGTAGTCTTTGAAAAATTCTAAATGTTCAGGTTTTTTGAACAAAACAAAAATATCATCTAGTTTTTTTCTATATTAGTCTAAACTTGTGTCGCCTTTTTTCTTTTTGTTTTATCATCTTTATAATTATGTTTTTACTGGCTTTTGTCTACCTATTACGCTCTACATTTTAATTGATTTATCTAGTTGATTGTTTATAGATCGAGGTTTTTCTTACAGTTATTTTCAACTGTTTGTTATTTGATTCCTGATGCTATTTCTAACGTTTTTATTAAATCTGTACTTGAAAGCATGGTGGACAGAGTTCTGGATTTTAATTATCACGTAAATAAAATTACAATTACTGGGCTACAGGTTCCTCGGTTCAGGGTTGTCGTTGAATAAGCATATTTTATTTTTTTACTATTAATTTAAGGGAACGTTGCATTTTATGTGTAAAATGCAAACAGGAGTAGACTGATTCTAATCTAGGAGGATAGAAAGAGAGAAGGAGATGAAACTCGAAATGAAAGGCTTTTCAATTCTATTCAAATTTTCCATTGAATTCAAATTGAAAGAACCCAACGCTCGTTACACTCGTGCCAGTTTTTTTCTGCGCGGCTTGATGAAGTTCTATTTTCTCCTATTACCTTCATGAGGATTTTATCTTTACTTATGCCACGTTATCCGGTAAAATTTGAGAATAAACTGATTGAAAATGATCTGGATATGGGTGTTAAACTGGATCTATGCTTCTCAGGAAATAGCGCGAATTTTTATGGAGAAACGAGAATTTTTTATCAGCTGCACTGAGAGGGAAGACTCAAACTGATCACAAAAAATTTGAAGAAATACTTTGGTCTGATAAAAGTCTGAAAGACATCGAAATACCTAATTTCTGTTTTCAGTTTGTGTCACCAATGGGATTACTTGCACGTTTTTCTTTTATGGTTTAATAGCTAACATTCTCCTCCACAAATTTCGACATCTAGATCCGCCTCTGAAAGATATATATATACAAGCATACTTCAGCGTTACATTTGACGACATTTGAGCTTTGGACATGCAGGATTTCCTTACTTATAGATTATTTTGTCAACCATCGAAAATGTTGGCTGTTGTTTGCATAATTATTAGTGTTGTATTAAATTTAAAATGTAAACAATTGTTTGTACGTGAAGAACTAAACTGATCACATAAATGGAGACAATTTTATGTATATGTATGGTAAAGATTATAGCTAAATGGAACACAAAACTTAAAATCGTGACCAGCAGCAGTGACAGTGGCAACGAATTATGATTAATGTTTTCTCTGTGGATTTTCAGTGAGAACCATGAAAGTAAAAAAAAAAAAAGAAAAGAAATAGAGCTCTCAGACTTTTTATGTTTTGTTTCACTTACACAATTTCAGAGTTCCATAAATAATAGCTATAACTATATACTTTTTTAATTTGTGAGCATTGTAAAAAGGTTAATTAAATAGATCATCATTTTAAATTTCTGGGTAAATTTTGTGGTGGAATAAAGTTGTTCATGACAAAGATTCCATAAATCCCAAACCCATATTTATACTGTTGCTATAAGATCCAAACAATCATGGACTCGACAATGTTGATAGAGAAATGAAGAGCTTTTGAAGCGACGCGATATTTCTTTCTTTTTTTCTCTTTCTAACATTAAAAATGGCAGCAGGAGTAGCCGGGTGGTCTGGGTACCTGTCGTATTGCATGCTGGGATCTGCGATTAGCCAAGACACCAAATACGTTTTCCGAAATTCTTCTAGCTCGAGAAAACCGATAACCGATTTCGTCTCCTATAAAGTAGTACGGTATAGATAGACTTCGATCAGGTAAAGGTTCTGGTTCTGGTAGGTTCAAACCATTGTTTTTAACTTATCACCCAAACTTACTTTAAAATACCCGCATCTGACACACGCCCATTTGTTCCTACATCCGCCCACAAATTCTTCAGTTACTTCCAGCGAAAATCAACATAACAATTGAGTTTTTTCCCTCATAGTAAGTAAGAAGTAAATAAAGTATGTAAGTAACAGGGAGTTTTAAGTCCTTGGGCTTTCATCAGAAGTGGTTGGCTATTCTGCCTGCTGACTTGCAACTAAGAAGTTGACTTGACGCCAGAGATACGTATAGCATTGCTCTAACTTGACCGAAAGCCAGTGGTGCAGTCAGTCAATGGCTGATACGCTGCTTTTAAAGCGCATCAGGGTGAAGTATCGAAATCCGACATGGCTCAAACACGGGCCTCAGTGGTCACACTTGAAGATACTATCCACTACACCATCACTGCACAAAATATAGTTGTAGTAGCGTGACCCCATCCCGCAACCAAAAGGGAAAACATAGAAAGAATCCGTAAAAAAGCATGTAAAACTTACGCGACTGTGTTGTTATGGGGATGTTGCTATAATATACATTGTTTTAAAAGAAACGCTTTTGTAATAATCTTTTCAAATTTCCTTTCCTTTTAAAATATACACGGAAGAATTACTTAAAGAGATCACATCACCTGTTATAAATGAGAGAGTCCATGATTCGACTAAATGAAGTATACATGATAAGACATGTGACTTAAAAAAGCGCGAATGTTGTGTAGTGCCATTCGTACTCTTTCCCAGTGGGCAAAATCTTCAAAAAGACTATGAGGAGGAATGTTTTTTTATAGGAATGGCAAGCAATATCGCCTGCTGTTTCAATAAAAAAACACTTTTTCGCAGAGACGTTTTAAAGATTTTGCCCACTGGGTTCTGTTTTACTTATTCGCTAGAAATATTTGTAGTATATGTCACACCAGGGGTATGGTCACACAAACTTGAAATTGAATGAAAATGGATGTAGGGTCAAAATATTAGTTTAAACAGTTTTCTTTATACCAAGAGGGTGGTCACAGGTTTCCCTGTATCATGGACGTATAACAAGAGATGGACTTACAACTAGCTTTTGAATTCTATTATTAAAATCTTTTATGTCGGTATTCCTTTGATATAAAGCGTGTCTGGATTTCAGGCATTTCCCTGGATTTTGGGTTTACATGGGCGGGTTTATACGAATGTTTATGTTTCACACATTGTGGAAAATCTCAGAAATTGAAGAAATATGAATTGCATATAAATCTGATATTTTCATTTGTACTTCAAAACTACTACTTAATGTTTTCAAGATGTCTGATGGGCGTTTACCGCGAAGATGTCTGATGGGCGTTTACAGCGAAGATGTCTGATGGGCGTTTACAGCGAATTTTAACGAGTTATGTAGTATTTAACTTGATACATCTTTTACAAAATAATCTATCTGTCTAAGACAGATGCCAGGAAAATGCTGCGCAATCTACTGAAAGAAGAATATCTTGTCCCTCAATTCTGAAAGTTTAAGGTTGAGGCTGTAGGAGTTCCTAAGGAATCAGAGTTTAAAAATTGGCGACAAAATGAACAGAATATCTTGAAAAACATTTCTGGTTGGTTGTTAAAATCTCAGAAGCCAATAAATGCATGTATTTCTAACTGTGCTTGAGGGAATTTTAAAACTGCCAATTTCATTAAACCGAGACGCGCTTTATTTGAATAGATCAATGAAAATTGTAAGTCCTTCTCTTATTATACGTCCATGGAGGCTGTCGAAAAACAGAACAGCAACCAGAAAGGAAGACATTATAGTAGGTTATGATGCGTCTCCGTAGAGAACTTAGCCTAACTTAGTTGCGCACAAATCCCTTGATTTGTTGATATTACTATAAGGTTTGCTAAGTTGGAAAGCAAAATATTCATAGGAGGCAGGCGGAACAATAAGGCTGAATCGGAACTACATTCCACTGAATGGATTACCTGTGCTTATACTCACGAAAATTAGAATTACAGAATAACGATAAGAAAGTAGTGCCATGTTGTGGAGCTCGAAAAAATCTCTGCGGCCGATTTTGAAGGTCTCACCTTGGGTCCCACTAACGGGGTCTGTATATCTTGGCTCAAATATTAAATGGAATATCTACACGTACAGGGTATGTTGAATGAAGCCTGAAAAAATGGAACACATTAAAATGAGCGCGGTCGAGTAAAGGCCCACATTGGCAAACAAAAATTCGGGAATGATGTATAATTAGTTACTAAAGACCCTTTCATTTTCCCCAGAGGTACGGAACCTTTCTATAACTGACAGAACAGACATTATTTTCATATCGAGAACGAAGCTTTCTCAAGTTATTTAAAAAAAGACTATTTTTGCTGATTTGCGATCAAAATTCCTTGCAGCTCAATTTGAAAACAAAATTGATTTTCTTTTTTTTTCACCCCAATATTTCATGCCTCCTATAAATAATTACACAGGTACATCTTGCATGAAAGTGAATGTCTGAAACCAAATTGTCTCTATTGTGGGTTGGAAAAAAGTAATGAGATTGTATACAATTTGGTTAACTTTAAATATGTTGTTTGTAGTACCAAGGTTAACAACGGTTTGTGGACAGCCTCTATTCAAATGCATTGCGGAATCAGCCTACAACTCTGGACAAAAAAATCTTAGAATTACCATGGACCTATAAAACAGAAGGAGACCGAACTTAAAAATTCTTTTCATACCATCTGTATTGTGGAAGTGTTAACTGCGCAATAAAATGTAATTGTTATCGAGAAAAAGGATAATAAGAAGCTTCATGGTTGTTTAAAACCTTTTAATTGTTATCATTTTGCATAATTTAAATTTTTTTTACTGCCTCAGGTAGCCATCACATTCCAATGAATCCTCTAACGTGATCAAGAATCGTTACAATAAAGTACTAAAAACGCATAATCTGAAGTAAATGTCATAATTATGCAAAAATGTCACGATTATGTAACGAAAACAAAGTAATTTCAGGTTCTTATATGTCAGGATACCCTAAAGATATTGGAAGTAACCTGTGGTTTTTGAATAGAGAATCATTGTAGCTCTTGTCTGATTACACGGCACTAAGGAGGCGCATCTAATTTGAACTATATAGGAACTGAAAGTTTTAGATAAATCAAATGATATCTTCAAAACTACTTAAAAATATAGGTTCTATTTTGTCTTCCTGTAAAGATCTTAATTTTTGTAATCCGTATGACCTTACATCAGAAAAATATCTATGATAAAATGGCTGTCGTTTGGCTTTTAAGTTGTCGTTATTTTTTAAAAAAGTTTTCATTTCACCGAAAAGTGGTAAAAAATGCATCACGGATAACATCACAGAGATGCCGAAATGAATAGAAAAGTTATTATCTGAATAATAGAAAAATTAAGAGTTCTGTCTCCTTCTGTTTTATACCTCCATGGAATTACGTACACTAATAAAAGATAAGCTGCTTTCCGTGCTGACCAAGAAGGAAATATACTGAGGTATTTCACTGCTGAAACGGAAATGAAGCATTTTATGAAGTTGAATTTCCAAGAACAAAATACTTGGCATTTTTGATAGTATTTATTCAATGGATAAACTAGAGTGGCGGACAATCTTCGAGTTACAAAGTTGTTAGCAGCTGGAGTTAGTAACTCAAAAAACTATGTTTTTTCTCATTTCGAAATGAATTAATGTTTTTCCAACATCGAGTTAAAGATAATAAACTGTTATAAAGGTCAGCAGTTTTCTACTAGGGAATTTCCACGAGAGAGCTAATCATTCGTTTGCCATTTTGATAAAAGTCAGGTGCTCCTTCCAGACCCATTTTCTTATTGTTCAAATGAGGGATTCCAACTGCTGACATCAACACACTGTAACCCTCAGTTCTATTTATAACAGTTCATTATCTTTAAAGTTGAAAGTAAATTTATAATTTTTGTATCTCCAGTTAACCAAATTGTTGAATGTATACTTCTCACTAATGAGTTCTCACTCAGAGGACGTTCAGGAGCGAAAAATCTGAAAGGTTGGGGACGAGGTTGGGTGGAGAGGGGTCGCAACAGAAACGCAGAAAACATTTTATCAACGAGCAATAAAAAAACCCAATCAAAATCACAATACCAATGGGATCACATATACTTTAATACACTTTAGTTGACAATGCATTTGGCAATCATTGATGTCAGATTGAAGGAAAGTGTTGGACAACAAACGCAAGCAAAAGGTTTTCTACAATTTTGGACAAATAATTGTGGACTACTTCTCTCTCCTTCTTACTCAATGTTGATTTCAAGCGTTTGGCCAGCATAGTGTTTTTCGCAGGCCGATATCGAGTTTTGGGGCAGCAGGCTTGGAGATTAGTCCTTGTCTGTTATTATTTGTCCAAGATTGTAGTTTAGTTTGATAGGGACCTTTTTGGAAAACCTTTTTTGGCTTTGATGACTTCCTTACGGACTACAGATTGAATTTTCGATTGTGATACAATTCTCCATATAACTTATAAAACCACTTCCCTCCATTTTCAACGTAGGTCTTATTTCCCCGATGATACTATCAGCAATTGATTCAACAACATTGACAACAGGGGACTAGGATGTTTTCCAGTTGAAATATTTTGTTTTTTTTTGGAAATGGAAATCTTTTGTTGGGAGGGTCAGGAGATACTAGAGATTGCAGTTTTAGAAATGTGAGTGACCCTGTTTACTTTTTCCCGTGAAATTCATCAATAATTTCGTTTTTTTCCCAGCAGAACACGTAAATCAAAAACTCTTTGCTTCATAATTATAATAGGATATTTTGTGTTTATTAAAAATCAAGAATTCGTTTTACAAAAATCAAATAAAGGTGCTGTTCATATGAAAAACAATTTCCTCGGTAAGTCAGGAAATTTCCTGCCATATGAACACAATAATAAATATAAGATTTGCTGACTCAACGCTTACTGAGGAAATAGTGTTCATATGAGAAATTCTCCCCCCTACCGAGATCTCGCCAAGTAGAGCGTAGAACCAAAATGCTTTCAAATTGTTAGTGTAGTGTTCCTGTTTTCTTTATGGCTTCTTAAAGAAGTCTCACTGAGTTTCTGTTTCATGTGAATCAACCGAAGAATACCCCTTTCTCAATTGAAGTGATCAATCTTTTCCAACTTTCTTTGCTGCTTTTTTGGCGAACCATTCATCACTCTTGTCGTCTTCCATGGCCTGAAAATGAAAAGAATGCATTGTGCATGCTCAGCACTGATGGAGGGTATGCCTACTGACTAACTAGCTTCTTGTTTAATAGTTTAATGCAAATGGATCGAAAGATCGAGGCGTAACCTTGATCCTAAACTCCAACCTCAAACATATTTTACACCTGAAGTCCTTGTTAGAAATTGATTAAAGTGTAAACACAAAGAAACAGACGTGTGATTGGAAAACAACAGTTATTACTTTGTTCAACAAATTATCTCCTTCAGGGTCAACTTGCGATAACTCTCGAAAACCTTCGTCGCCAACAAAACATATCTCATGACCATCCTAAAATAATAATGACGCACTCCACACGAGTTACATTTTTCCAGATTCTTCAACGATTACTTTACTGGCACGAGTCCAATCATTAATGTATCAAATAAAATTTCTGGTAAATAAAAATTTCGCGTAGAAAGAAGAAAAAACATGGTTCAATAGCATTTCATTGGCAACCTTCCTGCATATAAAAGTTAGGTGCTAGTGGCTCTATCTCTCGTTATTTATTTAGTACAGTACCTAATGTTATCTTATGTATCATTCTAACCTTTATATCTTCTTTCAAAACTCTTTACATTATAGATTCATAGGCAAGTAGACACCATAGCGAACGGACGTTTCCTAAGTTGCCGATGTACTAAGTTGCCGATGTACTAAGTTGCCGATGTACTAAGTTGCCGATGTACTAAGTTGCCGATGTACTAAGTAGCCGATGTACTAAGTAGCCGATGTACTAAGTAGCCGATGTACTAAGTAGCCGATGTACTAAGTAGCCGATGTACTAAGTTGCCGATGTACTAAGTTGCCGATGTACTAAGTTGCCGATGTACTAAGTAGCCGATGTACTAAGTAGCCGATGTACTAAGTTGCCGATGTACTAAGTTGCCGATGTACTAAGTTGCCGATGTACTAAGTAGCCGATGTACTAAGTTGCCGATGTACTAAGTTGCCGATGTACTAAGTAGCCGATGTACTAAGTAGCCGATGTACTAAGTAGCCGATGTACTAAGTAGCCGATGTACTAAGTAGCCGATGTACTAAGTTGCCGATGTACTAAGTTGCCGATGTACTAAGTTGCCGATGTACTAAGTAGCCGATGTACTAAGTAGCCGATGTACTAAGTTGCCGATGTACTAAGTTGCCGATGTACTAAGTTGCCGATGTACTAAGTAGCCGATGTACTAAGTTGCCGATGTACTAAGTTGCCGATGTACTAAGTTGCCGATGTACTAAGTAGCCGATGTACTAAGTAGCCGATGTACTAAGTTGCCGATGTACTAAGTAGCCGATGTACTAAGTAGCCGATGTACTAAGTTGCCGATGTACTAAGTAGCCGATGTACTAAGTAGCCGATGTACTAAGTAGCCGATGTACTAAGTTGCCGATGTACTGAAATGTCAACATTACTAAAACTGTTCAATAACGGAATATATCATATTCTTGCTATTTCGATCATGCCTCTCCCTAAATCTGAACTTAGTAAATTTAACAAGGACCAATTAATAAATATGTGTATCAACGTGAAGCTGATAGCACCTTAAAAGAACTGAACGATAAACTGGACGAAATGAACGCTAAAATTGATACACTTAGTAGTGATCTGGCAATATCGAAAAACAGTAGCAACTTACTTCTCTCCCGAATTAGATCTCTGGAAAAACGCTGCGGACAGTCGGAACAGTATTCACGTGGAGAATTTCTCGAAATCCATGGTATCTCAGTATAAATAGCGATGATTCGGAGAATAAGGTCTTAGAGATTTTAAATAAAACTGGCACTGAAATAACAAACTCGGAAGTTGAGGCCTGTCATAGAATCACCAGTTAGGACGATTATTAAACTGTCGAAAAGAAAACTTGCTCGTTCAGTCCTGGCGAGTAAATTGAAATCTCTGGATACCTCGATATTTGGGTTTTCTGAATCTCCCAAAATTTATGTTAATGAAAGCTTATGTGGTATGTACAGAGGCATTTGGACAAAATGTAAGAACCTGTTTAAAAATAAACATCTATTGCTTTCTGGACCTCTAATGGTACCGTCAAAATTAGGATTAATGAAGATGATAAACCGATATCAATATTACACGATCAAGATTTGGAAGTGTCGTTTCCGCACATTAATATTGATGATTTACCAAATTAAGGAGTGACATTTTATTTCGCGCCTTTGACAAGCGAGACGTATGGAATAGGTGATATTTGATCGTACAGCTTTGTCTCGATACCGTCACTTTGGCTTATTAAAATGCTGTTGTAATGGCGGCCATGCTGTGTGTCGTGTTAGCTTTTATTTATCTCTAAAATTTACGTAATTCTACGTAGGCCTTATCAACCAAAGGGTCTCTCGTTCTACTTGTTTTGAAATACTGTTCAAAAAAATTGCATTCAAAAAACTCCCTGTCTGTTGCTCATTACACCAGTGTAAGCTCAAGCTAGCTTCTACTGGTACTTTTTGTGTTTCTGTGTTTCATGTTTTTGTTAGTGTTTAATCTGTGTTCATGATTAAGGATCCATGTGGGATTTGTGGGAAATCTGTTCATTCTAATCACAAGGCAATATTATGTGATATTTGTGATAAGTAGGTTCATGTTACATGTAATGGTCTTAGTTCAAATTATCGTGATCGCTTCCTAAATTCACCTTCCTCAGAAAAATGGTTTTGCTGTAAATGTATTGCATTTAATCTACCATTGGTCAAACTGTTCCTCCGCTAATATTTAACAAGAATCTGTCCACTATTGAAAAAGATTTTTTAGACAAACTGAATTCTCTGGAGGTTGAAGTTATCCCTAAGTGCCTGTGAATAAGTTCAACAGTGACTTTTTAGGTCCACTTCAAGACAAAGCCTCTTCTGAAAATAAATTGATTCTGCTTCTGGTGATTTTAACATTAATCTTCTGAAATCCAACTCACAAAATGGTTCTAGTGACTTTCTAGATATGCCTTACTCATGTCATTTTCTCCATCATATAATTCTCCCAACAAAAGTCACTGATACCTCTAGAATAGTTATTGACAATATATATTTTAATTCTGTTAAATATAACACCATTTATAAACAGTATTTCAGATCACTTCCCACAGTTCCTGGTTCTACAAAATGCCCCTAAAACTACCATGCCAACACATATTATAAATAAGACTGGAGTAAATTCTCCCTTAAACAAGTTCCTTGAGGAAACTAGAGAAATTAGCTGGGATACCATTTTGGAATTACAAAAAGAAGACCCTAGCATTTCTTTGGCAGTGTCGGGCGCCTTTTGGGGAAACATGCACCCCTAAAAATATTAAAAAACCACAAAAAGGAAAAAATCCAATCCCTGCATCAGCAAAGGAATTCTTACATCTATTATTAAAAGAGGCCAGTGGCATAAATGCTTCATTAAAGAAAAAGAACCTTTACTTAAATCTTTTTACCTTGAGTGTTTTAAAAAATATTGCAATAAGATTGTCTCTCTTTGCAAACCCAGCAAAATCAATTTTTTCAAAAAGTTCTTCAATGAAAACCAGAAACATATTAGCAAGTTTTGGGAGGGTGTTAAATCTTTGATTTCTCTTCGCCCTTCTGCTTCTTCCTCACCTATATGCATCAATATTGATAATACCCTTGTCACAGACCCTACAGTTATCTCTAACACTTTTAACAATTACTATACCTCAATAGCAGAATCTATACGAGAAAATATTCCACCGTCATCTAAACATTTTTTAGCTTATTTAAATAGCCCTGTGCCTAATTCTATATTTCTTTATCCTTCCAACCAGATGGAAGTTATGGATTGTATATCTTCTCTAAATCTTAAAAAATCAACTGGTCCATTTAGTATCCCTTCTAACATCCTCTCTTCTGCAAAGACTGAACTATCCATTCCACTTGCAAAAAACTACAAACTACAGACCGATTTCTCTCCTATCTACTATAGATAAAATTTTTGAGAAACTCTTGTGCAAACGTGTATATGGGTTTCTTGAATCAAATAAATCGCTGTATAAACAACAATTTGGATTTCGAAAAAATTACTCACTCCCCTGCCCAAACCTTGCTAAACATCTCTTAGAAAATCATGGATGCACTTGACCAAGGTCTATGCGTAAATCTGCTTGTGGTGTAATTGTAGACTTACATAAGGCATTTGACACTGTTGATCACAACATTCTCCTTAATAAATTATTTCACTATAGAATTTGTGAATTTGCTCTTACTCTATTCAGATCATACCTCTCAAATCGAAAACAGTTTGTCTCTATCAATGGAGTGAATTCTGAATATAGGTTTATCAAACATGGGGATCCAGAAGGCTCGGTGCTTGGACCTTTACTTTTTTAATATATATTAATGATTTAGTTTATGCTATTAAATATGTTAATGTCCATCATTTTGCCAATGATACTAATTTGATTAATGTAACTGACTCTTTGAAACAACTCTCAAAACGAATGAACTTGGACTTAAAGTTTCTTTCCCTTTGGCTAAACTCTTAACAGTATCTTTTTAAGTACTAGTAAAGCAGAATATATAATTTCTAAGCATGCTCTAAAATCTCTAAACTATGATTTAGGTTATTTATCAATGGATTTCTTCATTCCAGTCCAACTATTAAGTACCTTGGTGTTCTCCTAGACAATGATCTTAGCTGGAAGTCCCAAATTAATAGTGTTACAACTAAACTCTAATGTACCAATGGAGCTCTTTCAAAAATTCGCTATCTTGTACCTCCTGCAGTATTGAAGTTAATCTACTATGCCATTTTCCATTCACACCTACAATATTGCTACCCAATATGGGGGCAACCTAATTCTGTCCTCGTCAAACGAATCTCTGTCCTTCAAAACTACGCAATGAGACTCGTGGCATTTAAATCTTGTACTGAGTCTACAAGCAATCTCTATTCCAAATTTGACTTAAGTTCTTGGACATAATTCATTTACAAAATGTCCCACAATGAAATGCCTGATGCAATTCAAGCTACTTTCGCCTATAACCCCTTACATGGCAAAACTACTCGTGCATATGAATCTGGCCTTTTAAAACTCCCCCTTGTCAATACAACTAGTTTTGGCAAAAATTCGATCAGATACAATGCGCTTTGTTCTTGGAACCATATCCAGTCTCTACTACCTAGTAAGCTAACTAATTTCCACAATATTAAAAGTAACCTAACAAATTGCCTCTTAGCTTCTTACTAATTCCATTCCCACTATCCACACTCTTAATCTACTGTTTGTCCTGTCTTTAGTGTCGTCTGGTGCCTTTGTCTTAGTTTTTGCTAGTAGCAATGGTGTCCCTCCTTTAGCACTTTTTTTTCTTTAAAACTTGTAACTTTTCTGATCTGATTATATGTATATATTAGGCTATTGTTAAATAAATTGATGTTTTGATATATTATTTGATATATTTTTTAATATATCAATATATATATTTTATATATATTATATAATATAATTTTATTTAATATATTTTAATATATATTTTGATATATATTATAATTGATATATTATTTTCGGACATAATGAAACAGTTTACGTACCAGTAAAACTTGTTTATTATTATACTTACCGGATCAGCCAAAATCACCACCTGTACGGTGGTTTTACCAGGTGTATCCAGGCTAATATAAGGTGTTAATATTGTTTGCAAGTTGTCGTTCATCAGTTTTTCGATGTCTTTTAATTCATTGCTTGGACAAGCAAAAGCAACTCGACCATATGCTTCAGCACGATCGATCGATATTGAAGACTGTATAAACTGTACAGCACACTGTAAGAAAAAAAATCAACACCATTAATCAGTAAAATCGTTGGACAACAACAGGTTGCTCGTCAACATGTGATTACATACATTTTTTTAGTCATTATTTTGAGCTCTAAAGCTTTGTACTACTTTCGTTATTGGAATAATTCAATCCTCAAACAAATAGCAAGGTTTATCAAGATACAAAGTAAATGTAACCATATGGTCTGTTATATTAAAACTTTCCAAAAAAATAATAATAATTATTATTAGCATCATTCTACATGGTGTTTGGAAAAATCGTTGCAAAGCTTCTAGAACATTGATGTGCTCCAAAGGTCTGCTGTAATGGATAAAGAACAATTAAATCACACCTGATCTTTGGAATATCCCAACGTCACCGATCTATCTGTTTGGTTGTAAATTTCCATGCCCAATAAACCATGCCAATATTCTGAAACCATAGAAACAGACAAATAACGAATAAATGCAGTCACATTTATGAAAGTTTTAGAAACATGGTAACTTGATGTTGTTTATTTAGAAGAATGAGACAGTCATACCAATTGATTTGTTAATGTTGGATGATGCCAGAGAAAGTGTTGTTAGAGGATCTGTAAATACAAAATATATAAAGTGTGAAAATCAGAAGCAGAAGCAAATCTAAAAGTTCGTCCAACTCTGCAGAGACTAGGGAAATTCATAAGAACACAACATCATAAGCCATGATAGTTGGACTTCTTCAGGTGTGTTTGACCTCTCTATAGCAGACACTTTTTATAGAAAAGTTTTACCATACAGTCCAAAAGACATTGTCCCAAAGGAATGGTTTTTAACTTCTAACTAGAAGCCTTTAGCCTTTAACAGTTTCTGCTATTAGTTTCCTTTAACAATTAATAATTAACAATAAAAATGATTGAGGATGAACACATGTGAAATGCAAATGTGCCTTCCAAATTATGGAGATTTAGGGCATGATCACATAGGAAAAGTCAGTCTGGCAAAGTGGAAGTAAATTTTTTTCAATTTTTCCCTGATTCCCAAAATTTGTCCAAATTGCCCTCCTGTGACCAAACTCCTTGTAAACAATACCTGTCTAAAAGTAAGATTTTGAGTGAGCCATGAGAATAAACTTTAATTTTTTAAATCATTTAGCAAGTGGGTTAGTACAATATTTTGATCTTTATTGTAACTTGAAAACAAGGAAAACACAAAACCTTTTGATGCTTTTTTGGGATGAATTTTGAATTGGTAACCATCAGGTGCTGATAACACATATTCGTCTTCATTTACTTTTTCATAAGCATAAGAATGTTTTTCAGCATTGGAGATGACATCAGCAGAATTAATGGACAACGCCTAGATAACAAGATATAACAGGTGGTACTCCACAGTCTGTTGGCAAGTATTCCAATTATAGCTTATTCCTTATTAAGAACCACCTGTACCACAATATGAAAGATTTCGTTTTTTACTGGCTAATGTGTTTAGAAATTTGAAAAAAGACAGAATAAAACAGAATAAAATCAAAGAAACTAACCAAGAAATCATTTCCAAGCTTATACTTTTTAATTTCATAATTGTATGTGAGTTCGATGACAAAATGATTGTCTTCTGGGCCATAGCCAATCATTGTTTTGCTCCATCTGCCATTATATGGTCTGATCAGTAAGAAAAACAGAAAGCATAATGATGGTATCATAAATAAATCTTGTGGAATTAAATTACAAAAGAGCGGAGAATATATTAGTAAAAATGGTTCTTTTATTAAGGCGTGCAACATTCAAATTATTTTTTCACAAAATTCACAAAATGTTTTGGGAGTGTATTACGTTATTTGAACGAAGCCAACATCCTCATGGAGGAGGAAAAAACCCGACAGAACCATCTAAACAAGTAAAGCTTTCTTCGTTATAAATTATAAGGAATAATCAATGATAATAATCAGTTTCAGATTTTCTATTTTTGTAGTTAATGATTTGTTTACGCTAAATGGGATCACCAGCAACTGATCATGATCAGTTTTCTGTATAAGAAACATTGAACATTTTAACAGGAAGTTGCTCAACAATACATCCAATGGCCCATTAAACAAAGTTTCCTCAAAAAGGAATTTCGAAAGACGAGAATTTGTATTCAGAACTCTTTCATAGATGGTGAAGTCAACAGTTTTGTTTGTATTGGAGGTGGAACAAATGAAAATGAGACGATCTATCAAACTATTCATAACATGTTTAATGCATTTTTTATTCTAAATCTTTATAGTTTTTAATACCATAATATCGTTGCCTTTTCGCAATTCTCATAGGCATATTCATGGTCCGTCAAAAAAAGTGGAAGAGTCCAACATTGTGGTATATCTTTTCAGTCTTAAGTGTTGATTAGGTTACTTGCACGTTTTCCTTTTCTACTTTAAATGACTAAATTCTTCTTCACAAATTTTTACTGAGCTCTATGCCTCTGATTCTGCCAGTCTTTCTTTCTCCACTTCTTCCTGTTCTCTTTTATACTCTTTGAGCCAAGATGACAAATCTTCCTTTTTTTGCTGGGGGAATTGTGGGGGCAGCAGTAAATTCATTTTATCTTTTGTTGGTTGTTGGTGTGGAACAACTTTGTGGCAGAGCAGAACAGGATAAGGTTGTTGACTCAGATGTATCTATCAAAGATGTTGATGTGAGAGACCATCGGAATTTGAAATTGTTGGAGGTGTTATAGATGGGTAATTCTTAAATATATCATTGATGGCATCAAAATATCCCCAAATTTGCCTGCTATACCTATTCGAAGGATTTTTTAGTTTCACTTTCTTATAACAAGAAATGAAGCCTTTAAATTTGTGAGGGAAGGAAGAAGTGTTGCTGCTAGTAGAAGCAAAATTTGCTAAATTGATTTTTTTTTTAAAATTGATGTACGTAGGTCTTTCTCAGAATTTTTGTGAAACTTGTTTATTTTTTTATGCCAGTGTATTGCATTACATAGAGAAAGTCTTTCGTTTATGTTTGGGAAAACAAATTAAATACAAAAAAGTTAGTTTAGAGAAAAAATAATCCCAATGTTGCAGGCAGATGGACTTCATTGGACTTCATTAATCCATAATATCAAGCCTCTATTAACCACCTACCCATTACAAGCAGCCTCGCATCCTTTTTCAAATTCTTCATGTCTCAGTACCTATGGTGTCCAAAGCCAAAGACATTATGTAATGAAACAACTTCAGACCGGCGAAGCTTTGGAGCACAGAAAATGTTAAACTTAAAAAATAAATAAAACTAAGAAAACATATTTAAAAAAAGGTGAGAAATAGTCCAAAAACTTTAACGAGTTTTAGTATTTTCAACACTTATAAAAGGAGAAATTAAATATCCAAAGGATTTTAGAAGACTGCTTGGTTTATTATTTCTGTTTTCATTATTTCCTCATCTTCAGCATTATCTTTATCATTTTGTCATTTTATTGAAGTGATAAAAATTCAACACAAAGTCTCCATTGCTCAATTAAAGGAGAGATACTTACCTCCATGCCCAGTACATCTCTGTAGAAATCAATAGTAGCCTTTCTGTTAGCGATTTTAAAAACAAAATGCAGAGCTTTTCGGGTGGACATGGTTGTTTTATTCTAAAGTTACATTACAAGAGTTTTAAATGTTCTGTTTGATTATTTCAATTAGTTAGTGTACATGGATACAGTGTATAGTGTATATGGATACAGATTGATCAGTTTCTGCAATATCATCTACAGTGGTCGAAATAACGGTCGGTTGTCGGTAAAAACAGATCCGAAATATTAATTATTGAGCAGTACATTCGTAATGTTTATAAGAAAAAATGATTGGCTTATTTTTGTAAATAAATATAATATATACAATAAAAGTGTAATTTGCGTATAATCTTTTACAATTTGTGTATGTGTTTCGTTATACTTGACTCTTCTTTTGGTTTAGCGGTAAAGTTGAACTACAATGGTAGCACAGTGATCGAGTTTGTAGAAATAGAAAGACCAACTACCTAAATTTTCCTTATTTCGACCACTGCATCTATAATACATACAACAGCAAAGATATAAAAACAATAATGATTGGCTAACAATAAAATTTCCATTGCAGTGAGTATTAGGGACAAATCTGAGTTTAAGTAGATATGCTATACTCAATTTACCAAATAAGTTGGGACATTTGGGCAATCACTGACATCATGAGTTGGCAATCACCACACAAAGTGAAACATTGCATATTGCGTACCCGAAAGAATGCAACATTTAGGGCCAAATATCTTGATAAATAATGGCAATTTTTTTAGGGGTGTGTGTGTTGTGTGTGTGAGGAAGATCATTGTGACCCCATACATTTTTTTAACAGCTTTTCCAATTCTATAATATGATGGGTATCAGTTCGTTATTCTATAGCTACAAACTTTAATTTCATGAATATAATAATAGACGGGTATATGTTTACGTTTTTACTGCAAAGCGAAGTGTTCTTTGGCAGTCAAAAGAATAGAATTTGTTGCTTTTGACTGCCAAATCAAGTCGCTTTTCAGTAAAAACGTAAACATTATTTACCCCCGTACGCGGCTCCATTTATTATATATTGATTTTGACGGCCGTCAGAGCACTGTTTTGTAAACTTTTGCTGGAGAACATAGCGACCTTCCTTTAGCTCACGGTTTCGCAATTCTATAAATAATATTGATTGCAATTTAGAGGTGATCAAACAAGTATATATTCGAGAAAATCCTAAAAAAGTGTAATTTCGAAAACAAACAAGCTCAGTATAATATTCAGAATTCCTTTTGCATCATGTGTTTTTTAATGGATTGTCTCGATATATTGGAGTAAGCGAGCATAAAAAAAAAGCATAAAGCAAAAAGCAAAAACGATTTGAGACATTGTATGTTTTCATTATTTCACATCAAAACAGATTATTTCCTAAATAAAATCACAAAAAAATAATTTATTAGAACTTTTTTTGCTGGGTCAAATGAGTATCTTTCATTAAAATTCTTGAATAATAATCAAATCAGATTTTTGAAGATGAGCAAAAGAATCAGATTTGTTTATTTTTTATTTTTCCCGCCTTCATTCAGATGTGCAATTCAATGGTTTCTCGCGGGAAATAATTAACCAATGAACTACCTCTATTCATTTTTAATGAATAGATGACCTTCATTTCCATTGTTAAATTTAAAATCTAATGTAACGTGTACAAAGAAAAAAGCGCGAAACTTGAAGATCGATCTTGCCCAGCCTCTAGAAGTGGGTAGACGGCCAGAGATATACACAAACTCATAACAACTCTGTCACATATCTGACTTTTATTTTTAATTTCCATTGAAATACTTTTGTAAAGCTAACTTTATACACTTATATTTAAATTACTGATTTTGTTGTAAAAGGAAAAGAAGATACGAAAATTACTGTTATGTCCTGTTTATGAGATGGCTACGAAGTGCATGACTATTACACAAGGCGACAGTGTTAGAACAAGAAGAACAAAGATACATCGTTCAAATTCAGATATAATCACAACAGCCAAAAGTGATAATCCACCATCTCCTGGGACTCCGTCTGATTCTCACTTCAAGCATAAACTTTCCTCTTCAACTCCAGGAGGGAGTTTCTACTCAAAGTTGGAGGAAAACAACAATCGAAATCAACCGAAGCCCCAGGTATTTTAAGTCTTCATGTTATTTTTAAATAATAAATAATGATTGTCATATCCTTATGGCCCTTCATCATTCTATTTTTTGTTTTAAGGTAAAAAGAAAGTTGGATTTAGAACATAAAATTCTTCAACAGCAACAACCACAATCACAGCAAGTGATTTATGCAACATTTAAAGCACCAGCTAAAGTCTCTACAGTCAAAAGTATTCGTCCAGCTACAGCAAGAAGACAGAGAATACGTTCGATGCCCTTGCCAATTGCACCAGCCTCAAGTCTGCCAGAATCTGCAATGAAGTTCAATGCTAATAAGTCAGGTATAGTACATGTTCCATTTTATTTTCAATTACCGTAAAACTCCGACTATACCAAAAAAAAGGACAAGCTAAGAACAAACTGAAGCTCAGATTTCCCCATTTTTTTTGCCACATGACCCGTCCGTGACCAAAATGAGGAACATTAAATTACGTCAGTTACCCCCATTGGTTATTGAAATATTTGCCCTTGAATTTAAGTACTTTTGGGTACATAGTGAATATGGTTTCACACTGACGTTTTTAGTGAACTTATGTTGAGCATCCACACAAAGAAAGTTCAGTGACTTACTACTTTTATGGACTTTTTTATTCAGTATGGAACAGCAAGTTACGTTATTGTATTAATATAATAAGATATTGTAAACGTCTGTCATAACCAGAGCGTTTATAAGCCTGACCAGTTATAAGTTCACTTAAAATTCGGCTCACGTTTTTAAAAGCCCAGCATTTACTGGTATCTATAATAATTATGTGCTTTCTAATAGTATTGCTCTTGTGTCAATTTAGCTCTAAAATCACCAGCATGTGAGAAGCGTTACGAAACTTCATTGGGAATATTAACTAAAAGATTTGTTTCACTGCTACGAAGTTCTACAAATGGGATTTTAGATTTAAATAATGCTGCAGAATTGCTGGACGTACAGAAAAGACGTATTTATGACATCACAAATGTCTTGGAAGGAATTGGTGTAATCGAGAAAAATTCAAAAAATAACATCAAATGGGTGTAAGTATTTCTTTATGGACAAAAAGTTGTGTCGTCTACCCGTATTTTGTATAGACAGAAAGCTGTTTGGGTTACTCATATTGAACACTGTTTATGAGGTGTTGTTACTTTTGGTGATTCTTTTAGTGGAGCAAAGCACTTAGAAAATGATGATGTACATGATAACCAAGAAACATTACTTGCAACGAAACTGGTCAATCTGCATCAAGATATAGAAGATTTGAAGCTTAGTGAAAACATGCTGGATGAATTAATAGCTGATTGTCAAAAGGAAATGAAACAATGTAGTGCTGCAAAACATATGAATCAGTATCCTTTTCGTAATATCTATACCTAATGTTCTTTCATAATATATGACATAAATTTTCTTTCCATAATAATTAATCAAAGTTTTGGAATTAGTTTAGCATCAATTATAGTTACATGAAATAACAGATAAGCATACTGTTGATTGTAGAATGTTTTCATTGTGTTTTAATCAGGATATACATGGTTCTTTTAAACACTTGCATTTTACAGTTTCATGTAGTTACTAGTATGTTCAATTTAATTCATTAATACAGAGTTAACAAATTAGTTTGGATGAGGGATAGTTCAAAGAGGTCCTATCTGCTTATCCCATGCAGAGACTTTTCTCACATAAGACCTTTTTAAGTTAATGTCCTATGTTTTATGGTACTCGTGGTGCATACCATGTCAGTAACAGTTTCCATTTTCCACACAAGTGATTCCTTAATGAAAATATTACAAGACATTCTTATGTAACGTATCAAGACATACGAGGGATTAAAGATTTCAACGATAAAACAGTCATTGCTATAAAAGCACCTCCTGAAACAAAATTAGAAGTGCCTGATCCATCTGAAGTGAGTTATTTTTTTATTTTTTCATCGGTCGAAACTTTTGGGCAATGATTAGATTTCACAACCTTGATTTTAATTTCAGTCAATACAGATTTGGTTAAAAAGTGCCAATGGTCCGATTGATGTGTACTTGTGTCCTGACAGTAATAAAGAAAACATCCCACCACAATCGAAATGTTATCAAGATGATTCAAATTTCTCTGATGGCACAAGTTCCACCTCAGGATGCTCTCCTTTGCATCACAGTAAGTATGAGTCTGCCAGCAATTTGAGTCAAAGTTCTGGTTGTTTTGATGATGAGAATCTGCCAGCTTGTCTGAATAGTTCCGCCACGTTATCATCGGTCAATGCTGTCACCCCAAGAGTTAAAGTGGAAGATGACTTGTCAGCGTATGACGAAAGGTCCGATTTTTCCATATCACCATTAATACCCTTAGAACCGAATTTTAAGGCTGAGGACTATCTATTTTCTTTGGACAGTAACGAAGGTCTGACAGATCTATTTGACGTAGATACCTTTTTATAATCCCGATTTTGTTTTGATAACTTTATTATGTAATAATTACATTCCCTATTTTTTACTGCTTAACTTTATTTAAAATATTCTGATTATAACTCTCCTGCTCTCATTCTGAAAGTAATTTTAATTTTTAACTTAAACCTAATCCTGGACCACTAATTTTTTTCGGCACCTGCTCGTGAGGATATTGCATTATATCATTACCAAGTATTCTTCATTGAAGTTGAATTATAAATGAAGGTTTGCATTGGGTGTGTGCAGAGAGGAATCATTAATTTTTGTTACTTGTATATACTTGTAAATGCTTGAATGGTATATATATGAGATGTGATACCTTGTACATTACTGAACTTGTCTTGTTTTTTTTAGAGATTTTTTTTCATTTCCACAGAATGTGACGTTATTATGTGAGTTTAAAAAACGCTAAGGATTGGTTTATTTTGGTTCTATTTTGTTTTTCCTTTTGGATTTCAGGTCGGATTTGAATTCACCTATGTCTCTACTTTGTGTTTCTTTTTTATAAGAAATTGGAAAATACAAAATATTTCCTGGTCAGTCCACAATTACCAATTCTGTTGTCAAATTTATCAAGCTAGACAATATTATATTCTATTTATAAAATTTATGCACATTCATGGTTATTTCTTTGTATGGTACTGAAATTTGTGATAGGTAACCAATTTGCAGATGATTAAATGTTTTATTTCTTGGAAGTGAAGGGTGTCTTTTAACATTTTATTTTTTTTGGCCTAATATATAATATATACTAGGAAGATTTCTGCCAAGAGTCAAGAATAATATCGTTTTGATATTCGCTTTTTGTGATCGTGTGTACGCTGTTATCTGGTAAATGCTATACCTCTCAAACGAATTTAAGGAGTCTTTATGCAGGGAAAATCACGAAACCGAAAAAATTTATCTTGTAAAATATTGTAATTATAAAAATATATGGATTATGTATACTTCAGTTGAGTAGTTTTGGAGTCCAGCCATGTTACTTTAAAGGAAGAAACTTTCCTGAAGTCGGAAAAAATTTAGGGAATGAACTTTCGCGAACGATCCGTTTTGAAAGTTTTCACGAGAATGTGTCGATTACAGAGAGTAACAGGATCAAACTTTCGCTATTGAAGCAAAAAATCGTGAAAGTTTCTTCCTAGAGACCCAGTTGGAGACCACACAACAAACAAGCCTCATTAAGCACTCAATGGTTTGTTGCTTGTTGCCTTGGCAATATAAGGGCAAATCTTCAGTGTGTTCAGAATCGCTTTCACGGTTCCTCTGGTTATAGACCTATTCATAAATTATGACACTCAAGCCTCGCCTCACTTCCTAACCTTAATAATTAATTAAAGTCTCTTGACCGGAATCCTCCTTATCGTGGACGCTTTTTTTGGTCCCGATGATGTGTCCGCTAGAGAGGTTTGGCTGTAGTCGAATCTCAATCAATACTCCGCTTCCAAAATGAGCATATTGATGTAGAAGGAACATCTGATGCGAAGAGATGAAATCAAAAGCATTGTGAAGGAATTATCTAAGACTTAGAAACAAGAAGAATTTTTATTCAAAATCCAGATATAGAAATGTGACATTTATGAATAGGAGATTGTTAATTTGAAGAGAAACATTTATGATTTGCTCCTGGTTTTTCATATGGCAGTTTGAACGGACCTGACCTGACCTGGACCCGACCTTGGACACATGAAAACGTGAACCCTGTATTAGAAAACACGGGGGCCTTCCTCGCTCTTCCAGTCTAGTGCGTGATGAAACCAGGACCAAACTGTAGTATAAGCCTGGTTTGCTCACTAATAACAATTTTTATATATTAGACAAAAATTAAGTTGTTTAGACAGTAGTAGTTAGTTAACGGCGAATTGAAATAACAAAGTTTCATCTATTTCAGTGAATAAGGTTGCAGCATGAATATACTTAGGAGAGAAAGTGGTTGACGAGTATGTGTGTAAAACTAAGGTGTGAAATAAAAACGTTTCTATCTAATAATATTAGGTGTTCAGACCGGAATTGTATCGTATGTGTGGGAGTGTGGTGCATTTATAAGTGAACTAGTGTAGCGTGTAAAAACATTTTACAGTTTTTCTCCATAAATTGTTTTTTACACGCAATACTGCCATGATAAGTCTGTGTATATACAAAATTTTTTGTGTTTCTCCATGTTGGAATTATATCATATTTAACGCAAATATTTTGGATCGATCATTTAAAGAATGCTATTATCCCTATTTTTTAGTGCTATTTGGCCTATTTAGAGATTTCTAAAGTTGTACAGTTAAACTAAAAGCTAAAATTCCAATGTTCAGAGATTTAGAAAAGAGACAATACAACGTATACTCCTCCCTAACCAATGTATACTCCTAACCACGATTAAACTTCTGATATATAAGAAAATACCTTCAAATTTCTCTATTAACTAAAGCTAACAAAAACAATACCTTCATTGACGTTTTTATCTTTCAATTCTTTATTCTGCTATGAATTGTGGAAACGTCAAAACCCAAAACTCCACTTGTGCATCATGATACAAAAACCATGTAAACATGTGTGTAATCACTCTCTTCTTGCATTACAATCATTTATACTATTCAATTTTATAATTTAAAAAAGGTATCATTCAGATACTATCAAAACAATATGATAATGATCTTGCTACCTTCGTTTACCTTAATAATAACAATCCACATACTACAATGAAATACCAAATAAACTGCTAGCTACACATTTCGATATAGTACTCAAAACCAACTGATACGAAAAAGATACGTTCAAACGCATTAAAAAAATAGACATCGGTAGAAAATGATAAACTGATAACACATAACAACAGGTATAGATCATCTATCTCGTCGGATAGAATAGTTACTGATACCGATCAATGTTGTTATTCTTTATTACTGAACTTAAAGCGTTGAATAAAAAAATTAAAAACAAAAACAAAAAATTTAACACGCAGCGTCTTCATTTTTCTTTAAAGAAATGAACGTTGAGAAAATTTGATGAACTTTCGAACGCAAAAAACATTGCATTGCCTTTTCCTCCGGGCGGCTTTATGATGTCTTCCTTAAGGTACAACACTCCATGAAGTAATAAAACCCCGTAAGATGGAGCTAGAGATTCTCCTAATGGGAGATTCTCCCTATACTAATACAGAAAAACAAACATCCATTGACGAACTTCCCGAGAAATTTTACCTAACGTTCTTTCTTTAACAGTTAAGTAAGAAAAAAGGAAGATTATGTATTAGTATAAGAAGATGGTGAATTATTTTTGTCGTGTGTTACATCCTCGTTTTTGTAATGTTGTTATGTTAGCTGCTGGTGGGGTGGTGGTGGTGGTGGTGCGCATGGATAATTGTCGTTTCTTAATGTTAGTGTTGTGGTTTGGTCAAGTTGTTTCTGTAGTTGATGGAAGTGTAACAAAGTGCTTTACGCATTTCGTTTTTGAAAAAAGAAAAAAAGAAAAAAGAAAACAAATAAGGTTGGGGAGGAGAGAAGTCTTGGCTGTTAATACGGTAGTGATGAGATCGAAAAGGACGCTCGTATGAGTTAGCCAAAACAAGCGCAGAACTGCATGTCCTTCATCAGGAGCTGACACCTACAGTTTGCAAATGTCAGTTCGTTTCTGGTGACCTATGGTACCACGGTCTATCAGCCCTACAAACTACTCATACTTTTGGCAAAGAGCTACTGTATACACTGCCGGTGACTTGAGAGGAGTGGGAGATGAAAGGATGAGTATAGAACTTACCGTTAATTTGTAGAATCGCTGTGATGTCTATAATACTGTGTCGAGAAAACATTTTATTTCTTTTGTTTATTTTTGCTATGTTTTTGTTTATTTGTTGGTGTCTATGGTGTGAGTTCGATTGACGTTCGATTTGAGTTCTATTGACGTAATCCTGTTAATAAAAATGGTGGTTAAGTGGTGAAGCGATGTGTCATATGTGGTAATGGTGGAAGTGAGTATGAATGAAGGATTGTGTGAGATCATATTGAGGACATTTATGTGTGTGGCTGTGAGGACTTAGAGTTTGCGTGTGTGCGTGTGTGTATGTGCTGTAGACTATGGGATAGTTAATGATTTACTATAGTGTCTGTGTGTGATATGGCATGGCTTAATATGGAGATGTTTTGGCGTGTTGGGTGGGCGTGTTGACAATGTTGTGTGTACCAGTGCTGTGTTTAGTGTCGTGTGATGTAGGAGGTGTAAAGATTTGTGGTGGTGGTGTGTGTAAAATTAGTTGTGTGCGGTGTGTTTTCAGTGTGTTTGTTTGTTTTTGGTGTGAGTGGGTAATATGTATTACATAATTGTTTTCTTAAATGTGTCTGTAAGTGGTTTGTTTGCGAATGTAAATGGGTGTCTGTCTTACGAATTAGAACATCTGTGTTTATTGGTGGGAAATGCAAGCGGACCGGGGTTAGGAGACAACAATGGTAACAGGGAGATTTCTGTTTCTATTGAAAGATAGTGAACTGATATAACAAAAACTATTCTTAAAACTTTGTTTGAAACTGAATTCTGCAATGGCTTGAGATAAATCAACATTGTGTCTGAATGTATTTGCTTTTTTGGCTATGAAGGTTAGTCGAGTTGGGCAGAGTGTGTGAATATGTCTTTTAATGATGGTGGGTTTTTGAATGCTTTTATGGGTGGACGAGTCCAAATTTGTGATATTGTTGTGTCATGGGATCGCCAGTATTTGTGAATGTTGTTTGATAGTTTTTTGCCCGTTTCGTTATAAGTTGTGATGAAGGGTAGGATGCGTGTTTCTTCTTTTTTATGTTGTCGGTGAATGAGTTCTGACTGTGTAAATGTGAGTGCTTGAGTATTTGTTCGCTTATAAGGTGTAATGGGTAGTTTCGTTCAACCAAATTGCGTGTGAATTGATGTAGATCTTTTTCTAGGTGTTTATCGTTCGCCGTGATCATATTGTAGCGTAAGGCTTGTGAATAAACGATACTTCTTTTGATATGTGCAGGATGGTGTGAATTATAGTGAAGGAAGCAGGAACTGTGGGTAAGTTTTTGGTAAAGTTTCGTTTTCAGTTTTCTATTTTCATCTATGTATATGTGCAGGTCGAGAAAGTTTATCATTGTTTTTGAATATTCAAACGTGTTATTTGATGGTAGGGTGTGGGTTGTTTATGTGATCAAAAAGGTTTTGTAATTGGTTGAATATGAAGTAAATATCATCTATTAGGCGTTTCCAAAATTGTATGTTTGTGTGAGATTCGTGTTCTGTCATATCTGTTCCACGTTGACCCATGAATAAGTTGGCGTAAGGTGGTGCCATGCGTGCGCCCATTGTGGTGCCATTGGTTTGATGGTAATGGTTTTCCATGTATTGGAATGTGTTTTAGAATGAATTCAATGATTATGTGTAATATGAGTGGTTTCGGTGTATATGCTGGTAATGTGTTTTTGTGTTTCGTAAGATAAGATATCGTGGCGTGGATTCCTTCATCATGTGGTGTGTTGGTGCATAATCATTTTATATCTGTTTTTTACAAGATAAACGTCGGGGACCAGAGGTGAGTATTCTTCAATCAAGGTGAGAAAATGTTTGGTGTCGCGGATGTTTGACGGAAGCATTTCTACGAGAGGTTGAAGAAAGTGTGTGACATACTTGGATAGGTTATCTGTGGGACCACTACATGCTGAGACGATGGAATGAGACGGAGTGGATGATTTTCTTGTGGATTTTAGGAAGTCCGTAGAAGAGTGGGGTTCGTGGAGGTGACGGTGGTAAAAGGAATTCTTTTGTTTCGTCGTCTATGATGCGTTTATTGTGCAGGTATATAATTAGTGTTTTGACGTCATATGCTATGTGGGTAGTGGGATTATAGAGCAAACGTTTGTGCATAGTGTTGTGGTCATTTAGGTGTTCGCTATAAATTTTTCTTATGTAATCATGTGTTCATAATGCATATGTTGCTGCCTTTGTCGTTCCTCTTGGTCAAGGTTTTGTTGTTGTTTTTGTCGAGTGTGTGTTGCATCGTTTAGTGTTTCATCAATCTTTTGGAAGTAAGTATGCAGTGTCTCATTGTCGTTTGTAGGAGGATTCCATGCGGATTGCTTTTTGAAGGCGTATGGTTTTGTTGTTTCAGCTTTTTTGTTGCTGGGTTGGTTGAAGTAGTAATATTGTGTGTTGATGCGTCTCTTGAAAGAATGTATGTCGTTCTGTAGATCATTTTTGCTGTGTTGGGTGGGAGTTAGTATAAATCCTAATCCTTTGGATAGTAGTTTCTTTTGTGTTGATGTAAGTGTGGTTGATGACGTGTTGATGATTAAATTTTATTTGTGTGTTCGCGATGATGTTGGATGGCAAGTTTGCAACGTTTGCCGTAGTTGTGGTGTTTTGATTTGAAGCATGGTAAGTCGTGGTAGAGACTATGGATAGTTGGTACAGTGTATTTTCGTTTGAGATTTGCTTTTGTGGGTTTTACTGTTGTGTTGGTGGTAGACATTATGACGTGCGATTGTTCTCGTTTTAGGAAATAGCGCAATCTAAGTTAATCAGCTTAACTGGATGTTACGGGTGTATGGAGAACAGGATGCGAAGGTTGAGATGAATAAAAGTCTGAAGCTCATGAATGTATTTAATATTGATGAAAGAACACTTTCATATAATTTTACAAAAATAACATCGCTTCATTATGTGTTCATTTATTGGTTGTCTTGTTCAGTTCTTGATTTTATTGTGCCATTTATATAAGTGTTTTTTTCATTGTGTTGGTCATAATGTACCATTAAGAATTTTTTGTCGTCAGGTTGGTACATATCCATTTGAGTTGGTAGTAGCGTTTGTTAATTTTGTCTTTGTTATATGCGTAGGAACTATATAATTGTTGCATTATCAGTGAAAGTACACATCCATTTCCATGTGCGAATAATATGAGTTTGAATGTATTTTTGTCAGAAATATTCGGTATATCCCAGAAAATCATTTGTATGTGCAGAGGCCAGGAGTGAAACGGAAAGAAAGCATCAGCGTCGATTTTTTAGAAATTTTCGTGTCGTGAATGGAAAAAAGTGTTTGAGCTCTTATTGTATGGTTTGGATGCTTCTTTTAGTGATATATGTTCGTTGCTGTTTACAAATGTTTCATGCGACATCTATAATATGACATACGACATTTTGTGAAATTTGTTAAGGAAGAAACAATGAAACATTCTATTTTTCAGTTAAGGTGGATTTCCATACAGCAGCATTTTGGGCTATGGCGATAATATTGTGCGCGAGATTTTGTGGATCATGCGCAGTAGATAACAATCACCGCAGTTTCAGAGATTTTTGTGAAGTAACGGGAGAGAAAAAGCTCCAGCGCAAAGTTGAAAAAATTCAACTTTGCTCCAGAGCGTTTGAGTGACAGCCAATCAGATTTCTTGAAAGTTAAATGATTATGTAATTTTCAATCTTCTACATTGTTTGTTCTGATTTTTCCCTCAGGTGCAATTTTGTGATTATCAATAAAATCACGATTGCATTCTGCGCGTGATTGCATGCACGACAATATCTCCGTGGCTATTTAATCGCCCCAGAATAAAATGCTGTTTTATGGAAATCCACCTTTAGGTTGGTTTCATACTTTAAAGGTCATTTTCACTAGACGGAATCGTCCTGTGGTCATTTGAAAAAGAAAAAAAAACAACAGCAGCTTTTAGTTTATCAACTTTTCAGCAGAGTCGTCCGTCACAGATCGCTGGGATTCCCCTCAAAATGCGTAATTTTAGACAAAGAGCGTGTGCGCTAATTCTGCTAATAAAGTCAACCCCACTCCGCCGCGTGGACGATTATTCAGTCTAATGGAAAATGGCTTTAATGAAAGGCAAGACATAAAAAGTAATAAAATAACAAAACTAAGAAAGATCATACCTACGCATAAATTGTTTTCTTTTTTTCAATAGGCATCATAAAATTTACTACATGTCCATTTACCGATTTTTCAAATCGCGTATACGCGAGGGGTTTGAAATGCAAAGCACTCGTCATGTCACCAAAAAATTAGCCTGCGTGAATGAGCAAAAATCAAAAAAAATTTCAAGAATTTCGCGAATGATGAAAAATGAAACGTTGTTTGAGCATTTATTTTGTTAAGTTTGTTTATTTTTTGGCATTGACCGTATAAGACGAAAGATGGTTAATGTCCAGCATATATTTTTTTCAGCATATATTAATTTGGACCTTAACAAATTAACATTACTCCTCATTAAAGATATCAAAAATATTTCCATCACTACCAGGAGGATAATATACCCCATCTTTTTTTATAAATTTTCACGAATCACCGGAAAAAGACTTTTTACGAGATAATTTAATTTCGTGAACCGAAAAAAAATATTTTTCGCGGGAATTTCTGCCATTAAAGTAACTCAAACGTTAATCTATAATATGAAATATTTTATGATATGAACTTTCCATCATACTTGTTTTTAGAAAATGACTTTAACTCGAACCTCGAACAAAATCGAACAATCGTTTTTCCCTTATAGTGTCCCCTTCAGCTACTTTATTTGGATAAGTTCAAACTTTTTACTTGGGAATAAAATAACTTAATTTATTACAAAATTTAAATTTTCTTACATGTGATTGGAGTAAAATTGATTCACCAAAACATCAGAGGTTATATGGAAAAAAAAGATATTTTAGAACATTGTCGGAAACACACATGAAGTCTGAAAATTCGGAGGTGTATGAAATGCGGGGTTTTCAGTTTATTCACAAGGTGGTGTAGCGATATACGTATCTGACGATCTAAAATGGAAACGGCAAACTGACCTAGAAAGAGATGAATTAAAATGTTCATTGATCGAAATAGGCATATTCAAAGGAAAAAACTTCGTTGTTGAATGTTGAATGTTTGTTGCAGCTTTTTCACCAATGTAGCAAAGTACCCTGAAAGCCAAAGCATTTCCGCTACGAAACTTTGTATGGGAGAAGCCACAACCTCCAACCACAACAACACAAACATTCAAATTCGAGCGTGTGAGTCGTTTATTTGTCTAAAAAGAACTTAAATCCCTTAAACCAAAGAAAGCTGCAGGATGGTAAACCTATCATTAAAATCTGGAATGGAAAGTAGCAAAGGTTACGCCCATCCACAAAGGTTACGCCCATCCACAAAGGAGGAGATAAGGAAGACTGAAACAACTTTCGACCCATCGCAATACTTCCTACATTTTCCAAAATTCTAGAGAAATGCATACATAAACAACTTATCAATTACATCGAGAGCAACAAACTCCTCTCAAAACATCAACTCGGCTACTGAAAACAAAGATCAACAGAACTAGCCATGATTCTTCTAGCAGACAACATACCTAAAGCAGTAGATACTGGAAATCTCGTTGGTGTATTGTACGTTGACCTGTCAAAAGCGTTTGACACCTTGAGTCATTCGGTATTACTCGAAAAGTTAAAATCATATGGAGTTAATGGTGTTGCACACTATTGGTTTTGTGATTACCTTTTCAGCAGGAAGCAATTTTGTGTGGTTGAAAACTGTAAATCTAAATTAAAAAGTATTAACGACGATCTAGAAAGAATGCGTTCTTATTTTAGAGAAAACCAACTCGTAATTAACCTAAAAAAAGACAAGACAGAATCTATGCTTTTTGGCACGATATAAAATAACAAAGTACGGTCACGATTTTAACCTTATTTACAACAGTATTCCCTTCAGCAAACTTATAATTACAAGTATCTAGGAACTGTCCTGGACAACACATTATCGTTAAAATAACACTTTAATAGAATGTACAAAAAGACATCAACCAAGCTGAGATTAATATGTTTTCTTAAATATATTAACGATAAAGCAAAAGTGACGATTTACAAAGGAATGATTTTACCTTGCATAACATTCAACAGTACCATAAACCTAAACTTAACACAAACGCAGGAAAACAAACTTGAAACACTTGCCAAATTGGTAACAAGAGTGAACTCGGTGAAAAGCAAGTAGCACTGATAAACGAAATCAACAAACAAACAAACAAACAAACAAACAAACAAACAAACAAACAAACAAACAAACAAACAAACAAACAAACAAACAAACAAACAAAAAAACAAACAAACAAACAAACATTCAGTGCTACTAGTAAGGAAATGTCTAGAGGAAATTACTTGTTAAAAATTTCACTAACTATTTCGAAAAATTATCACATAACAAAAGGACACGAAACAATGGACTTCTAATTAGAGTACCAAAAACTAAGCTCAAATTTGCCAAGTCGGGGTTCTTTTCTATGGGTGCTACTATTTATAATTCTTTGCCCATAGAAAGGTTTTAACTGTTTCAGAAAAAGTATTTTAGATTATTATAATATGTAGATAAATGTTTTTTAATTCTTAGTTTTTCAAATTTAATGCATACTATGAAGGAAAAGAAAAACGACACAAATTTATCGATCCATTCTTGTTTATCTGTAAAGCTGGTAACTTCCACCATCGTCAGTACAACAAAATGTTTTTTTCAAAGATTCAAGTTTTTATACAATTTTTTCGTAACTCATTATATAAAACTGTATCACAAATGATACCAAATATGGAAAATACGATAAAAATAACTAAACAGAGCATCAGTATACGCCGTGAGGTTTGTAGACTGCGTCAGGTGGGCTGGCTCGCTTTACCGAAACATATTTCAACTCACGGTCATTATGTAAAAAGCTGGGCTGGGACTATTTACACACCTGGTCTTTGTGGACTTTCAAACCAAACAATGGTAATACTAAAACAATAGAACTACTGGTTTAAAATTGAAGAATGATTTAAAAATCCATCCCGGCTTGGTCTGTCCATTTAGAATCAAGTGTAGGTTGGCCCAACATGATTTATTTTTATGAGGATTTCTTAATGATAGTGAAATCTGGGCTAAGTGAGCCAGTCCGGCTAACCGGGCCAGCTTGCCTCCAAATGAACATATATGAAACTTCTTTCAGTGAATATGCAGGTAACATAGTACAGTCACATGGTCATCATATATAATAATACAATGGAATCTGTCTAAAGCGGACACCATTGGTGCGAAAGAAAGTGTCGCTTTAGATAGATGTCCGCTTTATAGAGAATTTTCCTAAAACTTATTTTTATGGTCCAAATTTACCAAAAGCTGTATTTTTATCTCGTGTATGGTTCACTTCGTTCTCAGGCTATAAAACAACAACAACAACGGAACATCAAACGATTATCAACTTTTGAATTTCTTGCTCCAAGACATTGAAAGGGAAATTCCGATATGCGTCATAAAAGAAAAAAGGTTTTCTTTCGACTCGTTTGTTCGTGGATATCACGCTTATATGCATCTATGGGATCCAAAAGTTGGCGACGAAAATGTCCAGTTAGTACCGCAAGAAGATAACGAGCACGATGGATTCGCAGTAGCTGTTTTATTTGAAGGTCATGTAGTTGGGCACATACGAAAAAACCTGAGCAAAGTCATGAATCGTTTTACAAAAGTTCCCAGCTGTTCCATAAGATGCAAAGTCACTGGGAAACGTGTCAACAGATGGGCTGGGTATGGTCTGGAAATACCAGTCTTATACGAACTCATTGGGCCTGAGAAAGCCGTTGATTGGAGCGAAAAAAACATTAAAAAAATACTTGAAATTGTAAACAAAAAAGTTGAAAATGTACAAATTGATGAAAGATATATTGTGTTACTTTGTGTCCGCTTCATGCCGAGATTTTTTAGGGGAAACCTTCATTTGGTGCAAAAAAAGTGTCCGCTTTAGTACTGTCCGCTTTATAACTGTCCGCTTTGTAGAGATTTTGTTATGAGAATTTGACCGTAAATCATTCCGTTCCACAAGATTGCGTCCGCTTTATACCGTGTTCGCTTTAGACAGATTCCACTGTACTATATTATGAATTCATTGTTTCTTTTTTACTTTTTTCAGTGTTTTGGTTGTTGCGTATGTATATACCACTGATTTAAGCGTGAATGCAAACGCAAGAGTTGTGTATATTTGCGAGGATGCGAACCGGGTTTAAGTTGCACCATAAATTTTATTTAACCCCTACACGTGTCGAGCGATTTGTATGTATGCAAAGCATTTCTTGTTTCAGCTTCCTTTCGAACGTTTCCACCATTTTGCCTGTGTCATAATACATGAAATGCTCTACCTATGATTGGAAAGTTTTACTAAATCTCACCCAACTTCATACTCTTCATTTATACTATTTTATTAAATCATTGATATTAAAGAAACTGTGAAATGCCCGAGGAGGATAGATGTTTACCTATTATTCAGGTGATAACCAGGTCTATGCTACAGCCTGGTCTTTGTTTAATTCATGCACTAGACTGGAAGAGCGAGAAAAACGTATTTATAGTTCATAAAAATGGAATTAGAAATATTAAACAAGATCAATATTATTGATTAAAAAGATTTCCCTAGACAGTTTGTCCCAGAATACTCGTTTTATCTCAATCTTTTTGATAATATTAACTCCAGAGAAAATAGAAGCTTTATGTAGCCTGCGTGTCTCAATAATGTCTTTTTCAAATACGGTCCTGAATGGCCAAATCACGATTTTTGCCTTGGTGTAATAAGGGTCGGCCAAAAGGGCCAATATAAGGTATTGTGAAAACATGTCATTGTATCAATCAATAGTGGTTCAAATCCGATGGCGGATTATTTCAAATATATTTATTGTTTAGCGTCAAATCTGTCTCTAACTATGGTTACTGTAACCTAGGAGGATAACTGTAACCTACATTTACTTATAGTAATTTATTGTAAAAAGAAAAAAAAAGAAAAACGCCTGCCATCGGATTTGAACCACTATGTTCTCGAAAAGAAATGCAAAACATTAGGCAACTTGGCCATCTATGTTGCAAGGTGTTTTTAAAAATATATAACATAAACCATTCAAAAGCTGTTGGAAGACGACCAACAGCTCCATATCACATGTACACACTTAAATAATACAAGAAAATACTTCTTTAGATTTTCTGAAAGCTTTTTTAAAATTTAACGTAAATTTACACATCATCATCGAAACCATGGAACATTAACATTATTGGAAAAATACGCTTCTCGTCACGGACTTCCACCATTTACAAACTGATAACCGATTCGGAATGGGCAGAAAAACGGTTGCACTGCAACTCTTAGGCGATGGACAGAAAGCCTAAATAAATAAGATTAATCTTAAAAATGTAGCATAAAATTTAAACTAAAAGGACAAAGGCAGATGTTGCATAGCATAGACACTAGAAGCGAAAAGGATGTTGACACTAATTCAACCTTTAAATATAGAAATGCTATTTAGTAAAAATTTAGAAACATTTTGACTCATCAAAAGTTAGTAAAAGTACCATGTTTAATCTTCATAAATCGATTTCATGCTTTTCCATAATATGTTCAGGTGTTATGTTTATTTGTGAACGATAGCTTATGTCCGTTATTCTTACATTGAAGTACGCATTTTCACTTTTTCGCTAGAATATCAGGCCTGTCTCTGTCACTAAGGCCTTAAATTTGTTCATCGTGAACTGGTTACAAACGAGCTCTGAACCTTCTTCAATAAATTTGTAATTTATTTTTTGCAAACCTATTCGTATCGTCCAATGAAATGCTTGTAATTTTTGCTGAGAAATCAAAACAAATAAACCTTTCCCGAATTTTTGTTTAAACACTGTAGTATGGCCTCGTTACCATGTTCCACCTCGTTTTCAATATCAAAATTGATTTTAAATGCACTACGGGGAATTGGAATAATACCAAATGAATTACATCAAAACGAGGCAGACCATGTTGATAATAATACGGTGTTTAAACAGAAATTCGGAAAGGTCCATTGTTCCCAAATATTTATTCACAATGTGTTTATTCTAAAACACATTACTTTTTGCCTCGCTAATAACAGAACCTTTTTATATAACTTTAGGTTATAATATCCACAAGACGTGTTATTTATTAGGTTATTATTCTTTTTGTATATAAGATAAGCTAGTTTTATTTTTATCCTTCACTTTCATCCGTTCTCAACTGATTTCCCAGTCTCAATATGGAGTTTCTTGTCATAAAACACAAATTCAAATAACATAATTTTCAATTTATCGCAAGCACCTGTAATTACCTCACAATGTGCAGTGATCCCTGTTTTTTTATTCAGTCTGTTTATATAACTTTAGATAATAAAGTCAAATGAAGACAAATTAGTTCTTCATCAACAAGATCAGATTAAAATTTGTATATTTTATGAGCAGAGTCGAAACTGGTTTGAACAGTTAAGTAAATCTGCATTTTATGTTTTTGATGAAAATCAAGACACTTACTACAGGAACAATCAAAATCTAAACGTATTTCAATAGTCTGCAGATCTATGGTCGTTTTGGTTTTATCTCTGTAGTTTTATTTTTCCATTTTTTTTATTCTCCGTAATTTTATTTTTATTTTTTATTTTTTTGTTGTCCATAATTTTATATTCCAGCTGCCTGCATTTGTTTCTTTCATTTTAATCAATCTCTTGTCTTCTGTTTCAGCGCAAATGCGTAGGAAATTATGATATAGCAAATGACTGCACAATTTGGGTAAATTTGGACCATATTTTGGGTCACTTCTTCTTTTGGCCAAAAAGGCCAATTTTTGCAAAACTTGGACCAAATTTCGAAAGTGCTTCAATTTTCATAAAAATTTTTATGAAAAACAATTTATGCTGATTTCGAATTTGGGAATCATTTTTGGTATATTGGTCAAATAAGGACAATTTGGGCAAAATTGGATCAAATTTCGAAAGTGGTTTAATTCTCATGAAAATTTTCATCAAAAACAAGTCAATGCTGTTGATTTTGAATCATTTTTCATATTTTGTTCGGCAAAAAATTTTAAATTGTTTTATCATTAAGAATTATTAATAAATATCAAAACTGCGTTGTTGCGGCGTGATTTGTGGAAAGGTCTATTTCAAACTCAGCCGCTAACTAGCTGCAGTAAACGGCTGCATTTTTAGTATTAATTTCGGAATTTTTGAAGTGGTTTCTCATCGTTTTCATTAAAATGTTTAATTGTCTTGTTTTTTCTATCGTCAAAAAGTATTTTTGAAACGTAATTACTTATAACCTTATCGAGGTGAAAATATAAATGTTAACAGAATCTATCTGAGAATAAAAACATAAATACAGCTGGTGACTGTTTCACAGATTGAGAGTCAGATGTAATGTTTTTCGTCGTGGAAACATAATTATACGTAATTACGGAAATCATCATTATAATGATATGATATGATAAGACAAGCTATGATAGCCTCACCGACGATGCTGAGTTCCCCTGAGGATTCGACTGTAAATTTTAAAGCACAAAATACAAAATATTCAGAATAGAATCCATATATCAAGATATCAGATAAAGAAACTTCCTTTCTGATAATATGATGATGCAAAATAGCGATAATTAATTTGCAATTAAAATCAAAATCCTTCACAATTAAAATCATTAACTGACCGGAAACCCTAGTTATACAGTGAACATACTAACATATTAACTTTGGTCTTAATTGACCGTTAAGAAGATAATGAGTTTTTCCAAACTTATTTTTTCGATTTTCTCTTCGTGTACTTTTCATTTTTCTAAAAATCATACATTTTGAAAAAGCTTAAAAAGTGGGCTCTATACTGATATAAAATTTATTGCCAGTTGACAAAAATTCATTGTAAAAAATGAAAAATTACAAGTCGCAATTTACAAAGTTACAAAAGTCAGTAGAAATAAATGTTCCGTTATAAATATAAATCCTAATAACTTGGTTTCTGTTGTAACTCCTGAATATAAAATCATGAAGCCTGTTGTCGTATTGTTGTTGAAAATAGATCTTTAATAGATTTTCAAATTAAAGTCAATTTTCCTTCAGTAAAAATTTATATCAACACACTTAAGTTACACAACTAATAATTGATTTTAATTGTGAAGGATTTTGATTTTAATTGCAATTTAATTATCGCTATTTTGCATCTTCATGTCATCAACATCAGAAAGGAAGTTTCTTTATCTGATATGTTAATACATGGCTTCTAGTTTGAATATTTTGTATTTTGTTCTTCAAAAACACTCGAAATCCTCAGGGGAAAAATTGTAAAATCATTTTAAATCACGAGGTCCGGGTTCTGATCCTTCAAAAGTCCGACTGCGGTCTGTAACAGGTTGTTTAAGTACAGTTGACTCTCTATAACTCGAACACGCACGGGGAATCGAAAATCGTTCGAGTTATAGAATGTTCGAATAATAGAGAGTTGCGTTATTTTTGTATTTTTTTGTGTATATTGCCAATTTAGCATGATTCTGTGCATCGAAAATTTTGTGTTCACTAAATTTGGCATGTGGCATTAAAAAAATTGACTATTAGCATGGATTTGAGCATTTTAGACCTATTGAACCAAAACTTTTCTTTGTACCGAAAGTTTCCCGAAGTAAAAATGGCTTAATGAATGCCATAGCTTTTATGTGATGACATCACGTTCAGTTAAGTCAGGATCACAATACCCCCCACCACCCCCTCAAAAAAAAAAAAAAAAAAAGGAACAAGCGTTAGAGAAATATGTTCCGTTTTAACAGATCTTCAATAGATTTTTAAATTAAGTATTTAAGAGAATTATGAGACTGAGCACGAAAATCATGAAAAATATTTCGTTTTAATGAGTTCTCATTAAATTATAAGTTGAACGTCAATTGGGAATACTAGAGAATAAACGTCAAATGTGATTATTTTTTTAGTATAAATAAAGATTAGGCAAGATATTAATTTTCATTCACCCATTGCTTTGGTTTGAGTGGAGAAGAAAACAAACATGAAGATTTTTGTAATTTTGCTGTTGCTGTCAGTGGTAGTGGCGTTGTCGATGGCTGGCTGTGCGTATTTCTTTTATTTTCTTGTAATAAGACTGTTTATAACATCACCTATATTTTAAATTTTCTTTATAGCAAGAAGACGCCGGCGGGGTTCATCATGTAGTGGGAGGAGGGGCAGTATGTGTTTACCCTGGCCTACATTTCCGTTTGGAGATCAAGAAGGTAATGAAGGTAAATTACTACATTAATATCAAAAATCTATTTCCTTGGTTTTTACTCTGCCGAAATAAGTTATTTGATGCAATTTGTTTTTTATTGTTTCGTATTAATTTGGACTAATAATGTTTGTGTGTCTAACGTAAGATAAAATATCGCGCTTATCAATTATTTTGGAATGTTTGAAGTATTCATGAATTTCGATATGATAAAAGCATTTCGCTGAAAGGATTTATATTTTTTCCTCCAAAATATCTGTTAAAAATCCCTTTATGCCGTTCCCAAATTTTATTGGTTAATAATAGCCTGCTATTGGTAACATGTTAAATACGGGATCTAAATAGAAATACCAGGAAATAGTTTTCTCACAGATTCTAATAGGACGCTGTAACAAGTAAACATGAATAACTTTGCAGTAATAAATTGACAGTTATCTATATTTACGTTTTCTTTACATTTAGATGCATGGGACAAGGTGATTGATGCAGGTTCTGATGAGACCAATGAAGGTGAGAAGTAATACAATGCATATGGATTGAGAAACTATACATTTTATGTATTATATAAGAATGTATGAAAATAAAACAAATTAAATACAATCATCTCAATTCTACTTCTAATAGATAATATTGAAGACGTATTTTCCGAAATCATCGAGAGAATAAAAGATCATAAAAAAGATCAGAAGGTCAGTTTTTTTGTCTGAATAATTTTATTTTAATTACGAAAATTTCAAAGACTAGATGGCGATTATACTAGGCAATGAATTTCATATTCGTTTTTATCTGTATAGTAACTTGTGGATATGCTGGATTATGACTTGAAGAACGAATCACGCAGACTATTGCATTATTTTACTACTATGAACATAACAAAACTTGAACGGTTTTATTTTACGACTAATTGTAATCATTTGAACGAGAAATAATTTTTCTGGAACTTCTTTTGCAAGTCGCAGGGAATTTTTGTTTCCTAACCAAGAGGAAGGGGCAATTTTAAGGCGGATTACCAGTTCTTGATCTTCCGCCGTTGGTCAATAAACTATTACAGAATGAAATCAAACAAGGGCCTTATGGCATAAACACGTGAGAGAGTTCGGGGAGTCAGCAACGTAAGACTACACATAAATTATTTTTTCTTGCGTGACGTCAATTCGAAACAAACGCGTTGCGACCCAAATTGAAATACTGTATCCACCATTTTGCGTGACAGACAAACAGACAAACAAACAGACAGACAGACAGACAGACAGACAGACAGACAGGCAAACAGAGAATCGCGTATTAATATATAGGACTAGACGCCAAGGCGGCGTCGCTCGCCGCCCATGAAAACTTTCAGTATGCCTTCTCCCAAATAAGAAAAAGATAAAATTTCAGAAAGCTATTTGAAAGTGCTACCAGCTTTGTATAGGAAAATGTATAGGATCATGTCTCTGACGAATGACGAACCGTTACAGAGATATCCTTGATCAAAGATTTTAATGACTTCACAGGGTCCCGTCCCTAAATTTTGCCAAAATCTTTTTGTCACCCCATCACCAATTTTGCAGACCCCAAAAACGTCAGTTATTCCTATTGATTCTCGAGATAATATTTCCTAAATCTCGCGTTCGATTTGGATCCCAATGCATCGGTTTCATATTGAAGTAGAACAAGTAAAAATAATCTATGTTTGATCTTACGTTGTTGATTCCCCGTTCTATAAGCACTTTCAAATAACTGTCCGAAATTTTATTTTTTTCTTATCTCGGAGAACGCACAATGATAGTTTTGATGGGTGGTGAGCGAAGCCCTCTTGGCGTCTAGTTTAATCTTTAATCATCGCTACCTACAATAACACTTGGTGTTTTTCTTCTTCTTAGGAGCTGCAAACATGTCCCAGATGTCCAGATTTCTTGAAACAGTATTACTTGTGGTGGAGGCAGAACTTTTTGATTACAATAAGACCTAAATGTGATTTAATGAATGTATTTTTTTCTTAGATTTTGTTTGTTCGCGAAAGTTTATTCACGCGAAAATAAACCTGATTTTGAATTCGCGAAATTTGTCCAAAAAATTGCCAAATACGAAATTTTATATAAAAAATTTAGCGTTTTTTTGACACGCGAAAGTTTCTGTTCGCGAATGTTTCTGTTCCTGAAGTATCTATTTTTAACCAATCAGATCGTTATCAGTTTTATTTCGAATGTTAAAGTTTCGAATATATCAATTGGAACATATTGAAATTTTAGCTTTCACTATTTTAAAACTTGAATACCGAAAAAAGATAATTGCTGATTATTTTTGCATTATCATCCCACCTAATCTTATGCTATGAATGCAGAACCATCATTTTTGCGATAGTGAAAATTGCATTATATGTGTAAAAACATTAGTAATAATCAGAAGTCAAAGTTATCAGATAAAGGTTGGTCAAACTTTAAAAATCAAGCGAGTCAGTGGCGAGAAATGTCAGTTTCAGTTAGTGATGAAGGTATTTATTTACATTATTATACGAGAAAATATGTCAACAGGATGGTGCATTTGGATATGTCCATTTATTGTGTCGAACACATCTACAAACTAAACTTTAAACTTATATAGAAAGCTTTGGAATTTGTTGCAAAGAAAGGAAAGCTTCAAATCAAAAACTGGAAAGCTTCGAATAAAAAAACTTGAGTACTGATAGCGGGAGGACCTCTTCAATTTGCCTTAGAAGATAAAATAGTGGTACGAAAAGGGAAAGTAAACTTTGCTTTGTTTGTTATGAAAAGCGAAAAAGTGATGAAAACTCACTGAAGCAATGTGGGCTAGGTCGCTGTACGGAAGTCCGATCCGGAAAGAGACTTGTGGATAGGTTAAAATATTTTTTGACGGTAGAAGAGCACAGATTTTATGAAGCACCAAAAAGACTGAATCTACTTTTGTCTACAGTTCATGATATATATGTTGCTGATGTTTACTATCATCAATCATGTTACATAAAGTTCGCTATTAACCCGACATCCTTTACTCACAGTAGTGGCGACAATAACTATCTGGTCACTTTTAATATTTTAACAGACTTCCTTACAAGACTAGAAAAGCAAATCATCTATCAGAAATCGGCTTATTTGTTAATCAAAACTGTTAAAAGAACTTTTAAAAATGCTTGACGAGCAAGCCACACCACGTATCTATCACTTTAGATTCTCTAATTGGTTTGTCACTACTATACAAAAGTTCGTTTAAAGATTTTTCTGTACAGGCCTCTGAAAATGAACCACGACATGACTTGTCAAAATATTGTTTGTTAATCGATATATTATCACGATCGATTTTCAAAATGGTGAGGGGAGCCGACGTCTTTACGATGCTCCTGATATTTGGATTTATATGCAGTAATTTAAGTGTTTCGAAGCCTTCATTTCGGCAACCTGATGGAATTAGCATTACGTTGGGAAAGGAGGATATGTACTACGTTGAAAGGTTTAGTTTGCCAAGTGTGTTTATTTACCAATGTAAACAGTTCAACTTATACTCTGAGAAACGTGGTATTTATTTACTACTGCATTTAGCCTGTGGAGATATTGAGCTGAATCCAGGTCCTGCATTTGGTTGGATATTGCCTGAAGCAGAGGAGCTGTCAAAACTACGAGGAAGTAAGATATTTCATCAGAATATACGAGGGTTATGGAACAACTTAGAACTTATACGAGAGTTTATTCAAACTTTCAAACCTCAAATTATAGCTCTTACAGAAACACACACCGATAGCCACACCGGGCGAATATATCAAATCGATGGTTATAATTTCTAAACAAACCAAGGACAAATGGTAAAGGAGGAGGGGTTGGTTTCTATATCTCGGAGAAAGTTAATTATAAACGACGTAATGACCTCAAGAATGAAAATATCGAGGCTATTTGGATAGAAATCATGCCACACAAATCGAAATCGTACTTGTGTTGTGTTATGTATCGACCCCCGGATAATTCGAAATATTTATATTGTAACTTTGTTGAAGTTTTCAGTGATATGTTAGTAATTGCTACTGATGATATGAATAAAGAAGTTATACTCACTGGAGACCTTAATGTAAACTACTTGAAAGCAAACGACAATGTCGAGATTAAAGCGATTATTTCTAACTCTGGTCTTAAACAATTCACAATGGTGAAACAAAATCTGTTATTGATGTTTTTGCAATGAACAATCCATGTGTCATCAAAAATACAAGTGTAATCCCCACTTCGATCAGTGATCATGAAATGATTGGTGCCATCAGAAAACTCAATTGTCAAAAAAATAACCTCAGACTAAACAATGCCGAAATAACAAATATTATAATAAGGATGAGGTTAACAATCGATTAAAAAATTCTGACTGGAGTGGATTTTACTCTTCCAGTGATGTTAATACCTGTTGGATGCATATGGAGCTATTATTACTAGACGTACTGAATGACGCAACCCCAGTCATCACGAAAAAGATCCGTGGGCGATCATGTCCTTGGATAACACCTCAAATTAAGACTGAGATGAACGCACGCGATTACCTTCTACGGAAACACAGACAATCTGGTCTCACCACCGACAAAGACGCTTACAAGAGAAAACGCAACCACGTTAATAAACTGCTAACAAAGGCAAAAAACAACAATGGGAAAAACTTGCTTACAAAATCGACCAACAACTCCGAAAGTTTTTGGAACGCCATTAAAAGGATATTTCCTGTAAAATAAAAAAAATAAAATGCAAGGTCTTTTACGATAGATGGCGTGGAAACAACCGATCCTACTACTATCTGCAAAACATTTTGTTCACATTACTCGAGTATTGTCGGTAAGCTAAAGAAATCCTTAGAAGTACTTGGAAATACTATATGGCGAAAATCGTGCTGTATTAACGTTACACCAGCAAAGTCTGTTTTTAAGTTAACTCCAACGTCACCTGGAGAAGTGTATCAGATTCTGAGAACTTTCAAAAAGAAGAAGAGCACTGGTCTTGATAACATATCCTCATTTCTATTGAGAGATTGTGCGGGCAGTTTATGTTCACCACTTGCCTATCTTGTCAACCTGTCAATTTCAACTGGACAGTTCCCGTCCGATTGGAAAAAGTCGAAGGTGGTTCCAATCTACAAAAACGGTCCTAGATGCGAAATTGATAATTACAGGCCAGTTTCGGTTATACCTGCGATATCAAAAGTAATCGAAAAAGTTGTACATGAACAATTATATAACTACATGGAACAAAACCAATTATTATGTAAGGAGCAATTTGGTTTTCGAAAGAAACGATCTACTGAGATGGCTGCGACAATATTTTTCGATGATGTCAGGAAGGGTGTGGGTGACGATGGCCTTTTAGGTGCAGTGTTTGTAGACTTATGCAAGGCATTTGACACCATTGGGCATTCTCGGCTACTGGAAAAGCTGAAACTTTATGGAATTTACGGTAACAAATACTTGCGGTTAGCCGACTATTTATTTAATCGAGAAATTTACGTGAATTATAATGGTGTATTATCAAATCCCGAGCCTGTTATGAACGGAGTACCACAAGGTTCAATACTTGGGCCGTTGCTTTTTATCATCTTTTTTAACGACTTGCCAAAAGTACTCAGTAACTGTAACGTGATAAAATATGCAGATGAAACCGTTATATACGTCAGCAACAGGGATTTCTTGGTTATTGAACGCTTTCTCTCAGAAGACATGGAGGCCATTGACAGATGGTGCAGAGAAAATGATCTCGTCCTTAATCTAATAAAGGGCAAGACTGAAGCAATGATGTTTGGAACTAATAAAATGTTATCAAAGCAAAAAGAAGAGTTGAAAGTCGTGTATAAAAATAAAGTTGTATCGACTTGGGTGTGCTATAAATACCTTGGTGTAACCGTAGATAGTAGTCTCAATTTTAACTCTAACTTTGATATTTCGTTAAAAAAAGCTAATGGAAGATTAAGGTTTCTTAATAAACTACGACAGATGTTAACAAGCTGTGCTGCGAGAACAATTAACCAAATCATGGTTATTCCAACTCTCACGTATTGCTCTCACGCAACGCTTAAACAAACTACCACCAACGAGCGTAAACTTGACAAGCTACATTCCCGTGCGAATCGAATTATTGGATATACTGAAAAGAAACTCCAATCTGTTGTCAAAATCAAGAAGACAAAAGCTTGTTTATTTGTTCGCAAAATCAATGATAATAATGGCGACGAGAGCTTTCAAAATTACTTCATCCAACTGAGCGGAGCAAATACAAGAAACAGAAACTGTTTACTAAAAATTCCGAAAATTAAAAAGTGGTTCCTTCCAATGCACTGGTGCAAAAATATATAATGATTTAAATATTGAAATTAGGGAAACGAAAGATTTTGAAAAGTTTTAGTTAAATGTTTTTATCCTTAGGTTTTGATTTAGATTTTTATTTTTATTATATTTTATACATTTTTCCTTTCGTTCAGTATTTTCCTCAATCACTCTATCATTACTAGAATCGTATCACAAAATCACTAAATTTTCTAGAACGGTTGTATACCATTTTTACCATTTTAACCCTATAGTGTTTTTTCTCTACCACTACATTCGCATTACACCTTAGATTTTATTGTTTTATATGCATTTTTTACTGATTTTAATGACTAATAATTTTTGCTCTATTTTGTATTATTATTATTTATTTTTATTATTCAGTACAGAGCACTCGTTGAAAGCAATTTATTTTATAAGTTGAAGAGGCTACCCTGTATAAATATGTTTTAAGTAAAAATAAATAAATAAATAAATAAATAAATAAATAAATAAATAAATAAATAAATAAATAAATAAATAAATAAATAAATAAATAAATAAATAAATAAATAAATAAATAAATAAATAAATAAATAAATAAATAAATAAATAAATAAATAAATAAATAAATAAATAAATAAATAAATAAATAAATAAATAAATAAATAAATAAATAAATAAATAAAGTGTCATTGAAAACACTCGAGATTTAAAACGTAAGCTTCAAGAGAGATTTAATGAAACTATTGATTTCTTTCCAGTTGGTAGGCAAGTAATAGTTTACTCCAGTGAAGTCAACCCATGTGAATATAGTGGCCACGTTAAATGGTTCCGGATTAAATGATAATGGCACAATCAAATTTTTTCAAATATGGTTCGATGTAAACTGAAGTTAAGGAAACAAATGAATATGAAATCCTACACACTTGCAGAAATGGAAGATGCTTTCAATATAGGTCCTTCTCAAGAACTATATAACGTTATATACGCAGCTATGGATCCTGCCTTTAAAATATAGTATCACATCGTATCAAACTGCAACAAAAGTGTGGTATTTGGCTTTTGACTGGGAGGCTTTGTTGATAAAAGAAGTGTCGGCAAAACAACTGATGACCGGGGCAATAATCCATAGATTGACCGGTAACAGGGAAGTGTGCTGCTGATAACGATATAAGACTGCAAAATATAAAATGTTAAAAACTAACAAATCACGTTGGTAAGGTACCGATACAGCTCATGAAAAGAATTGCAACGCATGCTACACTTGACAACAATTCTTCTTATTTGATACGTAGGTTGAAAATTCAGTTACATTCTGATGTGGACCTACAACATAAAATTCATAAATAAAATAAAATTCGTTTAAGATAAAAGCATTATTCCCAGTCTGCTTCGGAGGAGCACACTTAAAATAGATGCAGTGAATGTAACAAATGAGTGTATAATTCATTTTGTATAAAAGAGAAGTTAAACAAACAAACAAACAAACAAATAAATCAATTAGTAGACAGGCAATAAAAATATTCAGATAATATACAGTATAAGATCATGTTATTGAACTTAGAGAAAGTATTGGAAGTAATGCTGGGATTGAATGTATAGCACAATGACAACGCGGTGTTACCCAGTAGGGAGGAGCACAATATCACTCAAACAGGTATGGCAACACAAACTTATATACCCACTAACGAAAGGAAATCATCAGAAATCAAAAATTAATATAATTAAAATATTTAAAATCATTGGACGAGCACCTTGGAAATATGAAATTGTTCCTTCTACGTAACTGATGGGATGACGAATGGATTTTAAAGGGATTGTAATGTCTGTATAGAACTTGCTTCGTGAAGAGTTTATACATAAGCACAGGTACAGCTTTCTTGTAAAAGTGCCAGGTAGGTTTCGTTCCAACTTTATCCAAGAGACTTCTGTTTTCAATGTTATCGTTGTAATAGAAAATTATCTTTGCTGCTCTGGCATGAATGTCATTTACTCTGTTCAGAAGAACTCTTGAACAGTTGCCCCACAAACTAATGCCATATGTTACACTAGGGAGAATAGTGCTGAAATAGAATTGTTTTAGAGTTTTTGGACCTAGCAATTTCATTCTTTTAAGCATCTTAACTTTAGAATTAAATTGACTACAAATGGATGTTACACGGTTTCTCCATATGAGGTTATTATCGATCTCTATACCCAGGCACTTCGTTTTGGTTACAATCATAGCAGGCTGTTTCCCCACTATTATCCAGGGGAACGGTCCGTATACAGTCCTTTTTGATAATATCATGATAACAGTTTTTTTTGGGTATATCTTCAATGAATTGCTATCACTCCAAGTTTCCAGCTCTTTTATATTCTGCTGGATGCCAAGGAAAAGTTCATGTAGAGTATCAGAGATGGAGCATTACTGAAGAAACTCTCTTCTGGAAACCCCATTGGCTTTCCGAGATCAGATTATGTGAAGTTAGATGTCGATCTACAGTATCACAAATGATGAATTCGAACGTTTTACTTGGAATGTTAAGAAGAGAGATCGGGCGATAATTTTTAATATCCAGTTTGCTTCCCTTTTTGAAGATGCACTTAGTATTGCTTAGCTTTCAATTTGTAGGGTAGGTGAGAACAGCAATACTCTTTTTGTGCACGACTTCAAAGTCTCCTCATGAGGCATTTTCCTACCAGTTTGACTTCATTGGAGGTGATGCCATCAGGTCTAGCAGCTTTCCCTGCTTTTACGGAAAGGAATCTTTTCTGAATTACATCTTCGTCTAATATTAGTTCCGATACGGTCAGTGTTATACGGTGTACATAGAAGTTATTTTTGGTGACATTTGAATTAGTGTTTGTAGACAACCCAACAGAGGCAAAGAAAGAATTGAATACTTCACATTTTCTTTTGTCCTCGGTAATTAATTCAGATTTGATTGTTGTTATGGTCATGTATGGGACCAATATTTGATCCTCTATGAATGCCTTGAAACTCCTTTATGGAATTCCAAAACTCCTAGATACTCTATCTGTTCTTTCAATAAATTTCTACAGCAGATCGCATTAATTGAATGAAGTAATTGTTTGGCGATTTTATATTGCTTCCAGTCAGAGTCAAAGTTTGAGGCCTGAGACATATTTAAAAGTTGTACTTCCTATTTAGCTCTTGACGTATGGCTCCATTCATTCATGGTAAAGGGTTAGAGCGAACCTTGACCGTTCGTTCTTTCACATGTTCATTAATTACGTTTTTGTACAAACTTTCCCAAGCCAATGAAACATCGTCCACGTCATTAAAGATATCGCAGATATGCCATGGTACGAGATCTATATCCTGCTGAAGTTTATCACAATCAATGTTTTTAAAGCTTTTGCATTTTATAATCTTGGGGGCATGTTTTTCTCTGTGCAGGTCAAATTTAACATAAATCAAATGATGATCAGATATTCCATAGTTCCAACTACTTGAACAGAGAACTTTTTATGTTTCAGGCATTATCGGGATGTCTATCAATGTACTAGAGGAACTTGTAATCCGCGTCGCTTGAGCAATAACAGTTTGTAAATTATATCGGTACAGCAAGGACAGGAGCTTTCTTTTCGTATTAAAGTCGGACATCAAATCTACGTTTAAATCACCAAGTATAACCAAATTTTTTCTTTGTAATGGGCGTTGCTTCAAAATGTTCTCGAAGGGATCTAAAAACTGATTAGTATCACCTGGTGGATTATATATAGACGCTATAAGTATGGTTTGTGATTTCATGTTCAGCTCGAGCCAACAACATTCAACACCATACGAATTGGTGACTGTATTTTATTGTGTGTAATACTAGACAGTATTTTTTTTGCATGATGGAAGAGAAGATACATCAACTGGTAGTGGAACTAATCATGATACAAATTTCCTTTTGTTTCAAGCTCTTCTTTTAGGTTCGTATGTTCTATTTGTATTATTAATAATTGATTATTTTGTTTTATTGAATTGTGTATGAACTACGTACCGAGATCCATACTGTGCATTTATTATGTTCTTAGGTGAGGAATATGTACCTCGCCTTCCACCAACAATAGTAGTTGTAGATAAGGATGAAGAACTAGATCAAGATTATGTCACATCTGAATATCACCTAGGGGAACGAAAGAGGGGGCTTTCGTTAATTGTAGATCATCAAGATTGCGAAAAAGGAAATTTACTTGACGAATGTTTAAAGAAAGATATTGCTCGGTCGATATTTGAAGGTAACTTTCTTGTCCCTCATATGAGCTCAATGTTTTAGCAAATTCTCTGTGAAAAGTTATTATTGCCTAAAAGTAAGAAGTTTAGGCCGTATGGTAATCACGGTAATTGTTATTGGTTTCAAGGCTTAAATACAGATGCTGGTGATGAAACATTAGTTGGATCGTGGACTTGTTTTAAACAAAGTGTATCTGAAAATGTTTTTGGGAAGTTGGTTGTTGAATATCTTGATATGTTACCCGAGCTACCTGAATATCCAGTATGTAAGAAACTTCTAGATGATCTCTTGGAAATGATGAGGGAATTAGAGGTGCAACATATTTTTGCCCATACTGATGAGATGGTTTATTTAAAGCTTGCCATATTATTTGGAAACATCCAGAGTCTTATCAAAGGATTATCATTTTATGGGAGGCTTTAACCAACTACGAGTAGAACAGAAATTAATCTACAAATGTCATGCATCTATAGGTTATCGCTCATGGTTTACAGACAGCGGGATAATAGCAGTTAGTTCTGTTGATAGAGGGAAGTCATTATTATCGTAGTATGAGAGTATTGAAAGAAAGCTTTAATGCCTTTGTACAGTTTGGAGTGGAGAGTATCACCAAAAACTTAACGGATATAAATGGAGACCTTAAAAGTTTGCTAACTAAGCTAAAGGGAGATTAAATTTTGTTTTGCTTTTGATCATCCTAATTATTTTCGATAATTATCCTTTCAACATGTATATTTACAAGACCTGGAGCATAAGCATGATCCTGCAGTCGTTGATTTAAAATTTGATTTAAAACAAACTGTCCGCTTTATAGAGATTATTTTATGAGAATTTGACTGTAAATCATTCCGTTCCACGAGATTGCGTCCGGTTTAAACAGATGTCCGCTTTATACCGTGTCCGCTTTAGACAGATTCCACTGTACTATATTATGAATTCATTGTTTCTTTTTTACTTCTTTCAGTGTTTTGGTTGTTTTGTATGTATATACCACTGATTTAAGCGTGAATGCAAACGCAAGAGTTGTGTATATTTGCGAGGATGCGAACCGGGTTTAAGTTGCACCATAAATTTTATTTAACCCCTACACGTGTCGAGCGATTTGTATGTATGCAAAGCATTTCTTGTTTCAGCTTCCTATCGAACGTTTCCACCATTTTGCCTTTGTCATAATACATGAAATGCTCTACCTATGATTGGAAAGTTTTACTAAATCTCACCCAACTCCATACTCTTCATTTATACTATTTTATTAAATCATTGATATTAAAGAAACTGTGAAATGCCCGAGGAGGATAGATGCTTACCTATTATTCAGGTGATTACCAGGTCTATGCTACAGCCTGGTCTTTGTTTAATTCATGCACTAGACTGGAAGAGCGAGAAAAACGTATTTATAGTTCATAAAAATGGAATTACAAATATTAAACAAGATCAACATTATTGATTAAAAAGATTTCCCTAGACAGTTTGTCCCAGAATACTCGTTTTATCTCAATCTTTTTGATAATATTAACTCCAGAGAAAATAGAAGCTTTATGTAGCCTGCGTGTCTCAATAATGTCTTTTTCAAATACGGTCCTGAATGGCCAAATCACGATTTTTGCCTTGGTGTAATAAGGGTCGGCCAAAAGGGCCAATATAAGGTATTGTGAAAACATGTCATTGTATCAATCAATAGTGGTTCAAATCCGATGGCGGATTATTTCAAATATATTTATTGTTTAGCGTCAAATCTGTCTCTAACTATGGTTACTGTAACCTAGGAGGATAACTGTAACCTACATTTACTTATTGTAATTTATTGTAAAAACAAAAACAACGAAAAACGCCTGCCATCGGATTTGAACCACTATGTTCTCGAAAAGAAATGCAAAACATTAGGCAACTTGGCCATCTATGTTGCAAGGTGTTTTTAAAAATATATAACATAAACCATTCAAAAGCTGTTGGAAGACGACCAACAGCTCCATATCACATGTACACACTTAAATAATACAAGAAAATACTTCTTTAGATTTTCTGAAAGCTTTTTTAAAATTTAACGTAAATTTACACATCATCATCGAAACCATGGAACATTAACATTATTGGAAAAATACGCTTCTCGTCACGGACTTCCACCATTTACAAACTAATAACCGATTCGGAATGGGCAGAAAAACGGTTGCACTGCAACTCTTAGGCGATGGACAGAAAGCCTAAATAAATAAGATTAATCTTAAAAATGTAGCATAAAATTTAAACTAAACGGACAAAAGATCTAGAATATGTTAATATAATATGTTCAGGTGTTATGTTTATTTGTGAACGATAGCTTATGCCCGTTATTCTTACATCGAAGTACGCATTTTCCCATTTTTCGCCAGAATATCAGGCCTGTCTCTGTCACTAAGGCCTTGAATTTGTTCATCGTGAACTGGTTACAAACGAGCTCTGAACCTTCTTCAATAAATTGATGATTTACTTTTTGGAAACCTATTCGAATCGTCCAATGAAATGCTTGTATTTTTTGCTGAAAAATCAAAACAAATACACCTTTCCCAAATTTCTGTTTAAACACTGTAGTATGGCCTCGTTACCATGTTCCACCTCGTTTTCAATATCAAAATTGATTTTAAATGCACTACGGGGAATTGGAATAATACCAAATGAATTTCATCAAAACGACCATGTTGATAATAATACCAGACCATGTTGATAATAATACGGTGTTTAAACAGAAATTCGGAAAGGTCCATTGTTCCCAAATATTTATTCACAATGTGTTTATTCTAAAACACATTACTTTTTGCCTCGCTAATAACAGAACCTTTTTATATAACTTTAGGTTATAATATCCACAAGACGTGTTATTTATTAGGTTATTATTCTTTTTGTATATAAGATAAGCTAGTTTTATTTTTATCCTTCACTTTCATCCGTTCTCAACTGATTTCCCAGTCTCAATATGGAGTTTCTTGTCATAAAACACAAATTCAAATAACATAATTTTCAATTTATCGCAAGCACCTGTAATTACCTCACAATGTGCAGTGATCCCTGTTTTTTTATTCAGTCTGTTTATATAACTTTAGATAATAAAGTCAAATGAAGACAAATTAGTTCTTCATCAACAAGATCAGATTAAAATTTGTATATTTTATGAGCAGAGTCGAAACTGGTTTGAACAGTTAAGTAAATCTGCATTTTATGTTTTTGATGAAAATCAAGACACTTATTACAGGAACAATCAAAATCTAAACGTATTTCAATAGTCTGCAGATCTATGGTCGTTTTGGTTTTATCTCTGTAGTTTTATTTTTCCATTTTTTTTATTCTCCGTAATTTTATTTTTATTTTTTATTTTTTTGTTGTCCATAATTTTATATTCCAGCTGCCTGCATTTGTTTCTTTCATTTTAATCAATCTCTTGTCTTCTGTTTCAGCGCAAATGCGTAGGAAATTATGATATAGCAAATGACTGCACAATTTGGGTAAATTTGGACCATATTTTGGGTCACTTCTTCTTTTGGCCAAAAAGGCCAATTTTTGCAAAACTTGGACCAAATTTCGAAAGTGCTTCAATTTTCATAAAAATTTTCATGAAAAACAATTTATGCTGATTTCGAATTTGGGAATCATTTTTGGTATATTGGTCAAATAAGGACAATTTGGGCAAAATTGGATCAAATTTCGAAAGTGGTTTAATTCTCATGAAAATTTTCATCAAAAACAAGTCAATGCTGTTGATTTTGAATCATTTTTCATATTTTGTTCGGCAAAAAATTTTAAATTGTTTTATCATTAAGAATTATTAATAAATATCAAAGCTGCGTTGTTGCGGCGTGATTTGTGGAAAGGTCTATTTCAAACTCAGCCGCTAACTAGCTGCAGTAAACGGCTGCATTTTTAGTATTAATTTCGGAATTTTTGAAGTGGTTTCTCATCGTTTTCATTAAAATGTTTAATTGTCTTGTTTTTTCTATCGTCAAAAAGTATTTTTGAAACGTAATTACTTATAACCTTATCGAGGTGAAAATATAAATGTTAACAGAATCTATCTGAGAATAAAAACATAAATACAGCTGGTGACTGTTTCACAGATTGAGAGTCAGATGTAATGTTTTTCGTCGTGGAAACATAATTATACGTAATTACGGAAATCATCATTATAATGATATGATATTATAAGACAAGCTATGATAGCCTCACCGACGATGCTGAGTTCCCCTGAGGATTCGACTGTAAATTTTAAAGCACAAAATACAAAATATTCAGAATAGAATCCATATATCAAGATATCAGATAAAGAAACTTCCTTTCTGATAATATGATGATGCAAAATAGCGATAATTAAATTGCAATTAAAATCAAAATCCTTCACAATTAAAATCATTAACTGACCGGAAACCCTAGTTATACAGTGAACATACGGCTATTAACTTTGGTCTTAATTGACCGTTAAGAAGATAATGAGTTTTTCCAAACTTATTTTTTCGATTTTCTCTTCGTGTACTTTTCATTTTTCTAAAAATCATACATTTTGAGAAAGCTTAAAAAGTGGGCTCTATACTGATATAAAATTTATTGCCAGTTGACAAAAATTCATTGTAAAAAATGAAAAATTACAAGTCGCAATTTACAAAGTTACAAAAGTCAGTAGAAATAAATGTTCCGTTATAAATATAAATCCTAATAACTTGGTTTCTGTTGTAACTCTTGAATATAAAATCGTGAAGCCTGTTGTCGTATTGTTGTTGAAAATAGATCTTTAATAGATTTTCAAATTAAAGTCAATTTTCCTTCAGTAAAAATTTATATCAACACACTTAAGTTACACAACTAATAATTGATTTTAATTGTGAAGGATTTTGATTTTAATTGCAATTTAATTATCGCTATTTTGCATCTTCATGTCATCAACATCAGAAAGGAAGTTTCTTTATCTGATATGTTAATATATGGCTTCTAGTTTGAATATTTTGTATTTTGTTCTTCAAAAACACTCGAAATCCTCAGGGGAAAAATTGTAAAATCATTTTAAATCATGAGGTCCGGGTTCTGATCCTTCAAAAGTCCGACTGCGGTCTGTAACAGGTTGTTTAAGTACAGTTGACTCTCTATAACTCGAACACGCACGGGGAATCGAAAATCGTTCGAGTTATAGAATGTTCGAATAATAGAGAGTTGTGTTATTTTTGTATTTTTTTGTGTATATTGCCAATTTAGCATGATTCTGTGCATCGAAAATTTTGTGTTCACTAAATTTGGCATGTGGCATTAAAAAAATTGACTATTAGCATGGATTTGAGCATTTTAGACTTATTGAACCAAAACTTTTCTTTGTACCGAAAGTTTCCCGAAGTAAAAATGGCTTAATGAATGCCATAGCTTTTATGTGATGACATCACGTTCAGTTAAGTCAGGATCACAATACCCCCCACCACCCCCTCAAAAAAAAAAAAAAAAAAGGAACAAGCGTTAGAGAAATATGTTCCGTTTTAACAGATCTTCAATAGATTTTTAAATTAAGTATTTAAGAGAATTATTGGACTGAGCACGAAAATCATGAAAAATATTTCGTTTTAATGAGTTCTCATTAAATTATAAGTTGAACGTCAATTGGGAATACTAGAGAATAAACGTCAAATGTGATTATTTTTTTAGTATAAATAGAGATTAGGCAAGATATTAATTTTCATTCACCCATTGCTTTGGTTTGAGTGGAGAAGAAAACAAACATGAAGATTTTTGTAATTTTGCTGTTGCTGTCAGTGGTAGTGGCGTTGTCGATGGCTGGCTGTGCGTATTTCTTTTATTTTCTTGTAATAAGACTGTTTATAACATCACCTATATTTTAAATTTTCTTTATAGCAAGAAGACGCCGGCGGGGTTCATCATGTAGAAGGAGTAGGGGCAATATTTGTTTACCCTGGCCTACATTTCCGTTTGGAGATCAAGAAGGTCATGAAGGTAAATTACTACATTAATATCAAAAATCTATTTCCTTGGTTTTTACTCTGCCGAAATAAGTTGTTTGATGCAATTTGTTTTTTATTGTTTCGTATTAATTTGGACTAATAATGTTTGTGTGTCTAACGTAAGATAAAATATCGCGCTTATCAATTATTTTGGAATGTTTGAAGTATTCATGAATTTCGATATGATAAAAGCATTTCGCTGAAAGGATTTATATTTTTTCCTCCAAAATATCTGTTAAAAATCCCTTTATGCCGTTCCCAAATTTTATTGGTTAATAATAGCCTGCTATTGGTAACATGTTAAATACGGGATCTAAATAGAAATACCAGGAAATAGTTTTCTCACAGATTCTAATAGGACGCTGTAACAAGTAAACATGAATAACTTTGCAATAATAAACTGACAGTTATCTATATTCACGTATTCGTTACATTTAGATGCATGGGACAAGGTGGTTGATGCACGTTCTGATGAGACCAATGAAGGTGAGAAGTAATACAATGCATATGGATTGAGAAACTATACATTTTATGTATTATATAAGAATGTATGAAAATAAAACAAATTAAATACAATCATCTCAATTCTACTTCTAATAGATAATATTGAAGACGTATTTTCCGAAATCATCGAGAGAATAAAAGATCATAAAAAAGATCAGAAGGTCAGTTTTTTTGTCTGAATAATTTTATTTTAATTACGAAAATTTCAAAGACTAGATGGCGATTATACTAGGCAATGAATTTCATATTCGTTTTTCTCTGTATAGTAACTTGTGGATATGCTGGATTATGACTTGAAGAACGAATCACGCAGACTATTGCATTATTTTACTACTATGAACATAATAAAATTTGAACGGGTTTTATTTTACGACTAATTGTAATCATTTGAACGAGAAATAATTTTTCTGGAACTTCTTTTGCAAGTCGCAGGGAATTTTTGTTTCCTAACCAAGAGGAAGGGGCAATTTTAAGGCGGATTACCAGTTCTTGATCTTCCACCGTTGGTCAATAAACTATTACAGAATGAAATCAAACAAGGGCCTTATGGCACAAACACGTGAGGGAGTTCGGGAAATCAGCAACGTAAGACTACACATAAATTATTTTTTCTTGCGTCACGTCAATGTAAAACAGACGCGTTGCGACCCAAGTTGAACTACCGTATCGACCATTTTGCGTGACAGACAAACAGACAAACAGACAGACAAACAGACAGACAAACAGAGAATCGGGTATTAATATATAGGACTGGACGCCAAGGCGGCGTCGCTCGCCGCCCATGAAAACTTTCAGTATGCGTTCTCCCAAATAAGAAAAAGATAAAATTTCAGAAAGCTATTTGAAAGTGCTACAAGCTTTGTATAGGAAAATGTATAGGATCATGTCTCTGACGAATGACGAACCGTTACAGAGATATCCTTGATCAAAGATTTTAATGACTTCACAGGGTCCCGTCCCTAAATTTTGCCAAAATCTTTTTGTCACCCCATCACCAATTTTGCAGACCCCAAAAACGTCAGTTATTCCTATTGATTCTCGAGATAATATTTCCTAAATCTCGCGTTCGATTTGGGTCCCAATGCATCGGTTTCATATTGAAGTAGAACAAGTAAAAATAATCTATGTTTGATCTTACGTTGCTGATTCCCCGTTCTATAAGCTGGTAGCACTTTCAAATAACTGTCCGAAATTTTATTTTTTTCTTATCTCGGAGAACGCACAATGAAAGTTTTCATGGGCGGCGAGCGAAGCCCTCTTGGTGTCTAGTTTAATCTTTAATCATCGCTACCTATAATAACACTTGGTGTTTTTTTCTTCTTCTTGGGAGCTGCAAACATGTCCCAGATGTCCAGATTTCTTGAAACAGTAATACTGGTGGTAGATGCAGACCTTTTTGATTACAATAAGACCTAAATGTGATTTAATGAATGTATTTTTTTTCTTAGATTTTGTTCGTTCATGAAAGTTTATTCACGCGAAAACAAACCTGATTTTGAATTCGCGAAATTTGTCCAAAAAATTGCCAAATACGAAATTTTATATAAAAAATTTAGCGTTTTTTTGACACGCCAAAGTTTCTGTTCCTAAAGTATCTATTTTTAACCAATCAGATCGTTATCAGTTTTATTTCCAATGTTAAAGTTTCGAATGTATCAATTGGAACATATTGAAATTTTAGCTGTCATTATTTTAAAACTTGAATACCGACAAAAGCTAATTGCTGATTATTTTTGCATTATCATCCCACCTAATCTTATGCTATGAGTGCAGAACCATCATTTTTGCGATAGTGAAAATTGCATTATATGTGAAAAAATATCAGTGATAATCAGAAGTCAAAGTTATCAGATAAAGGTTGGTCAAACTTTAAAAATCAAGCGAGTCAGTGGCGAGAAATGTCAGTTTCAGTTAGTGATGATAGGTATTTATTTACATTATTATACGAGAAAATATGTCAACAGGATGGTGCATTTGGATATGTCCATTTATTGTGTCGAACACATCTACGAACTAAACTTTAAACTTACATAGAAAGCTTTGGAATTCGTTGCAAAGAAAGGAAAGCTTCAAATCAAAAACTGGAAAGCTTCGAATAAAAAAACTTGAGTACTGATAGCAATTTGCCTTAGAAGATAAAATATTGGTACGAAAAGGGAAAGTAAAATTTGGTTTGTTTGTTATGAAAAGCGAGAAAGTGATGAAAACTCACTGAATCAAGGTAGGCTAGGTCGCTGTACGGAAGTACAATCCGGAAAGAGACTTGTGCATAGGTTAAAATATTTTTTGACGGTAGAAGAGCACAGATTTTAAAAAGCACCAAAAAGACTGAATCTACTTTTGTCTACAGTTCATGATATATATGTTGCTGATGTTTACTATCATCAATCATGTTACATAAAGTTCGCTATTAACCCGACATCCTTTATTCACAGTAGTGGCGACAATAACTATCTGGTCACTTCAAATATTTTAACAGACTTCTTTACAAGACTAGAAAAGCAAATCATCTATCTGAAATCGGCTTATTTGTTAAGCAAAACTGTTAAAAGAACTTTTAAAAATGCTTGACGAGCAAGCTACACCATGTGTTATTGAAAACACTGGAGATTTAAAACGTAAGCTTAAAGAGAGATTTAATGAAACTATTGATTCTTTCTTTCCAGTTGGTTGGCAAGTAATAGTTTACTCCTTTGAAGTCAACCCATGTGAATATTCTGTGGCCACGTTAAATGGTTCCGGATTATATGATAATGACACAATCAAATCTTTTTCAAATATGGTTCGATGTAAACATAAGTTAAGGAAACAAATGAATATTAAATCCTACACACCTGCAGAAATGAAAGATGCTTTCAATATAGGTCCTTCTCAAGAACTATATAACGCAGCTATGGATCCTGCCTTTAAAATATAGTATCATATCGTATCAAACTGCAACAAAAGTGTGGTATTTGGCTTTTGACTAGGAGGCTTTGTTGATAAAAGAAGTGTCGGCAAAACAACTGATGACCGGGGCAATAATCCATAGATTGACCGGTAACAGGGAAGTGTGCTGCTTAAAACGATCTAAGACTGCAAAATATAAAATGTTAAAAACTAACAAATCACGTTGGTAAGTTACCGATACAGCTCATGAAAAGAATTGCAACGCATGCTACACTTGACAACAATTTTGTTTATTTGATATGTAGGTTGAAAATTCAGTTACATTCTGATGTGGACCTACAACATAAAATTCATAAATAAAATAAAATTCATTTAAGATAAAAGCATTATTCCCAATCTTCTTCGGAGGAGCACACTGATAATAGATGCGGTGAATGTAACAAATGAGTGTATAATACATTAAGTATAAAAGAGAAGTTAAACAAACAAACAAACAAATAAATCAATTAGTAGACAGGCAATAAAAATATTCAGATAATATACAGCATAAGATCATGTTATTGAACTTAGAGAAAGTATTGGAAGTAATGCTGGGATGGAATGTATAGCACAATGACAACGCGGTGTTACCCAGTAGGGAGGAGCACAATATCACCCAAACAGGTATGGCAACACAAACTTGGTATACCCACTAACGAAAGGAAATCATCAGAAATCAAAAATTAAATTAATTAAAATATTTAAAATATTTCAATTTTGTAGAATTGAAATTTGGTAGCATCTTTAAGTAAAACTATTACGAATATCATTGGACGAGCACCTTGGAAATATGAAATTGTTCCTTCTACGTAACTAATGGGATGACGAATGGATTTTAAAGGGATTGTAATGTCTGTATGGAACTTGCTTCATGAAGAGTTTATACATAAGCACAGGTACAGCTCTCTTGTAAAAGTACCAGGTAGGTTTCGTTCCAACTTTATCCAAGAGACTTCTGTTTTCAATGTTATCGTTGTAATAGAAAATTATCTTTGCTGCTCTGGCATGAATGTCATTTACTCTGTTCAGAAGAACTCTTGAACAGTTGCCCCACAAACTAATGCCATATGTTACACTAGGGAGAATAGTGCTGAAATAGAATTGTTTTAGAGTTTTTGGACCTAGCGATTTCATTCTTTTAAGCATCTTAACTTTAGAATTAAATTGACTACAAATGGATGTTACACGGTTTCTCCATATGAGGTTATTATCGATCTCTATACCCAGGCACTTCGTTTTGGTTACAATCATAGCAGGCTGTTTCCCCACTATTATCCAGGGGAACTCTCCGTATACAATCCTTTTTGATAATATCATGATAACAGTTATTTTGGGTATATCTTCAATGAATTGCTATCACTCCAAGTTTCCAGCTCTTTTATATTCTGTTGGATGTCAAGGAAAAGTTCATGTAGAGTATCAGAGATGGAGCATTACTGAAGAAACTCTCTTCTGGAAACCCCATTGGCTTTCCCCATTGAGATCAGATTATGTGAAGTTAAATGTCGATCTACAGTGTCACAAATGATGAATTCGAACGTTTTACTTGGAATGTTAAGAAAAGAGATCGGGCGATAATTTTCAATATCCAGTTTGCTTCCCTTTTTGAAGATGCAAACCAGCACTTAGTGCTGGTCAGCTTTCAATTTGTAGGGCAGGTGAGAACAGCGATCACGACTTCAAAGTCTCCTCATGAGGCCTTTACCTACCAGTTTGACTTCATTGGAGGTGATGCCATCAGGTCTAACAGCTTTCCCTGCTTTTACGGAAAGGAATCTTTTCTGAATTACATCTTCGTTTAATATTACTTCCGATACTGTCAGTGTTATACGGTGTACATGAAAGTTATTTTTGGTGACATTTGAATTAGTGTTTGTAGACAACCCAACAGAGGCAAAGAAAGAATTGAACACTTCACATTTTCTTTTGTCCTCGGTAATTAATTCAGATTTGTTTTTTGTTATGGTCATGTATGAGACCAATATTTGATCCTCTATGAATGCCTTGAAACTCCTTTATGGAATTCCAAAACTCCTAGATACTGTATCTGTTTTTCCAATAAATTGCTACAGCAGATCGCATTAAGTGAATGCAGTAATTGTTTTGGCGATTTTATATTGCTTCCAGTCAGAGTCAAGTTTTGAGGCCTGAGCCATATTTAAAAGTTGTACTTCCTATTTAGCTCTTGACGTATGGCTCCATTCATTCATGGTAGAGAGTTAGAGCGAACCTTGACCGTTCGTTCTTTCACATGTTCATTAATTACGTTTTTGTACAAACTTTCCCAAGCCTATGAAACATTGTCCACGTCATTAAAGATATCGCAGATATGCCATGGTACGAGATCTATATCCTGCTGAAGTTTATCACAATCAATGTTTTTAAAGCTTTTGCATTTTATAATCTTGGGGGCATGTTTTTCTCTGTGCAGGTCAAATTTAACATAAATCAAATGATGATCAGATATTCCATAGTTCCAACTACTTGAACAGAGAACTTTTTATGTTTCAGGCATTATAGCGATGTCTATCAATGGATTAGAGGAGCTTGTAATCCGCGTCGCTTGAGCAATAACAGTTTGTAAATTATATCGGTACAGCAAGGACAGGAGCTTTCTTTTCGTATTAAAGTCGGACATCAAATCTACGTTTAAATCACCAAGTATAACCAAATTTTTTCTTTGTAGTGGGCGTTGCTTCAAAATGTTCTCGAAGGCATCTGAAAACTGATTAGTATCACCTGGTGGATTATATATAGACGCTATAAGTATGGTTTGCCATTTCATGTTCAGCTCGAGCCAACAACATTCAACACCATACGAATTGGTGACTGTATTTTATTGTGTGTAATACTAGACAGTATTTTTTTTGCATGATGGAAGAGAAGATACATCAACTGGTAGTGGAACTAATCGTGATACAAATTTCCCTATGTTTCAAGCTCTTATTTTAGGTTCGTATGTTCTATTTGTATTATTAATAATTGATTATTTTGTTTTATTGAATTGTGTATGAACTACGTACCGAGATCCATACTGTGCATTTATTATGTTCTTAGGTGAGGAATATGTACCCCGCCTTCCACCAACAATAGTAGTTGCAGATACGGATGAAGAACTAGATCAAGATAATGTCACGTCTGAATATCACCTAGGGGAACGAAAGAGGGGGCTTTCGTTAATTGTAGATCATCAAGGTTGCTAAAAACGAAATTTACTTAACGTATGTTTGAAGAAAGATATTGCTCGGTCGATATTTGAAGGTAATTTACTTGTCCTTCATATGAGCTTAATGTTTTAGCAAATTCTCTGTGAAAAGTCATTATTGCCTAAAAGTTAGAAGTTTAGGCCGTATGGTAATCACGGTATTTGTTATTGGTTTCAAGGCTTAGATACAGATGCTGGTGATGAAACATTAGTTGGATCGTGGACTTGTTTTAAAAAAAGTGTATGTGAAAATGTTTTTGGGAAGTTGGTTGTTGAATATCTTTATATGGTACCCGAGCTACCTGAATATCCAGGATGTAAGAACTTCTAGATGATCTTTTGGAAATGATGAGGGAATTAGAGGTGCAACATATTTTTGCCCATACTGATGAGATGGTTTATTCAAAGCTTGCCATATTATTTGGAAACATCCAGAGGCTTATCAAAGGATTATCATTTTATGGGAGGCTTTAACCAACTACGAGTAGAACAGAAATTAATCTACAAACGTCATGCATGTATAGGTTATCGCTCATGGTTTACAGACAGCGGGATAATAGCAGTTAGTTCTGTTGATCAAGCGATAGAGGGAAGTCATTATTATCGTAGTATGAGAGTATTGAAAGAAAGCTTTAATGCCTTTGTACAGTTTGGAGTGGAGAGTATCACCAAAAACTTAACGGATATAGATGGAGACCTTAAAAGATTGCTAACTAAGCTAAAGGGAGATTAAACTTTGTTTTGCTTTTGATCATCCTAATTATTCTCGATATTTATCCTTTTATGTATATTTACAAGACCTGGAGCATAAGCATGATCCTGCAGTCGTTGATTTAAAACAAAGAGGAATTGGTGGGAGTTTATCCGGCATTCCTTCCTCTTCTGTGCATGGTGACCTTATTACCAAAATATTTAACGGAGAAACAAAGCGACAAACTGGTCCCCATAGATCGGGATTTAGCACAAATAGGGAAGGTGTCAACACGTGGGTTAAAACATCTCATATCCACGCTCAATTACGACAAATCTTCACTGAAAAAATGAAGCTTGCAACATCAACAGTCCATAAAGAAACAACAAGCAGCGCAAAATCCCTGCATAGAAGTCACGTTCAAGCTCTAAAGGAGTCGTTAAAACGATACAAAATTGACCCATTCGGCGAAGGGAAAGCGAAGAATTTAACAACTGCAAAAGAAATAGGCGAAGGAATAGTGAATGGGTTGCTTGAAGTTAGCGAAGTAGGGAATGCCAAATATAAGGAATTCGTTCTGGAAAGATTGGTAAATGGTAGTAAAAGTTTTAATGATCCAATAAAACGAGTAAATGTTGACAGTGGGTTAAAGAAAAAGAAGACAAAAAATAAATCAGTTGTTGTGATTAAGGAAGATCGTAAGGCGTTTGGAGTATTATTGAGCAAAGATATCGACCTTCATAATACAATACCCAATTACCTCTTTACCACTAAGCATAGCAACAGCCGAAGGAAAACTAAGACAGGGAGCTAAATCTTTATTGAGGAACTTTATAATTGATGAGTCAAATGGTTTAGAATCAAATCCATCACTGATGAATTCGCGATGGTTATTGGATGGAATGGGTACGATAAGATCGTCCAAACCAAAGCAAACTTACAAAGAGTTTATGAATTGTATACTACGAATGATATTACCTGCCGATAATCTGTTTCCAATCACACTTGAAGTTATCAACGATGACTAAGGTTTGACGGAGGATCTCCAAGTAGACGCACACATTTATCCAGTTTGGATCAAAACATGTTACAAGGCAGTGACTGGAGCGAATTCTTTTACAATATCTACAATAAATCTGACCTACTTAAACTTGCTGTTGATTATTTCAAATACAAAGATACTCAATCAAACTTACGTGTTCCTGTTCTTAATACCGATGGTAATTACACATGGAAATTTTCAAGAACTTCTGAAAGAATGGTTTTTGAATGCAATCATGAAGAAGCAGACACTAGACTCATTCTACATGCATTACTCGAGGATACAAATGTGGTTATAGTTTCTAAAAATATATGTAATAGAAGCAATACCTCTTGAAGAAAATGGCTGGTAATTCAGTGTAATCATGTAATCATGTAATCCCAAACTGGTATAACTGTAAATGTGTAAATTGCTTTATTTTGTCTTAAGACTGGTCGTATTGACTTGAGTTCGGCAATTTTTTATAGGACCACAATTACCAATGTTTTACAAAAGACACGAAAGAAGTAAAACCAAGAGAACGAACTTATGCGATGCAGTAGTTGCAGACCTTGTGATGACGATCATGATTTTAATTTTGGGGATGAAAGTTGTTCTAGTGAAGATGATAGTGATAGTGCTAGTTCCGACTGGTGTCCGTAGTTCGAATTATTTTATCCGTTATTGTTATTTGTTTATTTATTAACGACTTTCACCGAGACATTTTAAAATTGAATAAATGGAGAGAGCGTAAAAAATTAAGCAAGAGGTATAAAATGTCAAGTTTCAACTAAACTATCCGAAGAAATCGCAGAAATATGATTTAGAGGGTGTACAATACGCTGACGTCAGCATTTTCTTTAAATGACCATAACTTTTTAGCAACGTATGGAAACCCCAAAGTGTTTACCAACTTTATCTTTCGTTTTTCAGCAGCTTTCGATTGGTTTATTCAAAGTTAAAAGATTTTGACTTTGATTTTTTTCTGACCGTGAAACCATGATGTCATCGGTCAGGTGACGTTGGGGCAAAATCACGAGAGGGCCATCAGTGCTTTTGAATCACCTACATGTCAGAGGCACATTTCCATCGAAAAATCAAGATTAGGTTATTTACCAGTTTTTTCCCAAAAATTCCCTGTCTAATAAACTATTTAACGATTTTGGTCAATTAAGACCTGGTTTGTGGGGACATTTTACCAGGGTAAGGTAAAGAGATCATGATCTCTTTCTTAGGGATGTCAAAAATATTATTGCCTTTGCAATATAACTTATAAAAAAACCGTCTAATGTATTTATCAATGAGGAATTGGGGATTCCAGCATCATTCAAAATTGTTCTACATGAAAATTTTCATGAAAATTTAAGCACTTTCGTAATTTGGTCCAAGTTTTGCCTACCAATGGTATGCGTAGACATTGAGAGAAATAGGACACTCAACAATTTTCCAAGCGAGTTTCTGACGTCATCATATAAGATATTGTTCGGTATATTTGCCCAACAAATTTCGCGGGGTTGTTCAGGCTCGGTTCCTGTCTTATACGCTGTAGTAACAATTAGGCTCAACTTCAAAATTTGAAACCAAGGCTAACACGTGAAATGGAAGCTAGTTTACCTCGTCGGTTGGAAACGTGGTCTGCGCTCTGGCGCTGCAACCCTTGTTGTTTCTAGGAAGTTCTGATGGATTCCTGTATGACCCGCTCATTTTTTAAATTAAATATTGGCTTAAGAGATGTATACGAATGCAACACTTTTATAGCTAGCTTAGCCTCTAGCTATATATTATCTGTTGCACACAGGTTATTCCAGTTTTTCAGGATTCTCTGGGCACTTTTTTCTTAAGACGAGAATGCTCATCATTTGGTTGTTGTAGTAAAATATTTTTCATTATAAATTGTATATAATGTTTATTTTTTTAAATAGCATTTATTTGCATGAATTATTGTTAAACACAACCCGAAGAGATTCCATTATTGTTTGGAACAATATATATCTTAAAATACAATCAATTCTTGTTGCCATGTCTCCTGGGATGCATGATGGGGTAGTTTCTCTATTGTTTTCTTTTCCTTACATGCACGGCAGTTGACTTGATATTACTCCTTTACTTTTCTTTTAAAGAACGACAAAAATGTGAACGGTATGGTACACACCTGCCGAGGGGCCCAATTTGTTTTTTCTGACAAACAAGAATAAAAAAAAAAAATCAGAAGTTTGTTGAGACAAGATTTGTTTTCAAATATATATATATAACCAATTTGTGATTTCTCAACTAATGAAGATACAAGTACAAAAAATGTTCACTTCTTTTTCAAATGAATGAACTAAAAAGCTCTATGTCATGAAATTTTGCAACACTTAACATATGGAAAATCTTATATTTGACAAAAAATGACTGGATCAGCCTCTAAAGAATTTTTTATTAGTCATTAAAATATTTCTGGATGAGGTGGAGGGAGTAAGAGAGACTACAAGAAATCTTCTTGGATCATTTTTGGAATGAATCTCAAGATGATTGGGGATAACAATGGGGCAACATGACCCTTAGCTCATGATTTTCGAAGATACTCCATGATCTCACCACCACGATAGAATAACACCCTCTTATTTGAAATCATCATTTTCTCACACCATAAATTCGTATGACCTTAATTTTATATGAGGCTACAAATGTCTTGAGAATATCAATCGAAAAAGTATAGTGTAGGTTTGGAAACTTTATATACCTTAAAATAATAGTGCATGTATGTGACATTTAGTTAATTTATTTTGTCCTCTTTATGAAAATATAGGGATTCTCTAATGTCTGTGAAACTTCCTTTATTCAAAATGTATTTTTGAAAAAGTTCTTATGTTTAAATCTTTATAAATCTTTAGTTGTGTTGTGTGAATGTCTTAATATTAAATGGAATTAATCCTTACAATATAATTGAATACAACGTATTGAATACAGCATGTTTATCTAAAAATGGATTGAATGGAAAATTTCTAACAACCTTGAAACATTCTGTAGTATATACCTATAATCTTTACAATGTTTTATCTCGTAGAATGACACTGGGGTTACAAACTTTAATTTCTAAGTACAAGCCACTTTTTCGATTTGAAAAATATTTACTGAAAGGATTTCAAAGAGGAAGAAGTCAGTTTGCTAATCCACAGTATGAAAATGGTAGTTATTTGTTCAAACCACTTGTATTCACTGGTTTTGTCACTGCTGGGACTTTCGGGGGTGCTGCCATATTACAATATGAACTAACTCGTAAAAGTATAAAGAAAAGGGGTGTACGCCGATGGAGCAAACGGAAATCTCATGAATTTCGCGACTTGTGTAATAAATGGTGGAATGCATTACACGAGGGACAAAAAGTTGCTACAGGAATAATTGGACTAAATATTCTTGTATTTGCACTGTGGCAGATTCCAAGAAATCGTGCATTCATGACAACTTGGTTTACTTCTTCACCATCAGTGCGAAAAACATCTCCACTACTTTTGTCCTGTTTTAGCCATTCTGAAGTTTGGCACATCGGCGCAAACATGTTTGTGTTATGGAGTTTTTCACCCTTGATTCAATCATTGCTTGGGTCGGAACAATTTTTGGCATTCTACATCAGCGGTGGAACCATTTCATCTTTGATGAGTCATTATTTTAAGGTGGCCAGCAAATCTCGTATTCCTTCCCTGGGTGCGTCAGGTGCACTTCTTGCAGTTTTAGCAGCTTGTTGTATTGAAAGACCAGAAGCTCGACTATCTATTTTGTTTTTACCGTTTTTTACTTTCACAGCTCAAACAGCATTGTATAGTATCATTGCATTAGATGTAACTGGAATTTTATTACGATGGAAGTTATTTGACCATGCTGGACATCTTGGTGGTACAATGTTTGGAAGCTGGTATACACTTTATGGTCACAAGTACATATGGGATAAAAGACCAAGCCTGGTTCGACATTGGCATGAAATGAGAAGCAAATGATGATTTTCATGTTTTTTAGTTAATAAGAATGTTATCAAGTATTTATAGTTAAGATTTAAATCACCATCTAAAATGATTATGCTTCAATATATTGTTATTTCCCTTTTAGGATACATCTACAATGATTGTAAATGCAAAACAAAATAAAGCAGTTCTTTTGTGGTGCTGCAAGTGTGTGCTATTTCTGTTGTCATTGCTTCTATATCATTGATTCTATATCAGAGAATTGAAATTTAATGACTTCATTTGACAATTCATTTTGAAACATCAACATAACATAACAGGACTGGTTACACTCATTTCGTTACACTTTTAACGATGTTGATTAGTTGATGTCACTTTCCACATATGGAAACAGTTTATTTAACTTTTAAATTGTTGAAATCGACATGTTGAATCCAATAAATTTAATTGAAAATCTGCCCGCTTAAAACTTGGTTCCATGATTGATTTAGTAGCAAAATCTGTAAACCAAAATATCCACACCTTATTGATGTAAAAGTGTTTTGGTGCTTTAGAACCTTCAAACCCAATATTCATACCTTAGTATTATATAATGTACTGTTTGGAAGACTTAATTTAAATATTTGTTTCTAATATCAATGGACACTCCCATCCTTGAAAATCGCACACAAAATTCTGTGTTCTCAAGTAGACTTTCCCATAAAGTATGTCAGAGCAGGCTTGACCTCATTTCTGATCTCAATAATTATTACATACACACGATAAAAAAATTTTGTAAGATAATTTCTCCCTGAGGTATTGTTTCCTTTTGTAAACGAAGCAATCATGCTTATTGCTCAACTTGAAAACAAGGTGAGACCTGCTCTGACGTAATTTACAGAAAGGTCTATCCATTTTTTTTTGCCTTTTCTATGCCATTTTTTTTTCTACTGTGTAGCCAAAGGAAACTATATTTTGGCAGAAGAAAGAATTTTTACACAAATGATTTTCATGTATATAAAGTTTTTAATCATTTAAATCTTTTGTATTCAACATGATCTGTCGACACATGCAATTGAAATCATTCTTCTAAATAAAACAAAAGATTGCTTAATTCTTAAGATACCTACTCCTCAAGAAAGGAAATTATCTTATTTGGAAATGAGTTTTTCTTTCTGGTTGCACTATATCCTTCTATATTATAATTATTGTAGTTTGCATTCTATCATCATTATTGAAGAATATTATTTTATTTCATTGTAGATTATTTCATTGAAATGACCTTATCTGTCTTTAATAAACCATTGAGAATCTGCTTGATATGAGTCTTATTTCTTTTCATTTTTTTGAAACCAAGTCTATGCGTAATAAGAAAGATGCAAAGTATTTACAAAAACTACAAATACTAAGGGATCGTCTCCAAATTATCACTAAGCTAATAATCGATTCGTTTATTAGCGAATTTAGCAATCAAAATGTTAAAATATCTCTTAATGTTATCTTGGTCTTTACACATTATAGGCTTGTTTACTTCAGGTGTATGATAAACAAAAGCTTCTTTTCTTTATATATTTCTGATTTGGGTAACTTATGGTTTTCTATAATCTCTACCTTAATAGAGAATGGAACCTTTGTTTATTTTTATGGATTTGGAGGCAGCACATGGAGACATCTTCTTTGGAGACATCATAGAAATTGCCGCTCAGGTTGATCCCAGGCGGTTACCAAATGAAGTCTTCCAAACGTTAGTGAACACAAAACAGAGTCTGACGTATTTCGGTAAAAAATTTTCCTTCATATCTGATTTCTTCTGAATGATTTTGCATTTCGTCATTCACATTTTCTATGACTGATTAATGATAATGTGGCCAAAGTCTTGTTTTTATATAAAAATTGTAAAACTTCTAAAAAATGTCATTTCGACATAAATGCCTTTTTACATTTTTACATGTTTCAGCAATACATGTATGCAAGTTGACCAAGGAGGATTTGAATGGTTGGCCATACTTTCCAGAATCATTTGATGAATTTATGAATTGGCTTCTAAAATCTACAAGGAAGTGTTGTCAGAAGTATTCTAAAGAGTTTTACCCTGGTAAATTGCAGTTTGTTATCTCAGGGTTTTTGCCTTAATTAAAACTATCTACCTGGGGCCGGTTGTTCAAAAGATGATTAAACCAGAATTAATCCAAGATTAAAACTGGGATTTACTTTAATCCCGAGATTAAGTGCGTTGTTCAAAACTTGATCCAGGATTAATGTACCCAGATTTAAATCCACCTTCCAAGGTGGATTAAACGCTAAACTCATGAATAATTTATACTCACTATAAAGCATTTGTAGAAAAAATGTGCCAAACATAAAATAAGATTTTGAATGCTAACTTTGTGCAAAGATTTTTACATAGTTTTTTACATAGTTTTATTAAGTGCAAGACATTTAATAGTTTCAAAGGGCATGCAGTAGTATATGGCCAACTTCGTAACATAAAATAAATGTAAAATTTAGAAATGCACGCTAAATTTCAAATAGAAAAACCTTAACAATGAAATGTTAATGTATGTAAATGCTAACGTTTATTTTGAAGAGATTTTATTATGTAAACAAAGCTTAGTTTAAACGTCAAGGTGTTCGATTTCGGAAGCCTCAACATTGTTATAAGGTTAAACGTGAAATAATCCTAGATTAGCTAATTGTAGCGTATTCCACATTTGAACAACAAGATTTAATCGCCCAATAAAGTAATCAGATTTTATATTAATCATCTTCTGAACAACTAGCCCCTGTATGCTTGTTCAACCACAGTGAAAATTAATTCCTTGTCGATCTTTTAGTAAAAGTAAGAAAGAGTGTTTCGTTTTTAGATATGTGAAATTATTGTTTTTCTGCTGAAAATGTTGATAATCAAAATTCTGTTGTTGTATTTATGTAAAGTTAGAGAATGACAGAAACTTTCACAACCAGTATGTCCATAATCTTTACTCATAATGCAATAGGACTTTTTACATAATAACAGTGTTGGTTGCCCATGGAGGTTTTGACAACGATTTCATGATGATTCAAAGTAACCTCAACAGAAATGAAATGAGTTTAGATGTTCTGTCACAGAATAACCTTGGATTTGCCGACACATATCTTCTTGCTCGGAAGGTATTTTAAACATGTTTTCCATGCAATCAGTACTAGAATGTTTTAATGAATAGATTGCAAAATTCTTGTTTCTTCTTGTGTTTTGTATTTTTGTATTGCATGTGTTTTTGTATTGTGTGTCTTATTTTACAAAATGCACTTGAATGCAACATCAGATTTTTAACTTTCTTTTTAGCTGAGAGATGAAGGTCTGAAGGGATTACAAGGCGTTCAACTTTCTATTGAGAAATTGTTTAAAACATATTTTCCTAATGGGAAACTTGAAGGTAAAGATAATTTTTAACGATATGTTTTAACAAAATGTTCGAACAGTTTTGCTTTTTCTAATTGATGGCAGAAAGCAAGTGAAATGGTTTAAAAAGTAAGTAATCCATAGTTGTCCTTGGGCTTTCATCTATAACAGTTACTTCTTGTGTGTCCCAACTTGCAACAGGGAAGTTGACTTTGCCACCAAAGAGGTGCATATGGCATTATAACTTGCGTGAAAGCCAGTGTGCAGTATGGCTCCAAATGGGCTGATATCCTGGTTTTGAAGACCATTGAAAGGGAATATCGAGATATGACACAACTGAGACTTCAACTCAGGTCTCAGTGGTTGCGATTGAAAGTACTATCTGCTCCACCATAGTAATTAAATAATTGGTTGTTTATGTTGACCTCACCAGGTTCCACCCATGATGTCATGGCCTCAGTCAAAATTGTCCCCAAGAGACTTGCTTACTGGTTAATATTTAATATCGTTAAAAACATTTTTCTAAATTTAATATTTTTACTGGTTGTTCAAAGTAGATCTGAAGGTTCATCTTATTTTGACAGGACAACACAGAGCCTTGCCAGATGTGAAATTCATGATCAAAATCTTCTTGGAAACACCACTTGAAGAACATTTTGATAAGATTTCAATAGCTGCCTTTAAAGAGAGGTGAAACCTTTATCTGCTTATTCTTCAATGGTCTTTGTTGGATTTTCAGATTGTGTTGGCAACTGGCTGGAATTTAATTTGATAATTGCTATCTGTTTGTGAATGTCTGTTATGTTAGCTTAAGTTTGTAGGATGAGAAATATATGATAGAATATTATTACATTCTTGTTTTCAATTCATTTCCATCTCTTTGAGACATTTTTTGAAGTACTTGCAAAGGCTTTTCGTCTTATTATGGCTAGTAGACATCGGTATTTTAAGCCTGTCAATATATAAGAGTTAAAGGAGTTGATTGATCGATGTTTTTGAGTATGGCCAGCATGCCATATTGCTATCGTTTTGAATTAGGAAATTTTAGATAAGATAAAAACTTTCATTTTATATATTCATGAAAACATTTTGTTGGTGCTAAATGTCCTTGGACCCTTTGGTACTGTTGTATACTTGTTTTTTAGGAACAACTATTATAATTCCAAGAATACATGTAAATTGGAGACCAAAATTCTGAATGGCAAGTAGTAATTTTTGTATGGGAACCCTCAGAATAATATTTCTTTTTATGTTTTCTTTCATGCTTTTATTCAGGTTAAGACATACGATTACTACCATGTTGTCTGCCTTTAAGAGCTTCTTTTACTTTTTTGCCCCTGAACCTTTTAACTGATGATAGAGAGCAAAATATAATACTTTTATGGACAGATATATGGATAGAGGGTTGTCAAAGATTATGTTGGTTCTGATGATGACTGTTTGTTAGTACAGTCGAATATACAGTACTAAGAAAGTTTTCTCGATTCACACATTCTTATTAAAACATTAAGCTTCTGGTTTTTGATAAAATTGATTGCCTGATTACGTTGATTGGTATACTCATACTTCTGTATTAGAGAATTTACCAAAAGGAATGGCCAAAATTACTCATGCAATGACTCTTCACAGACTTTTGCGTAATGGCTTGACCTTTCAACGGCTTCAAAGTACTTTTGAAAGTTCTGTGTCCTTCTTGGATTTCTACGATCAAATGAAACAAATTGGAATTGAACGAAAGGCATCCAAATCCATAGCAGCTCGTTTGTCTTCAATGGGATTGACGAGCCGTGGCGAAATCGATAACAATGAAGGTCATGTAAGTCCCGAAGTGCTTAGTGAAGACTGTTCCTCAGATGATATCGCATCTCAAATCTGTAAGAATGAAATTTATTTCCTCATTCTCGAAAAATGTGCAATTCATAATAGTTGATTTTTCAACCATATAATCATGTACATTGACTGCTTTTAGCTCTCAGTAAAGGACTGGTGTTACGATCAGATTCTGGTTATGAGTCCAGTGGGGACTTGTTCTATGTGATGTTTCTAGATGAATTCTTCTATCCACCTGAAAGTTATGAGTACACATTTGGTTCTTTTACTACTGTTGAGATACAGCGACTGGATGATGAAGTTTATAAACAGTTTGATGCGATGTATTATACAGACAAGGAAGGCCATTTTGACAAGTCTCTTTTGGTTGAAGGAGTGAGTGAGATGTTTACAGATCGAGAGAGATATCCCAATAAAGATGGAGAAAAACTGCAAAGAAATTATTCTGAGCATAAAAGTTCTCACAACAATAATGAGGACAACTGGGAAGATGAAGTATCACACAACTGTGTAGAGTTCACTTTGCCAACTGACAGAGGTGTACTTGCAAAAGTGGTACCTATTGGAATGACAATGAATGATCTGAATGGAAAAGTACTGCCACAGAAAGTGCCCCTGTTTACACATTTTGAGGAGGACGACAATGTGTTAAGGTCACGTCCGAAAGGTGGAATTCCATCATACACTGGAAAGTCTGGACGGAGGCATATGAGACGTCTCAAAAAAGAAAATCTTGCTGCTGTGAATAACCAAAATGTAAATAGTGCTTTGAATAACTCTTCATGCTTCACTGTGAAGCGAGAAAGTGGCGAAGTATTTGTGCTGGTGTAACAATTAGTGTTTGTAGGCTTTACGAAAAAAGTTATAGATATTCAGGAAAATTTGGTTGTATAAATTTAACTTGTGTCATTTTAAACAGAGATGTTTTCAAATATTTATTTTGGAAGAGACATTGTTATAAACTTGCTATTTATAAACACGTATTATTTATACAGATATTATAATATCAACAAAATACTATTGTGTTAAAAACTACAAACATAACAGAAAGGATGCTTCCTTTCAGCAATTACTAATTTGATGTGAAACTCTTAAAAAAAATGATTTCGATGGGACATGTATGAGTATAACTTAATAAGTGAGCATTCGACTATATGTTCTTTTATGTTGTTCTTATATCTGTACTGGAAGTTTAGAGTAAAAGGATATCAAGATTGAATTATAAACTGAATGTGTTTTGTTTATAATTACTGTTTTCCTTATATTGTTTTATTATAATTTGCAATAGGAATTTTCATCATAAATCCCTTCCATTAACTTTTCTGAAAGTGATGACCTCCTCAAACATTTGAACCCTATTACCACTTTTTACATTCATTTTCAGATTAGCTCATTATGCATCTACTAATCCTGCTTCGAATAATATGTAACACTTGGAATTTTCAAAAATTGCGCCTTTTGATCAGTCCATCAATACCTTTGCTGCTGTCTGATATTGTGAATAAAGTAACATTTAGTGATGAAAATAATTTGCCCGCTTCATTCCTAGCAACTTCCATATGTTTGCTTTCCCTTTTGGATTTGGTAGCATATATCCAATTAATCTTCATTAGTAAGGGTGGAATATCTTCTTGTTATCTTAAAAAGAAATGATAAAGAATAGGTTTATCTATGATATGTTAAATTTTTTTAAATATTGTGGGTGATTGCAGCTGTCATTGCTTGTTTTTTGAGAAAAATAATATTAAAAAAAAGACAACAGCAAGGTTGATAATGACATAGAACCAGCAGCTTATTAATTGAATGGCTGACCAAGACTTGCAAAAACCACGAAGTAAAGTAGATCGGAACTATCATGGTTATGAGTCGCCGTTTCCAGTTCCAATTGCCAGTCTAACTGGAAAGCCAGCCAGCAAGTCAAGATGGTATTTTTATTTTGGCCACTTGAAATCCAATCACGTGGGTGTATTTCATTATGGTGACTTAACATTCCTGTATCGTCTGGTAGGTGATTTATTTGCAAGTATTATGAACGATATCTACCAATGTTGTTGTTGTTTTCTATTGAAACTACTGCTTGTGTGAAATGAAGATAATAAAAAGGTGATGTCCTGGAGGCTGTCACAATGATGTTTATTTTTATATTAAGTTGTTGTAAAATAGGGGCTAATTTTAATTGACATTAAAATCCTCTTCAAAAATCAAAAAGCATGACATATACATCATTTCTTTGCAGGGTTTTTTTGGTAAGGGTATGCTGTCAAGAAGTCGTGCTCAATTTGAGATGTATAATGATGTGTTATTGGGAATAGATCGTGGGAGTCATCATTGCTTATGTGAGTTGTTAACATTTTTAGCATATTATGACACAATACTATAGATGCAATGAAAATACTGACATGTAAATGCAAGAATCATCAAGAAGTTTAAAGAATAGATTTTGTTTGATACTAAGGAAATTTCCATTTTGCAGCGATGGCACAACTCCATGGATATGCTGCATGTTACAAGGCTAACAAGTTCTATTGCCTCTTTTTCCATTGATATATTTTTTGGTTTTTGGATGCTCCTTATTACGTTAACCACTTTACACATAGTAGCTTATACCTGATGACTTCACAACATCAAAGTTTACAACATCAAACAGAGGAGACATTGTCTGCCAATTCGAATGTTTTGATAACCTTTTCCTATGTTTCAGTGTGAGTTTGTCATTAAACCAAGTAATACTCTTATAAGGTACCTATCAACAGAGGAGGACTGACCATATCTATAGACCTTAACTCTCTCATTTGAAAATGTTATTTTTGTCAGTAGAAGCAGAAGATAGAAAACATCAGATGGTGCAGGTGGAGAGGGAAAGGTAGACTTTTTCGTTGCTGTTGCAATTGGAAGATGATTTCCTAGCAAAAATTTGCATTTACATGGAGTAGTAGTTGTTAACTAAAATTCATGAAGACTTTCTTTTTGTATAGGTTGCGGCAACATTCCGTGTGGGCAGGAAATCAAACAGTAGCAGTTAGTACTTCAGTCCACTACCACTTACTATGGGACAGTTGAGAGATAGAATTTCTACAATTCAGCCATGTACATGTTTTATTTTATAAGCATGTAAAATTTTATTTTAAAAGTTTAAACCTAAACATGGCCTTTAGAAATCCTAGGATAAAAGGGTCCCATTGTTTAGTCTTGAACTCGTTTGGACTAAAAAATTACACAGCAGAAGAAAAAATAGTGTCTGAGTAAAATATCTGTCTCACAAGCAAGACACGATTCCCCAAGGCTGGGTAATATGCTTAGCATATGCTTAAGAAATTCCCAAATCTGAGCCTGAATGTGCTTATAAATTTCATGCTCATAAAAAAACCATGTATAACAGGATAACCTCATCAGTCCTGAACTGTGGTCCTGAGTAGGTGGTCTTAGGGTATTTAAAGCTAAGCTGAGTGGGTCAAGTCCCACATGGCATTATCCTTAGCTTGACTAAGCCAGGTTTTGAACCGGCAATCTTCTTCTCTGTAAGCTAGCATTCTACCACAGGGGCACACATTTTTTCACAGTTTCTGATATGTAGCCTTTCCCATTTTCATCACATCTTTAATGTGTTATTTAACTTTATTGAAACGAAAGCAATCAGTAAACATAGCTAATACTGCATGTTGGCTTTATTGTTTCTGCAGGAAGGTGTACAGATAGCTGGACAAGGTGAACATAACCAAGGTGGTTTTAATGAGCCATTACATGCAGAACCTACCACAGATAATAATGAAGATGGAGGTCGACTTCCCAACTTAATGATTGAAAATTATCCGAAGTTGACGGGGATGAAAAGTGTAGAACAGGACTGTAGCAAGATTCTTCCTGACACTAACCAGACTGGTGAGAAGAGAAAGTTGGGACTGGTAGGAAGTATTTTGTATTCTGTATTAATTTTGTATAAAAGTCTATGAGGAGGAGAGTTTTCTATAGGAATGGCAAGCAATATTACCTGCTGTTTCAATAAAAAAACACCCCTCTACAGAGACTCACTTTTTGTATTAATGGTTTGTCAATTGTAAAATTTACTTGAAAGTTTTCTGAACATGAGGTGTAGTGCAGGAGAAATTCATCCAATATTTCCTAATAAGGAAAACACAGAGCTCTAAAGTTGGATCTATGCTTACTCTGCACTGGAGGAAAATCTGAAATCTGATGATTAATTTAATATTTAATATATGAACCAATCAGGGAGAAGTATTCGTTCTGTTCCTGTTCGCTAAGATGGTAAAAGGGTTGCCCTAAAGTAACTTGAACATTTATCTTCGATTTGTAATATCTTTAAACAGAAATTTTTTATTCTTTTTCTTTGATAGAAGGAACCTGATAGCGAGAAGCTTATCAAACTTGAGGATCCATATAAAATTTATGAATACTTGCAGTTGACATTAGAAGAGGTAGTCTTGTTAATTGCTCACCATCAACCTGGTTATCTAGCCTCAATGTAGATGGATTTATATAGGGATGTCGGTTCATAATATTGAGTCCACCTTTCACTCATGTTGTGATCCATTTATTTTGTCCAGGCATTCTTCCTGAAGTATGGTTTTGGTTGCTTGGATGTTCAGGATGAACACAAGGTGAGCTTTTTATGGTTGAAGCTGTCACTAGTTAGTTATATGCCAATTGAGTATAAGCATCTGTCATAATGGTTAATAATTGATTTTTTTTTGGATAATGGTTACATCTGTATCGATCAACATTATTATTCATTCACGCACATACTTATTCATTGATCGATCGATTTAGCGCAGCATGTCAGTAAGCGAGATGTGGAAAGTTTTTGCAGACCTAAAAGTGAATTTTGTGGAAAGATATATAGCGTACCATCACTTTCGAAGCAAAGGTTGGGTAGTTCGCTTTGGAAATATTTATGGTGGTGATTTCCGTAAGTAAGTTAAATTTCATAGTTTTCACTTTTCAATTTTGAAGAAACCTTTTTTCGTTTACAAACTTTCCTATTCTTTTTTTCAGTTCTTTATAAAGATGGAATGCCGTTTTATCATGCCAGGTGAAGAGTTTTTTTTAAAGTTAATTATAGGTTTCTTGTTACCTGTTCCTTTGCATAGCTTTCCATCTTCTAAGAACCTGTTCCTTTGCTTAGCTTTCAATGGATTTTCCAGAAGTTGCACCAGTTGAAAAATCCTAAATCCGCCACTGTCCTTTTGCATTACTTTTCATCCTCTATGAACCTGTTCCTTTTGCATAGGTTTCCATCTTCTAAGAACCTGTTCCTTTTGCATAGGTTTCCATCCTCTATGAACCTGTTCCTTTTGCAGAGGTTTCCATCCTCAAAGAGCATTTCTTACGTCGAGTACCATACTTTTCATGCTTAAGCGTGTGTAGGTTTGTGCATCGCAATTAACTGATTTGTTGTAATGTTCTCAGTTATTCAGTAATTGTCCAGATGGTTGACGAGAACACATTATCACCAGCAAGGCAAACGGCATTCACCTGGAAACAACTTGTGACTGTTTCGCGCGTATGTGAAAAGGTGTCCAAGGTAAAACTCCAAGTGATTTTCTTTTTTACATCGATATCTTTGTTTCAATAACAAACAAACAAACAAACAAACAAACAAACAAACAAACAAACAAACAAACAAACAAACGTGAGGGAGAGTGAAGTAGATATTGTTAGCTAAAGCTGTGTCTACCGTATGTTTTAGGAAGTGTTGTTCTGCTATGTGGTTCGGCCATCAGGTATTGATTACATCTTTACTTGGCATTTTGTCGAGCGTTCAAGCAAACCTTTTGCTGTGGCTGTACCCAGTGGACAAAATCTTCAGTAAGTCTGTGTGGAGGAGTGTTAATTTATTGAAACAGCAGGTAATATTCTTGCCATTCTTATAGAAAACACTCCTCCTCATAGACTTTCTGAAGATTTTGCCCGCTGGGTAACTGATGAAGCCATGCAACGTTCTGTAAACTAAAGGTTGTTATAATTTCAGTTTTTTGAATCATTGATTCGTGCCTGTATATTTATTCGAATTTGTCTTCTAGACATGACCGATCATGAGATGAAATCAATCGCATCCATAAAGCGCTTCAAAGTAATTGTGAGTCATATCCTCAATAATGAGTTCGGCACGATTTCATAATCATCGGTTACGTTTACATAAAATGACGTAACGAAGATTCTATTGATCAATGTTGCGTTGGAATTCTCGTAAAGCACTTCGTAAATGTTTTGTTAGCTTGTTACGTTTTCCTTTGTTTAGGAAATGCTTCTGCGGCGATGGATTCCCGAGAAACATCGTGAAACCAAAACCTCCTAAACAGAATGTCAAGAAGTGAATAAGTGAATAAATCGACCTGCAGCACGTCGAAATGTTTGGTCAGTATTGATTCCGGAAAGTAATCGCCCATTTTAAAAAACGGGGAAAAAAGAACATTAATAATCCGTATTTTATCTGCCATGTTTTTGTTCCATATGTAAATGGTATCAGGAATCTGAGAAAGTATTTAATCTTTTCCTACTGTGTAATCATATTTTTTTGAGTGGAAATTTGTTATTTCATTCAAAGGAATAACGTATCTACAAATTTTACATATAATCACATACGATCGGATTTTTTGTTATGAAATGGGGCCTGTGGTATGCATGCGTATAATAGCAGTACTACTATTATACTATATATAATTGATTCATGCATCAAAACTCTTAATCGTATATGTGAATTAATTTTTGTGTGGATTTAACTATGAAAAAAAAGTCAACTGACGTGCATATAAAAAAATGAAAACAATAGACAATAATATGTTACCACAAAAAATGTCCTCAGTGTGAAGGTTTATCCAATTTCAAATCATGATGGGACAAAGTCTAAGTAAGCGCTGATCTTCAAGCTGTAAGGCTCTTGTTTTAAATTAACTTTGACCTTTAAAATGAAGGTTTTTAACTCAACTTCTTATACGCGGAGAAATAGGGTATTTAAATGTTGGCAGTGTGATTAGCATGTAATCGCACGTTGGCCACTCGTGCAATTATCGATAAATTTGTATTCGTTATTTCTGGGCAAAAAATTGCATTTTCCTATGTTGATACCTAGGGTGATTAAAATAAGCCGAAGAAACATTCATATCACGATATATAGAACTTATCTACTCAGTGCGAGAAATATTCTCACTGACCTCAGCATCAAAATTCACTGAGCCTCACTGCACTGCGCACTGCATCTAATATTTCTGTTCACATACTGTTTATTTAACAATTTCAGATCATCAAAATTTCATTTCATTTGTTTGGGTTTTGGAGTATCTCCTTCCTCCATACCACGTTTCTATTTTCTAGCTTTTACTGAAACGTTTGTTGATCTGGAATACACCATACCCGAATTCACGTTTAGGTGTCTCGTCCTGACTCAGTTGCCATATACGGGCCTCGTATTGATGCGTTACATTGTTTCACGGTAATTATTTAGCTATACTAGCAGCCAAGGCGGCATCGGTCGCCGCCCACGTCCGTTTTCATGCGGAATATTATTGTACGCACGCGCAGTCTGGACTTTTAATAAAGGCGTTTTCGTGGAACTAACGAGAAATGCTCCTTGCATGTGGTTCATGTCATCAAAAGAAAATAATTTTTGCTGTTTTCAGCATAATCTATAACCGCTGACCTATTGGCATCGAAGGCTCAATACTTATGACGCACAAAATAGTCCAGACGAACATGATACACAAACTGGAAATGGATATTGGGTGATCCAACGGGGTCACTTTTGTGAGTGGCATTTCAAGTGCATATCGAAAATAATTTGATATCGATATGTTATAAGTTTTTCATACATAAAAGCTTTCATAATAAAAGAGCATAAGCCTCAAGCTTTTCGAAAATGATATATTCAAAGACCTAAAAATGTTTTTAATATCAATTTGGATTCGTTGGAATATGTGAAAAGAGCCTATTCCTTTTCCTCCACTCCATCCTTCTGCATACCTTACTTATTGCAACAAGATGTTGAATGATGACACTATCCTTGTTGAACATGGATTGACTCGATGTTATGTTCTTTCACCGTATAACAATTGGGAATTCCAAAGAAAAGGCATCCTGCAGGCAGTAGTTATTTCTCAAAAGTGGTGCAATAATATTGTGCTGAAGGATGATGCTTTCACCTTTTTCATTCAAGGAAAAACGGTCCTATTTCCTTTTGGCACCCGCCCCTATTTTTGCGCTACAATTCATTCCAAATGACCAAAGGAATTTGGTCAAAAGTCAAAATAACTTTCAAAAACCAGGTATATATTTCTTGAATTGAAATATGATCTCAGTTTGTTGTTGGGGTAAAGAGGAAATTCCGACGATATCTTAACGAAAACATCCATTATATTTTTTTTTACATCAGCGCAACAAAGATGTTGACGTCAAGGAATTGCTCTTTTTTACTCACCTCAACAACAGCTTTACTGACGGTATGACTATTACGCGGAATATGCAAGAGCCACTAGAATCGCCCAGAGCCAGCCGGAGATTTTCTGCAATGCATGAAGATGTGGTGACAGAATACTTTAATCGCAAGACTAAAGGAACAGCAGGGTCATACCGGAACAAAAGTGAACGCAGTAAGTTGACTTCTCTGGAATTAAGAGTGAAAAGTGTTATCGACCATGGTTATAAAACACCAGCAGTACGTAGCACCGAGAAGTTAATACACAAACAAGCTTGTGACTGTAAGAAAATGTATGGATAAAGCTATTTGCGAAAATTTTCACAATTATTTCGAAATCAACATCTATTCCATTGGTACACGAAATAATGGAAATATGTTGAAACTACCACGAGTGAAGCTACAATATGGCAAAAATTCTTTATATTTTTCCGGTGCATAATGATCTTCCACTAAAAATAAGAAATAAATTGTCATTTGAAGAATATAAGAAAAAATTAGATCAACATTTAGATCAATCAGTTTTTAGTCAGCGCGGAAAGCAGCTGATCTTTCATTACCGTCCGTCCGTCCGTAATTCCAAGATTTTTTGTACACAGTTGTAGGCTGATTCCGCAAAACATTGGAATAGAGGCTATCCACAAACCGTGGTTAATGTATGAATGATACACTACAACTTATATAAAGTAATTTAATTATTTTGAGTGCGGCCTAAAATACAGAATACGTGCAATCCTAATTTGTCTTACAGAGAACGACACAGCACTCAAGGTTAGAAAATTCATACTGCTTTTTTTTATAATGACATTGATTTTGTGAGAAACTGTTCGATCCCATTTTCGATTTTTATTCCCTCCTCTTCTGTCCCTCCTCTCCCCTTTTTGTGGCCTTTTAAGTGTGTGACACACTTAAAATTTCACAAATTCCCTGTTGATGAAAATACAAAAATACACAAAATATTTTCTGGGTGTCTAAAAACAGGTAGCTATATGGCGTTCTCTCATCTATATAAATTCACTTCACACCCACACCACACACATAGTATGGAGCAGAGAGAGACCCTGGTTGTAGTGGCAGTTTCTGTACTTTCAAAAATTGTTGGGTAGGATGGGTGTCCAGTCTTGTGTTAACCTAAGACTTGTTTACTTTCCTAATTTTATTTTAAAAACAAAAAAAAACATGAATGAAAATTTAGATAGTGGATAATGATGGTTGTTGGGGGGTGACAAAAATTAAACTTAAATACCAGCACCCCTATACACAATTTGGACTAATATTAACAGTCAAATAAATTAAAGAAAATAATTGATATTGATATGAAACTTGATATTGGGTAATCCCTTTCCCGTAAAGGAGCGTTATCTTTTTTTTTCTTTTAAGGTTCTTGTTGTTTTGACTATATTGGTGTATTAACCGATTCGTTTATGCACTAAAAATTCTATTTTTTCCTAATGCACTCTTTTAAATTTCACCAAAAATATGACACTGTGATGGAGTTTCTATTGAACTTGTCAGAGCAAATCCGAGAATAAAAGACTTTTTATCATTTTATTTTGATAAAAATGATCCAAAAGAAAGAAAGAAACTTTACATTTCCACTTAAGATTGTTAGCTTTCCCTATCAAATCGTGTTGGAGACAATGACTTCATGTAGCAGACTTTACAAATCTTTTGCATTTTTATGTAAAAATTCATTCCTTCACAGGTGCGTCAATTTCTTTCAGACTTTACTGTATATATACCAAGGAAAGAAAATTTCAATGAGAAAAAATGGATTTCACGTATTCATAAAATTAAATTCTTGTGAAAGGAAAGAATACTTTTTGCCTCAATGTCTGTCAACATATGCATGGTAATATTTAATTTTTATAAAATATGAAGACTAATTATTTGCGAAACTAACTCCTGGGAAAAGTTTACTTTATATCAATTCGCAAAATTAAATTTGCACGAAAACTGCTACTATGGATCAGACTATCGACCTGTAATGGTTCCAAAGAATGATTCATTATGATTCATTTTTGCAGGACAAGATAAACGTTCAAGGAGTGAACTGCAACTAAGCCGAATATTCCTACGACACTTCCTTTTGACCTCAAATTTGTGAATTTTTGCCCATTAACTTTTGGGAGATTATCAAAATATGGGATATTGCAGAATTTCTTTTTAAATTAATGAAATTTCTAAAAATACTTGTGAGAATTAGTTAGAAATTCATCACTAGTGGATCTGAGATTGTATAACAGTTATATAATTTATTTTTTAGGTCCTTTGTTGGTGGCATCATCTATGGTATTATCTCGTATCTGCTGCCAGAACTTCTCCTCAAAACTTGACCTTGTCAGAATTACCTGGACTTGTCCAAAGTCTTTGAACTTCTTATCGGCCTTATCTGAACTTGACCAGATTTTTTACTTTAAGATATTTCCAAAAAAATGATTTCCATTGCTCAATACTGCATAGCTATCTTCGTCACATGAGAAGTATATATTCTTCAGTTGTCTTCATATATTCTTCAGTTTTTTACTTTGGCACATATTTTGTCACATTGTACACGTTTTTTTTTTTATAAGCAACTGCATTTTTGGGTTCAGCCTGGGGTTGCTAAGGCCTTTTTGCAATTTCAGCTTCAAAGTTGCTTAATGGTTGCTTCATCTGTACAAATTTCAGCCTTAGTTGCTTACGAGTTGCTTGTTGTGTTTAATATTTCAGCCTTAGTTGCTAACGGGTTGCTTGATGAAACATGAAATGTTATATACTTCCTTATGCCCCCGTTTTCACTTGGAAACTTTTCTTCATACAATTTATAGCCCTTGTGTAGCCGAAGATAAGTAGAAGAAGATAAATACTTCACAGTGTTTCTTGATTTTGGATAAAAAGTCTTTCGAATGTTAATGAAAATAGTCTTTCTGTCCCCTTCTTGTGGAAGACTGATCTAAGTGGTTGCTAAGTGTGTAGTAGAATTCAGCCTAAGTTGCTTACCACTCTGCCAAAACTCAGCCTAGGCAGTTGCTTAGCAGTTGCTTAATTTTTGAGCATATTTCAGCCTCAGTTTTGTAGCAACCAGTTGCTTATAAAAAAAACAACGTGTACTTAACATTTTTTTTATAATAGATTGAGTTCATAATACATGAACAATTGTATTCAATACTCCAGTATAAGGACTTCAGGTTGAAAATCTACAGTTATAAAGGATATCAAATTCGGAATAGAATGTAGTTCTTGTCGCCGCAGAAGAAAGGTTGTGAAATTTAGTAAATACACGCGGAATGTTATCTGTGTTATAAGTGTTATAGTGTACTACTTTTCTGGTATCCCCAACTGCACTGACCTTCAGGCCCCAGGGCGTCTTGTTTTATTTAAAGAAATGTTTTGCATCAGGCTGAAATATTCAAAATATGTCAAAAATTGAAAAACTGTCATCTATGCCATCTCTTGTAAACAAACACGGATATCATACAGTTCATCTACCAATTTCAGTTCATCAAAACTTCATGGTGAAAACCTTGTTAAATTGGTTTGGGTCATGTCTCGTTCTTTCAAACGTTTTTATAAACTTATAAATTTTTATAAATTTGTACACATCTGCAATGTTTATATATGTTTTGTGGTAAGCATCAGAAAAAGACTGAAATTAGATGTCATATGTGGAGGAGATTTGAAAGGATCATAACATTGTACTCTCCCACATTTTTCTTATTCCGGTATTCTTATTTTGTAACTCAGCAATCGTCTTTTTATCATTGAAAAGGAAAGATGAAAATATTGATGTAATCACAGCATCAACACATTATCCACGTCAAAAGTATAAAAACTCGTATTGTATAGATATCATTAGCATACCGGAAAAATAGACCCTGAGTTCGAGGTTGGAAACCACGATCTAAGTAATAAACCTATGCTATGAAGATACTCCAATCAATACACCTTCCCCGAATTTCTGTTTAAACGCCGTGTTTTGGTCTAGTAAGTACATCCAAAACCCTCGTTTTAAATATCAAAATGGCCTCTAACTATTCTAATGAAGTTAAAACATAATTGAAAAAAGGAAATTTAACAACACGAGACTGAATGTATTGATTCGGTTATAAGACGGCCTTTAAACACGACATGTAAACACGGATGTAAACACGGCATGTAAACCAAAAAAGTTTATTACCTGTTTTCTTTGTGTAAAGTGGCGAGTTCCAAATAAGAGCATTTTTCTTTCTTTTTGTTTATGTGGCGCAATGCTTAACGCGACCTGGGCGTTTGATCTATAAATCTGATTATTTTTCTGGGCGTTTATTTGAAAAGTTTTCTTTAAATTGCTAGAAATGACATAGCTGTTAGGTATCTGTGTACTTACAAAATTCACAAGTTAAGGAGAGAGAATCAGACTGGGCGTTCGATTTGAAAGGGTGTTTATTCGCTTTTTAAGAAATTGGGTTATTTTTAGTTTTAGGGCGTTTGTTTAGTCGATTTCTTAGTCAGTTAGCGCAAGTTCTTCTTTAAGTTCTTCCCAGAACGACCCTTTTCACTCTCTCCTAATCTCGATACCAGGTCTACTTCTCTCTTAATATGAATATAAAGTGAGGGAAAAAACCCTGGGAAATCGATGGATGTGGAGGACTCCCTTCAAGACAATTCTCCACCGCACAATGACACAAATTTATTACTCGCCGTTTCCATAAAAACTCTTGTATTGCTTTAAAAATGGAGACAAATACGTCATTGTATTTTGACCAAATTGAAAAATCTTGTCCTTATTTTATACGAAGGTTTCGAAAAGGACAAGATTTCTCGTCTGACAAAAGTGACGAAAAAGTCTTAGGCATCACGCGCGCAAGAAACAAAAATTAGACCGACGAAAAATTTTGTCCGACAAGGTCTTTTCTTCCGTAACAATCGTTCTGAGAAACATCCATAAACAAACGTAATGGTCTCACTTGCCCCTTGAATTTTACAAATGGTGGCAATGCAACTTTAATGTTATGGGAAGCCATGCTAATGCGCGCATTTTGAACTACAGGAATATGGCAACAAAAAAGAAGTATGTTTCCAACTGGTTGCACGAAAATATTCTATTTAAACATTTTTCTGTAAGCATAGGAAATATATTCTCTTTAAGTAGATGAAATCAAGTTATGCAAATGACAGAGAAAGGCTTTCAATAATTTTCCAAGGATGTAGAACGGAATGTGGATGATATTATGTGTGCATATTGTTATTTTGTTGAACGCCGCAAGCTTTCAGTTGTTATAGCTAGGGTATATAGAGAGAAGATAGCTACATAATATAAAGAAATACAAAACTAGAGAGTATTGAGAGAGTTTCACACTGGACAGATTTTCGTGGTTTGGGTTAATTTGATAAGTTCTTGGTGAGCGGAGAAGGCTATTATTATATCACACAGAGTAATACTTTTATGGTGTGAAAAGTACACAAACTTACTTTGTTCAGTCTCCCAATCTGGATTTTAGTTCGATGGCAAAAAAACTAAATTTCTGCCAATGCTCCATTTGAAGGTGTAATTTAGTTTGAATAAGGGGTTATGTTTCTGACTTGTAAGAGTTTGACCTGTTGACAACAACAGTATTGTTGTCAGTAGTAATAAAATTGTAAGGTGTAATTGTTTCTTTAGTATCTGTATAAAAATAATATCTAAGCCTAGAGGAAATGGTAAAAACTTGATGATGATATTGTCATGAGTGATAGTTATGATGGACAAGAATATCAACCAGTACAGGTTTGTTGTAGAACTTTAATGTTGAATTTGTTTAAATTCATCATATATTTAGCCTGTATGAAGTCTTTTAGCATGGATTTTTAAAACCCCTGTTACTTTCCTAATTTTTGTTGAAATTCTTTGGTTATTGGCCAAGTTGAGGATCTCAATTCTCTGTCTGATATATAATTTTTTTTAAGAAAAATTAAAAAAATTAGTGAAATTCAAAGCAGTGAAATTTAAAGATTCTCAATTAATATCGAGTCACATTTTCACAAATTTGCTGAAATTTCCATATGATTTTCCTGCTGTTGTAATCAGGACCTGTTTATCTAAAACTAAATTTTTAGTTTTATTTTACTAACTTAGGGATTGTCTCCAAACTATTGTCAAAATTCAAATTCATCTATAAAATAATCGTCTACAAAGTCACACATATTTAGATGAAAAATTTAATAACAAAAAAATTGGTAAAATTATTGTGACACCATGGGAATAGTAACACAGATTATCAAGGCCACTTATAAATGTTTTTTTAAATTCTTTTATTTACTTGCATTTCTTTTAGGCAAAGTTCTGTGCATCGCTTTTATGGTTTGTATGCAAAGTAAGCGAAAATGGAAATACAGCAGACATACCTGCTGAAATTACTAGCCCTTTCGTCATAACAGTTACAGTAAGTCTGTTTTCTTGTGTTTCACTTATTTATTTTGCATTGGATAATTTTAAAGCTATCATGGCCCAACTACCAAATTTTGCACCATTTGACATACAAAGAACAACTTTTATGTGGTGCTAGATGTTAGAGCAACCATCTCGGATATGTGATTATTCAAGTGTTGGCCATTGTTTTAAAGGGTAGATTAGGGCTTTCTATAAAATATTAAAAATATTGGCAAAATTGACAAAATGCAGTTTATTAGCCCTCCTTAAACCTTTTGTATTTGTTTACTTTTTAATATTATTGCACCCTCCACTTTCAATCGACTTGTCATCAGATCATGTGATTCGGCCAGAATAAATAAAAATAAATACATGATCTGGAAAATTAAAAATATAAATCACATGATAAAAACAGTTCTGTTTTAATTTTCGATATAATAAAATATTATAGAGCTCTGCAATAGAGAATTGTTTTAAGGAGGTGGTCTCTATGGGGTATTGAAGTATCGAATAGTCATATTACGTTATGATTTCTTGTATTTTCTTCTGATGAATTTAATGTTCAGGATGCATTGGTTGTCCGTCCAGCTGTTGCAGATTACCTTTCCTCTGGAAAAATGTATCTTGCCTTTGGAAACATTCTATTCAAGCATGAAGTAGACACATTATGGGATTTAATCCAAATGATGTCTAATCGTGGTGTTTTTGTAATGGACGAGAAAGAAGAAGCTGTCACTGATTTGGATTTAATGGAAAAGTTTCCATTTAATATGGTGTGTATGGTAGATATTGAATAAATAAACCAAGGCTTCTTCTGTATTTACTGATTTGCTTTGTTAAATCACCATAGTTGTTTTAACAAGATACTGACTAGTGCATCAGTACTGAACAGTAAGGTTGATAGTAGAGGTCGATCTCGCTTAGATTGAGCTTTATTACCTGGTCAAAACACCTTATTAGTGTTTCAAAAGTATTTATTGACGACATGTTCGTACATAAATTTCATTTTTAATAGTGGAAACAGGGCGTTAATAATTCAACATTAGAACTCTTCAAAAATTGATATTATATTAGCTGCCCGGGTAAAACATTTTTAACCATTCAATTCCCATTAAGTTGCAGTCTACAGTACAGCCCAAAAGAAACTTTACGTGGACGCATAAGATAATTAGTTTTCACAAAGAATCAGTGTCTTTTGAACATAATTTTCATGTTCAGTTCTATCACATGTCTAAAAACAAACTGTGTAGAATACAAAAGAATTTTAAATTACTTCATATAACATAAATCTGTGCACGAAAATCTTTTTTGTTTCCATGTAAAAATTCATTCCTTCGCAGACATGTTAAGTTTCTTTTGGCTGTGCTTTATCCGGGCATATTAGAAAAAGAACTCGTGAATAAAAAACCCTTGTCCACATGTCACTACTTCTGGAATAATCTTAATAATCTTTCGAGATATAAACCTTAATAAAATAACTGAAGCAAAAATATAATCATACCTCCTTGTCTCTTTGTAAGATACAATATTAAAAGTTACTTTTAACAACTTTTAACTAATCTAACATTCCCATACATTTTTGACCTTTCTTCCATCATCAGCAAATGGAAGTAAACATTTGAGACAATGCAAGGGTTTCCCCCTATACAGATATGTGTACAGATACGGAAATTGTTGTCCCATTTATCTTTTAAACAAATTTGACATTTTATTGTTTTTTAGCTTAGGACTCGTGACCAGGGCTTAAAACTCTTATTGTTATTAATATGTAAGAAGTTCAATCATTTTTAGGAGAATGACTATAACAATTATGTTTTCTTAGCTTGAAGTTTGAACATCACATTGCTTGGAAAGTTTTAGTATTGTTTTGTTTACATTTGAAGCTACCGTTTGTAGCAGGCAGTATCAATCTGTAATAACTGGTTACTCAGCAAATTCATCCATTTCCCGTAATAACTCCTTTCGTAATAATAGAGATTACAGAAGATGTAAAAATAAAGGAGTTTTGTAGGAGAAAAACAATCTTTTTTGGAATCTTGTAAATTTTCATTGCATAAAATTTTATTTATGTATATATCAACCCATCTATCCTAATATCTATCTATAGTCCTTTTTAAAACAAAATACGATAAACCGCTTAAAAATGAAATTGAGTTTCAAGCATTTTCTTACAGCGAATCGGATAATAAATTCATAAATTCATTATAAACACCTGTTTATTTTCTACTTGGACAAGTGGGATATTATTTCTTATTATTCTTCCTGTGAAACCTCTTCCAGTTCTCTGAGATACTGTGATTAATGAGAGTTCTCTAATCCAATAGCAAATTTGCCCACTTGAATTGACAGTAATTGCTCAATTTAAAAAATACTTTAGACTTTCTCTCATGGAGGGCATTGATGCACATTATCATTTTAATTGGCTTGAGTTGGGCGGGGATTTAATCAACAACCTTTCGGACTGGAAGTGAGCTCTTCACAAGGTTACCAGTTACCAAGACTCCACATGTTTATTTATCGTATACTAAATACTCATGTTTTCTTTTAGCATTCTCACCTTGCGTTAATGGACGCCATCATGTTGATGTATGTTGATGCCATGGTAACTGTACAAGATGTAGTTAGTGTAGTCAGGTATGTCCAAAATTTAAAAAGAAGATTAAACAAAGTTATTCAATGTATTTTTCCAGGGTAATAAATAATATTAAGAGAAAAATATTTGGTTTCAAAAGTTGATGGGAGACTATTATTCTGCTTGGTTATAGAGAAATTTCTTTTATTTATTTTTCACTTGTAAAATCATCATTTCATTGAAAAATTTTTGATCCATTCAACTTCGCATCTAGACCCAAAATGATGGCGGTCAAATGCTATGGGCGCCCAAAAAAATGACCAAGAAAAAAAAATTTGTTGTTTCATAAATTTCTTCTTGTTGGCCATAATCCAGTTGGCAGCCTTCAGTATTTAGACTGAACATATATTGTTTATAGTTGGTACAAACTGTTGTATCTAAAAAATAAACATCAACAAACTCTCAATCGATTGAAGTACTTAATGTTTTTATATTTACTACAAATCATTTGCGGAGGAGAGTTTTACGTATCAGTCTTCCCCGTTTATATTTCACTGAAAGCGGGAAAAGCACTGGCAGAGATGCCGAAATCGTGTTTGCAAGCGCTTGTTTACTGAATTGATTTTTTGATTTTAAAACAATAATGATAATCCAGAGGGGTATTTCAATTAACTCTCATATTCTCCTTCGTATATGTAGGTATTTTCATTTTCAAGAAGATTATGCAATCATTGCGAAGGTTAATTTCCAATATAACTTAGTTTCTCTTCTGTTGTGCCTTGTCAGAAAAATCAGAAACCTTTTTTTAATCAGAAACTTTTGGTTGTAAATAATAATCTTTCTAAAGATTAATCAGAAAAAACTATTCCACACTCTTTTTTTCTTATAACTTGTATAAGATAGATTCTTTAGACACTTTATATATCTGCTTCCTTATTAGAAAAAATCAAACGTTATCGTGTTAAAGCTTTCCTACAGTGAAAAATAAAATAATCCTAAAATGGGACAAAAATTAATCTAGAAATAGAATTTTATGTTTATTTATTTGCCTGTTTCTTTTATCTTCTGCAAGTTAGAAGGAGGCAAGAGCACTAAATCTTTCTAAATTTTTGTTTAAATCCAAGCAATTTACTACTGTGGTGTAATAACATACAATAACATGTGTAATGTACTTTATAACATTTCGTGTTGTTGAGTGTGTTTTTCCACTCATACGAAAGCCAAATGTGGTACAATTTTGCTGAATTTGCACTTATAGCCAAAAAACAAAAACTTTCTGGTGGCTTCGCTCCCGATTCCCCATCAGACCCCCAGGTGTTTTAAGCGCGCCTTCCGCATGCTCTAAAGGCCTACGCCCTTTATTCTTAATTTCAAATAAAAAAACCCAACACAAAACAATGTCCCCAAATTACTTCTGGATGCGACACTGGCATTATATATTAACAACATAAGGAATTTGCTTTTTTCGTTTTTGGGGACACTTTTCCATAATACAGATTATCTCCCTAATCATTCCGCAGTTTCATATGTATTTACCATAATTTTGTTCCTACTTATTTTGCTCTCCTTAAGTTTAAGCTAAATATGTGTCAAGCACTTTAGGACTTATAAGTTTTTGTATGCTTTCAGACGTTTTTCGACTTTCAATGCATCAAAAGAGCTGCCATTTGATCTGGAAGATGCTTTCTTGTTGTGGTTGAACAAAATCAACCAATCCAACATTATTAACCATGCCAAACATATTCCACAAACCACCAACGAAAAAATACGCCTCAAGAAAAATCAGTTGGTTGAAAAGAATGTTTTCCCTATGGTTAATGAGTTGATGGATTGTCCGAATGACTGCAAAGCATTCCTATCCATTGTGCTTTACTATATGCCACACCTGTTGAATTTTAACGGTAAGGTGATTGTGTTTTTTCACGGTCTATAAAGTAAGAGTGATAGCTATGAAAAAGTTTACCTTTCAAGTCATCGTTGTCACGCCATAATTGCTTGCCATGTTTTTGGACCTGCAAAATACCCTGGAAATGTTTCAAATTTATCAAATTTTCTGACAGAGCTGGATTTTTACCGCTGCAAAATCATACTAATTACAGCCAAATAGTTTTATAGTCACTTCTAAGATATTTTTATTTTTGTTTTTTGACAGGAATCAAAATGTCATCATTGCTTTCACAGGAAGACAAGATATATAACATTGAGTTATTCCGCAGTTTATGTGCAGAACATATTTGCACCTCAGTTTTTGCATTACGAGTTGAAGACTTTTTTTACGCTGGTGAAGATCTGAAAACAAACGTTTTGACATTATTATGCGAAGTGTTTTACGAACTAGAGTTATCAAAAACATCTATGCAAAGAACTTCTGTAAACTATCAGCAAAGTGATAGGACAGGAGTTAATAATAACCACGTTCATATTGAAGAGAATAACCAACCAAAGCAAGACAACCTACGTGGAAGTGCTAACAATGATCCTGTTGTGTCAGAGAACAGCCGCTCTAAATTGAAAAATCGTCAGCATCAACCTTTGCTCTCCAAACGGTCACGAAAACAATTTGCAAAGTTTGAAGCAGAGTTGAGTGATGATATTGTGAAGCCATCAGGTAATAACGATAATATTCCCATATTTGTCAATCGCCTTGTCATCCCAGTGGGCAAAATCTTAAAAATGTCTCTGTGGAGGAGTATTTTTTTTTACTGAAACATAGGCGATATTGCTTGTCATTCCTATAGAAAACACGCCATAGACTTTTTGAAGAAATTCTGGAAATTTTTGTGCCCCTTCTATTTCGGCGTAGGAGAACCTTGTGAAAAAATTAGGGTCCACAAATAAAGCCCTATCTCACACTTTCGGGTGCACCAAAATCAAAGGTGAGCAAAACTGAAATAATGGATGTTTATGTATCTATATTCATTTTTAAGATTACAAAATTCACACTTTCTTTTAATATCAAAGATAAAAAACTATTAATTTTTGATGAATATCTGAACTTGTTGCAATCTTTCAATCACTGTAAAATCAACCAAAAGCATTAAAATAAGAAAATAGAATATAGAAGAAAATAAAATAATAAAAATTGTGTGGAAATTTAAGAATGGAAAAATAGGATAAGAATGAGAGGTACTTCCTTTTATAAATGTTGATTTGTATAGTTAAATAAATATATGGGCGAAAAGATAAAAACGTTCCGAGTAGTATGTCATCTCTTATCCAAAGAAAAGCCTTACAATTTGGCAAGGCAAAGTTTAAGGCCTGTGTATCATCTTCTAAGATATTGTAATGATGCTGGTGGGTTCTTTATTTACATGTGTTTGTTTATATTAGTGAATCATCATATGATTTCAGCATTCGGGAAATACGAAAGGAACGTGACACATGCTTGGACTCCTGATACTCAACTAAACGAAGATTCTAAAACGAAATTGAAATCCAAGATCTCGTTAGAATTCCGGTTTGTAGTTTTTATATTTTTTTGCGTTTTTTTAGTTGGAGGAACAATATGGAAGAGTTTTATGAGAAATATTTAAGTCTGCAAGTTTTTTATAATCATTACATCTTTGAGACTACTTGTGGTATTTGGCATTGAATTGACGTTGCTATTTCAGCAGTAAAACTGATCATTCTCATTTCTTTTAAAAGAGTTTAGAAGTTGAGCAACTTGAATACACTACATAACTAGTTGGTTTTTACAAAGTAAGGTTTAGATTGGGACTTGAGACTATTGACTCATTGTTGAGTGAAAAAATGAATAGATGGGTGTATGATTGAAGAGAGGCTTAAATCTATTGTCACACCTCCCAGTTATCCATGATGAAAATGGATGGAGCAGAAAACTTAGTCATGAGGCAATCTATAATGAGTATTTCTATCAAAACCTCGAGGATCTCCACACCCATCACTACCCATCTCTTTACAAAGTACAGATCTGAAAAAGTGTTTATAAGAAGGGGTTGTTATTTTTACAGATGTTTTTGATTTTCACAAAGGGATAGCTTGTGTTTATTGGAGGGGAGGAAGGTGATGGTGATTTGAAGGATTTAAGTTTAATAAATACCTCTATGTTTTCCTGAAGATGTTCTATGCCAATTTTATATTTGTTTATTTCTGTTTCTTTAGACCTGATGGAACTTCAAATCTCTTTTCTACCCATTCACCCGATTCCAGTTCTTTTCACAACAAACCAGAAACAGGCATGTCATATTCTTATGATTTCAGTTTGCTTTAAGTGTGGTCTTCGAATTAGGGAAGAAATATAAATGGCTTTTGCAATAACTAAAGAAGAACGCTGGGCTTTTCCATTGTTTTTTTCATCGATTATAAATGAGAACTTTCAAGTACACTTGTTGAATGTTTAGCTTTTGAAACGACGTAATAATAGTTAGATGTTATTATTTTATATTTTAATTCAAAAATTGTTCTCATATCGAAGGATTCATATGTTTAAGTGTATTCAACCATGATAAGGTTTAATTTAATTCCCTTTCCACTGTTGTGATACAGGGTCCATGCCACACCCTCATAGGAGTTGGACGGCTAATGCTATTTATCCAACCTTACCATCAGCTGGACAAACTAATCAGAATTACCACACCACTGTAGATTTGTCTTACCCACCCAGTAATAGAAACATGTATCAACCCATACATACATTCAATTATCCACAACAACATAGCTACCCGTCACAGTCCTATTCCATACCACCACCTGTCAGCACATTAAATTACTCCGATGGAGTGCAGGTTGTCGAAAATGTTAAGTCGACTAATGAAGAAGTACAGATGACATCAATGTTTCACTCAAATAGTTTGGTAGGTCAGCTACCATCTTATAACACTGATGGCTCAGTGAACAGTGATGATGACGTATACACCACTCCTGTTGGATTTTCTCATGCGACTCTGGTAAGCAATCAAGATCTGAAGGATCTAGACGAGGACGCCTTATCGACTATTACTGAAGGCACCGAGCCTGACGCTCCCTCGCTGTATTCTTTCCATTCATCCTCTTCGGCTGCTTCTACGAAATGCAATTCTGAGGAGGAGCACGAACATAACGTGAACCCTGGGTTTCTCATAGACGATTTCCATGCTGGTGTCGCTCATTCGAACGCTGTTGTTGATGATGAAAGAAAACGTGGATCAATGTCCGACGAAACAACTGACGGTAACAGAACTTTAGTTGAAGGAGAAGGTATGCAATCAACCGATAATAAAGGTAACGCTGTGCGGACATCTCAGCACGATACGAGTGCAAGCTTTGCGAATGAGAATGACAACAGTCATGTTCGAGGTAGTTATACTGTTAATCGTGGAACGCTTGAGTCAGCATTGGCTACTGGTTTGCCTATCATAACGAATAGCATAAAAAGATCGTTTGATGAAAAGTTACACGATGACCGCTCACCGAAGTATTTTGATTCAACCCATGAAGGAAACCTGTCTCCACATTTCACTTCGCAAGAGAGTCCAGTAATACCAGAGGTTCCAAATTTAATGCCTGCACAGGACATTACACCGAGGGCAACTAGTAATCGCGGTGAATTTGAAGACGCACCACTACCAGTCCCTCCCGCATCTGCAAGAAGTAGAAGTTCTTCGTCTGGTATCTCAGTGGATTATGGAAGGTGGCATTTTAGTCCCGACAACGACGAATCCACACGCCCTAGTCATGTGATCTATAGTAGTATGAGTGAACAGACGGACGGCTCGCCGGTTTTAATTAACGGCAACGAAAATGTAATCATTCCTGTTAGTTCTCAACCGGTTGGTGTGACCAGAAATTCTATTGACGAGTTAGATATTGGAGAAAATAATGCTATACACACAACACCTGAGATACGGACTGAAGCCAAAGAAGCTAAAGGGAACCAAACTATTGATCAAGAAGTCATACAATCAGATGGAACACTACTTATAGACGATGGTGAAGTCACACACTTTGATGAAACAAAATGTAAAGCTAATGATAGCGTAGCGGATAATATACCAGAAAACAACACCAGAGGAAACAATAATGGAAACCAAACAATTCATTCAAACGAAATGCTATTTCAAAACGGCGATTCAGCGGTCTTCAATAACAGACCGAGCCATTTAAATGTCCCCTTAAAAGAAGATGACAAGCCTTTACTAAGAGATGTCTTGAACAGGGTGAAACTATTCAACACTGGAGGTATATCTCCATCTTACGACCATTGGCCGTTTCGAAAAGTCGACAATGAAGCTGTAGTAATCCTTAAACAGCCTGTGTCGCCGGGAAAAGTAACTTGGCTTGATATTTCTCCATGCAAATCGAAACACAGTCGTGTTGAAGCTGAGAGAAAGTTAAAAGAGGTAAATCATGTCACTGTGTTCGTTTAAGTACGTGGTGTAGTCCTATCTTAGATACCAACCAAATTGACCCTTTTACGCCGGCCCTTAATGGCGATAATTTTCATGTTTGTCCGTGAAAGTTTGACCGTCCGCATTTTTCATAATAACGCCAATAAAGAGCGGCGTAAAAAGGACCATTGAGGTAGTGAACTTATTTTTCCTCTTATTTTTTATTTTTAATTTTATTTTTATTATTACTTATTTTTTGACTTTATCAACAAGTAAGTTCGGACGCGCATTTCATTTCAGATGCAAGACAAGAGAAAGGACGCTTGTAAATTGATTCATTGGATAGACTTGAAAGAACAGAAACATTTCGACAAGAAAGTAGAAGGTAATTTGGTTGTTGTTGTTGTTGTTTACATTAATGTTGTGAGGTCATTGTTTATTTATTACGTATTAAACAATGAGAGATCTTGATAAACATTTGTTTGTCATAACCCAACTTAGGAATTATCGCAATCGATAAATATTTAATTTAAAAAAATCTCAATAGATTACTGATAATAATAACATAAACTGTGTCAATCACATTGCTTTTGTAAACATTATCATCATTACGTTTCCATTGTCATTGTGTCAAGTGTTACAAATGTACTTCGCAACCGTCCGCAGACTTTCTACTTGCTGAGAAACGTATAAAAGCGTTGACTCGTTTGACTGGTCTGGATCTGTTTTGCCCGAGCTATTGAAATTATTATTTTGTTTGACTAAACATACGGCCGGATAGTATGAATTTTTTGACCTTTTTATTGTCCAATAAGAACAGAAAACAGTAAACAGTGTGTTATAGAGACGGAGGAATATAATGACTTGAACAGCCATCTTAGTATCGCTAGGCGTTTTATCTAAACTCGTTGTTCTCTCTCTGGCAACGTGAAAACACTCGGGCTAAAGTCAACTGTTTTGGTTTCGTGATGTTTCCCGCCCCCTGTATGTAAACACGAATCATGCATAATGTCGCTGCCGATGTCGCTGTTTATGCGAAACAACTGTTCCATCACACTATAGATTCTCTTTTGTTTTCTTCGCCCTTCTTATAGTTAATGTTATTGTATGTAAATCGGAAAATATCACTTAACTTATGAATTTTGCATTTGTAGTATAGTTGCCAACACTTTTTACTTTGATATGTTTTCCTGACTTAAAGGCTTACTACTACTACTACTCCACGTGCTCGTTCGTATGTAGCTCCCACGATCGTTCTTTTGTTGTGGAACGTTTAGTAATCTTACTGCCAGGTGCGTTGGTACGTTGTAAAGATTGTTCTTCACGTTTCTGTTTTGTATATTTTTCGTGTTGCTTTTGTAATGGCGAACGCTGAAACGAACGAAAACGAACTGAGCAGTGCCGATTTAAGTTTTAGAACTTGTTTGTGTTCACATGTTTTTTTCTGTATTTTTTTTCTTTTCTATGTTTGTTATGCTTGGGTTTTCGTGAAGACGTCGTTCACTCTTAAACTTTCGTTAGTTTGGTCGTTCAGATTCGGTATGATTTATCGCTGTGAATTAGTTATACCGAAGTTGTTCGTCACATGCGATCATTCAATAAACCTGTTTCAGTTGAGCTCGTTGAATAATTGATTAACTAACTCTGTTGATTAGATTTTTTGACAGTGTCGACTGCATGTTGAAATAAATGTTCGTTAAAATATATAAACAAAATAATTCAAGATGGCCGATCAAGACATGTGAAACGAATCTTTTCATAGACAAAATTGGAATTTAATCACCAATTTATTATCTAAAGGAATCGTTCATTAGAAATGTATGAATGCTAATAATTAATTTTCTTGACAAACGAGGAAGATAAAATGATTGCAGTCGGAAGAATTCGGCAAACACGAATAGGTTCGTAAATTTTTATCTTGTGACGAATTTCAAACGAAAACAAAAACAATTCGTGAATATAAATGACCATCACTGATATTTTGAATCGAATGTTTTTTTCTCTCTCTTACATAAAGGCTGATGAACAATTTTATTGAAAATAACGATTAAAAGAAATTAAAAGAATCTCTTTAAGAGGTTAATATTTTCAATAAATTTAATTGATATAACATTTTTAAAGTTGAGAAATCTTAATGTTTTCATTATTTTATTTCTCGTTGCTATGAATGATTGATTTGATCTTGGCATTATGTCTACTCGTTGAATTACATCGCTCCGATATTATATTGATAATAGATAGTCGTTTTAAAGAAATCGAACAAGTTTATAGAATGGGGTTATGTACATTTCATCTGTTTCATGAAGAGAAAAAATAAATTTTATTTGCAATTTCTTTCGTTATAAAGTTTCTTATAAATTATGAAGTTGATTTCAAACAAAAAACATTGTTTAGAGAAATTAGCTGTCTACGCATGTGCAAGTGAAGAAGGTTCGCTGTTTTTTTTATCGACAGAACTTTTTAATAAATAATAAAAAAAAAAGAACTGAAGAAGAATATCTCAGAAAAGTTTCTGTTTTTATTTTAGTTTTCAGTTGCTCTACTGTTCATTTTAATGGAAATTCAAGACTTATTTACTGTGCTGAAATGAATTCCAACGATTCTAGTTTGTTTGCATGCGAATAAAAATATCGCTATCATCCAACTTTGGTTTATGTAAATGTTTAGTTAAGCTGTGAGCTTAAGAAATTATGTTTTAGGAAAATCGCGATGTTTTAACTGTTACCATTCGTTTTATTTTTTCGATTGCAATACGTATTATAGAAAGATCTTATTGACAGTTCTAAAAGTTCTCATGGTGTGGATGCATATACAGTATTTAAAAGTATGTTTACACTGGGTGATGTTGCAGACATTTTAGATTCGGCTCTCGATACTGGGATCTCGATTGTAGATACATTAGCGAAGTTGTCAGATATAGCAGACGAGGGGAAAGTCAATCGGCAGAAATGTTACGAGGTTTTGGAGATCGAAGATCAATTTCACAAAAACGTCGACATTAACGAAAATATAAAACCACAATTTATTAATGGAAACCGCGAGAATACCGCGTTTAATAGTTATGAAATTGATCTTGTTGCTGCAGAACCGTTGGCTATTCATGATGATAATCGTTGTGAAAACAAACGTTTACAAATATCTCTTGATAAGCGTAAACCTAACGAATATGATATTCAACATGTAGAAGGACATTATCACAGTTTAACACAGGCCTCTGTTGGTGATGAAATCAAAAAGTGTAACAGGTACGAAAGGTCTGGTACCTTTGTACTTGACCAATCACCGATCAAATCAGCTCAAGAGGCTACTTTGCAAGGTATTCCCATCATAGAGGCTCTCGGTGATTTGTGTGTTGTTGCTGACAATTTCCTGAAAGATTATAAAGAACCTGATTGTATGAGTCAACTTGGTGAACAGCAGGAGAAACCCGAACGTGAGAGCCAACAACCAGGTTGGAAAATTGTGCTAGAAAATGAAATAAACAGTAAAGTGAATGAAATTCTGGAATCTTTTCAGAAACTTGATTCAACAGTGGACACACTGAAAAAAGAAGCCCTAGAGAGATTTACTGAAAACTCTTCATCGGATGATAAAAATGGTCTGCTGCTGGATGGACGAGATATTAAGGGAGATACGAAGCAGCATTATTCGGCTAAAGATTCTCTCACATCCAGAAGAAATAAATCGCCTAGACCGAAAACATTTTTGTTACATGAAGTGCTGACTTTTCCGAAACACAACGAGACCTTGAATGTGGAAGAACTTTCTGACCACTATCCAAGTTTTGATAAAAACAACTTCAACCAACCAATCACTGACGATTATATCGAATCTCAACTTAGTTCCCATACTTCCCTTAGTTCCCATACTCCCACTAACGAAGAAAAAACGCTCAACAACGATTCAAATGAAAGAAATTATTCGCAGGAAGAAGTTGCGACGTGTAAACGGCAGCCGAAAAAATATGGATCACAGCCTAATCGAAGCACGTACATACTTTCACAAACATTTGATCATATGGAGGATTTCATGCAACCTCGGTTGCGTGCTTATGAAGTGGTTAGAAATGAGGAGGAGTACACGAAGGTGGGACACGAAAATAAAAACGATATTGGTAGTGTTGACTCTCTGTGTTTATCAGAACATAATACAGCGAAGTTTAAAGTGACGTCATCAAATAATTATTCTAAAGTGACGTCATCACATAACTATGCAAAATTTATCGACAGTATCGATGACTCGGCACCTTTGTCTCAGTTATTCAGATCGTCGAGTTATTCACACCTGCCTAACGGAGAATCGACTTTGTTTTCCAAATTACGAAACCAACAAAAGTCTGTTTTGCTATCACAATCGTTAAGAGATTTCGACAATTACACAAATTCAGACGAACTCCCCCACAAGGGTTTTTTAGGTGATCGCACTCTTAGTCAACCCATACTTAGTGAAGTATCCCCTACATTGGAGAGAGAAAACAACCGTAAAACGTCGGTGGGAAACGTGGTTAATAAGCTTGGTATGCTACATAAAGTCATGTCTACCTCGTTGAGTAAACTAACTGAATTGCATGCAGTGAAACGACAAATAAGCATCAGCACCAATTCTCTGGATGAGCAGAATACTACTCTCCCGGCAGCCATTTCAAAAACCGCATATAGTTTAAGAGATGAAGATTCGTGGTGTAACGATACATGCAATGTATCGCCCACTCTTCAGCACTCTAGTTGGTCAACTTCTGAAAGGTATTACGCGGAACAGGAAACTTCTCCTGTCGATATAGGCAGACAGGTTTCAAATTCCCGTTGTGATACTACACACACGCTAACCTCTCCACCTTCTCGTATCCTTGAAACGTTGAGCTCTCCACCTTATATTGTTGAAAACGATTCGTCTTTACTTTTAATTGACGAGAAGGAATCTGACGACGACGAAACTTCGGAAAAGGTTTTTATACACACTTTTACACGACAAGATATTTACGACAATGTACCGAGAAACGACGAACTTGATGCGGAATTATCGAATGTGGAGGATATTATTCGTAACTTAGAATGTCAATGGTCTGAAAAAATCAAAAATGTTTTCGATGGTGAGGCACAGGATATTAATGAAAAAAAGGAATATTTGAACCATGATCACACATCCCCAAAAACGGTTGACAGCAAAAAGAGAGATGACAGTGATGATATGTACTTCGGTGAGGTGTCCAGTCATACCACGATCCATGATTTATCGAATGACAAAGATGGAATCTCTGCAGCGTATAAAGAAGAGAATTTTCAATCTCCTGTCAAGCTTCGAGAGAAAAAAGGTGCGCTCGCTCCAAAGAGGACAGGTACTTATATTTTAGACAGAGAGTCGCGAAATAAATCAAACGAAAACTTCAATGGAAGATCAAGTTCCTATGATGCTGACGGAGAAGAGGGACAAACTTTAGTACTTCGTGATCCATCTGCACGCAAGAAGAAGCAGAGAGTGGGAACGTATGTATTAGACAGTCCGAATCGATATAAGTCGCGTTGTGTCGAGATTGACTTTGAAGATGATTTAGGAGATACAGGAGATAAGTCAAGCAAAAAGAACTTCGTCGTATATTCCAAGTCTTCCAAGAAATCAACAAGTGAATCTTTCTCAACTGAAGAAGAGGAATTTGCGGGAAACACGCGACATTCGGACGAAGAAAGTCGTCGTACTAATAGCCCTTCCCAAAGAGGACGAACGACGAATGTTTCATCTCGGAAATCCTCTACGTATAGTAACCTAAAGTTTGGCGAACGTTCCACAAGTCCACCTTCTAATTCACGGAAAAGCAGCTCGAAAACTCGACCGAATTCTGTTGAAAGTAGACGAGTAACGAGGAGTAGTTCTGGTTCACCTTTGTCTAAAACACTCAATCGTCCTCCTTCACTCGGTAAGAAGTCGTCTTCGTTTACAGAAGGAGAATGTCGTGATTATACTTCCTGGAATTCCAAACGAGCCAAGAATATTGTATCAACGAAGAAGAAGGTTAAAACCTCGAATTCTCCGAATAATACTATGAATCACTCAACTGGAGTAAGCCAACAGACAAAGGATTTTCTTAAACGTTCCATTAGTAAGAAGACACCCAATCCGAGTACAAACGGCCGCAAAACCTCCACTGATGTTTCTAAAGATCTTTCTAATTCTCGTACGAGAAGTCAGACAGTGCAGGAAAAGGAAATATGTTCGCCTAAAAAAACTCGCAGTCGCTCGGTAGGCGACAACAAAGATAAGTGTAATCGCCTGGTCAACAAAAAAACCCCTCGGAAACCAGCGGCTCAGAAAGACGAAAAGCGAAACTCGCAAGAATTCGTTCCTCTTCATGAACGAACTCCAAAAACGTCTCCAGTCCATACAAACTTTTTAAGAAGATCACGTCCAAGTTTCCGAAGTCACAATGAGAATTTAAATAAAGGTATACAACCACAGCTTTGCAACGATAGAATGTTTCTTTGTTATTAGTCGACTTGTGGTTTAGCCTGTACATATACTAGTACTTGAAACAAATACCTCTTATAACTATTAGTTAACGAAGGAAACCGGTTGGGTAGCCGATTAAAATAACCTTATACTTATTAGTGCAGTTTCACAAAATTCTTATGTCTTAACCCGGTTACTAAGTTACTTATGTTCGGTTATCCGAAAATTTTATAGTTTATAAAAGCGTTTCGGATTTGTTCCGATAAGGAAGCTTGACTTACATATAATACACCTAATACTGAATTCGTCAACCAAGTGGTCTTCCGTTTCATGCGAAAGTGTTATAAAATGTTTTCGGGTAACGTTTTTTTCCAGCTGAAGCACTCGTCAGGTAAGCAGGTAAGCTTAGATGAAGAAGAAGAAGAAATGCATGATTGTGAAAACTAACAGCAACAAACTTCCCTTCTATTGTGAAATTGACACTATATAACAATTGTTTCCAAACCAGAATAAGAAACGTGTTCCCCTCCATAAAATACCAAGTGCTTGTAGCATTGTGGTTGCATGTATTCGAGCTCTTGTTAAGACCGCAGCAGAGTTAACGCTGAAGATGGTTTCTTATAGATGGAGTTGTTAACGAGCAACTGACAGAGCGTTTAACTGTACTTCGAATGAAGCTTGAAGAGAAACGACAGAGGTTTGAAGAAGAAAAGAAACGCCAGCAAGCATTATGGAATCAAGTAAGTCCTCTATCTCAATCTTTCCTCGTTGTCTTAGTCTGTAAATTTGATTAAATTACTGAAACTTTCGAATTAACAGAGGCATGGTCACAGTAAGGATTTAGACACAATTTTAGGAACAAGGAATTTGATTGGCTGACGATTAAACGATTAAAACGTGGTTTACAATAATAGATTAATTGAACCGATTTCGGTTTCTACAACAAATCGAATTATGAAAAAAGAAGAAAAAACGATCGAATTCTCTGTTTAGACCATGCGATTTGTAGTAAAAATTAAAATCGGTAAAGTAAATAGAATAATGTAAACCACGCTTTAGACCTTTACCTTGTCGCTACTAGTCGATGGAAACCAGACTGTATTAGTATCCCCTTGGAATAAGACATTTTTACGATTATCTCTTTTCGTGTGTCACATGAACAATCTAAAGAGTTGGTTTACATTGTAAACAACACTTGCAAAATCAACAGTTGAACAAAGCTTGGTTGAACAAACGAGATATATATCTGTAGCGATGTGTTATTGGGCTGTGTTTAAAATTTCTCCGAAATCTTAAAGGATTCTCACGAGATAAGGATAGCTAGAAAAATAGAACTGTGTGGTGATCGTCAGTTTATGACGTCATAATATATTATCAGTGTAGCTTGAAGAGTATTTTATTTCTCGGAAGGTTTTGACCAAAGTATCTTGTGATTCATGATTCACTTTTTCAAGATTTAAATTACATTATTCGATGAGAATTGAAGCGATTTTAACTAATCGAATTGTGTAAACAATGAAAAATCAATCGAATTCCCTGTTTACACCATTTGATTTGTAGTAAAATCAATTCATCGAATAATGTAAATTGTGCTTTAGATAGACGACTCTTCTGTCGGTTCCGCTGACGTTTATAAGGTCTTCTACTTTCTCTGCTTGTTTTTTAACTACAGGAGCGTGCCAAGATCCTACAAGATGCTTTCTTTGTTATGATCACCGATAACGAAAACAAACAACCATTGGTTCCTTCAAATGATGACGTCATCGGCGTACCTCCATCTTGCAATCAGTCAGCTACTTGGGAAGTCCATTTCGAGAAAAACGAACAGCCATTAGAAGATAAAGGTATGTCCAGTGCTCGTTTTTGCACAGTGTTATTTTTAGTGCTCTCCACCGTAAAGGATCTTATAATCTGATGTTATCACAAAATAGTTGTAATCGTTATTAAGAAGGCCGGTTCTCGACATGAGTACAGGGCCAACTTGAGGGATGAGGGTAAGTCTCTAGGATCATCAGTCCCTCCTGAAGTTCCGAGTCATATCTAATTTCAAAGCCGTAAATATGTGCTATATCAAAGACGGAGCACTCCACCGTAGGGTTTAAATTTATCTTGCTTAAAGTCAAGTTCGACGTCAATTATATTTTCCACTGTGCTACAACTTTAAATATATCTTTATGATGGACTTAAGCTTCAATTGAATGTATTCTAACACAAGTTTTATCTGGCAGACTAAGAAGTTTAAATCTTGTTTTGGATGATCATAAAAAAAAGTCGTTTAATAAAATTACTTTTACGTAATTAGTGAAGTTTTTTTTGTGGTTGAAATCGTTTGATGTTGGAATATATATGATGATGATGAGAGAGAAAAGTGTAAGTTGACGTTCAGATAAGTTATTAAAAATATATTTTTTATACGTACAGACGGTACTTAAAATTGATTTGAATCAGTTTGTTAGTTTGTTGTTCGTTGATTCCGCATTGGTAGGCCCTTTTTAGAAAGGGAACGTTTATATGTCGCTTGTAAGTTTTGTTGATCGATTCAAGTTTGTTGTTTTTGTTGTTGTTTACTTCGTTGTTTGTGAAGAAAACTAAAAGAAGTAATTAAAAATAAAAGATCTTTTGGTTGACAATTCTTGAAAAAACATTGAAGAGAGTTCGAGATAGAGAACAGGCGGAGGGCTATAGAAATGTCCAGAAATGTGCAAGAAAATTGTTCGAGATAGAGAGAAACCACTGTACGAAAATCTAGAAACTGGTTCACGTTAGAGGTTTCCTGTATAATTTTATAATCCATAAACATATGTTGTTTTATCACTTCCATTTTGTATCATTTTTAGACCAATAAACTTCTTGTGAAACTCTTTTATAAAAGTATTTGTAAAAACGAAGCATAACCTGATCCTAGCCTCAGTGACCCAAACATATATTACAAGGTTTACACCACCAACTTTGCTGGTTTGAGACCTGTAAATGAAAAAGTATTGGAAGAAACTCTGGTTCAGTCTTAGATAGACAAGTTCGAGTTCTTTATGCTAGAAAAAAAATCAAGGGGCGTCAAAAAGTATTTTAAAGCTTGGTGCACACGTAGGTGTTAACGCCTTGAACCTGTTTAGCGGCCTTCAATAACGCCGTTAACATCTCCGTGTGAACCAAGCTTAAGAGCTTTTAAAACCTAAAAATGGAGCAAAACTGAAAATGTTGGCGTTACTACAGCGTTCATAGTTTGTCTGTCTATCGTGTTTTTGTCGTCCTCGTGATCGATCACCTGTATTGAACTGGCTCGTGTATCTCATTATAATATATAAGTTGTTCTTCTTCACAGGTGCAAACGAGGAGAAGAAAAAACTGTCGAAATTAAGTCCTAGAGAATATTTACGTCAAAAACAAGAACAGAAGATGGAGGGAGGCCAGAGTTGCACTCCCAAACAAGGTTTGTGGTTTGTTGGTTTGAGCGATGCCGAAAGTGATAAATATGAGGAGACTGGCGGTGGCAATTCACAGAATAACTCTCGTCTGGAACGGAAACAACAATCTGCAGATGATGTCAGACAACCAATCAAAAACGAAAAGTTGACATCAGATCAACTAGCACCTAGTCACCAGACTCTAGAGAACATGGAGATAGATACGATGAATATTGAGAAGGAATCAACTTTGCAGTCTGGAAACGAAGTTCCTGAACTGGGGACAGTGTTGGAAACGAATTTACGTCAGGATAATTGCTCGGTGTACGAACAAACTCACCATCCCACTAATTCTGCTGTTCTTATAACAACTGATGAACCGGCAGCGCACGTGATTGCGACTGATCTCAATGTGATTGCGACTGATCTCAATGGAAGTGCGACTGATCTCAATGGAAGTGTGACTGATCTCAATGGAAGTGTGACTGATCTCAATGTGATTGTGACTGATCCTATTGTGAGTGTACCTTCCGAAATATATTCTCAGACTGGGAAGTCGGTCCCAGATGAACATGAAAATAAATCTAGTGAAAATGAATCAAGCAAAACAACACAGCAGCCGGTTGAAGTCAACGACACTCCGATTTATGACGATAATCATGGTCACACGAACCCTTCAATGCTATCATCAACAGTTCCTGAAACAGATCAGGTGCGTTTGATATTTCTTCTCGACTTTGTAATTATTCCAGGCTAGTAGTGAAAACACCTTCGAAAACAGTATTTCAACCTATATTCAAACGATCCCTTTGATGCGTGACATTATTTCACCATTATTATAGAACTAACTGCAAGTTGCTGCGTGGGACAATTTTAAGAATATTCTACACAGAAACGAGGCCTGAAATAATAACAAAATCAGCATGAACATGAATTCAAGAGAGGTCTATTATCCTGTCAAACTGTACAAATATTTTGGATTAGTTCGATGAACGATGATGAACGAGCACCTGCCTCTTCTCCATGATGTGAAGTTCGAAGGGACTTCTCGTTATCTGCGATCTTTTATTGAATATATTCAAGAACGCAGTTAGCTGAAGCATTCTTTATTCGTTTCAGGAATGTATGCGAACGACACGAACAACTCTCGAGTTTTCCCACTTCACAAGTCGATCCTTATAGACTTGCACGAAACTAGACCCACCAGCATTGCTGTATTGGTCTAGTCTAGTTTGATACAGGCTAAATTATACAGTCATCAGTTGTGATATGTAGATAGAATGCAGCTTCTTTTATTATTATTGTTCAAGTAATCAATGAAAAGTCATCAATTATATTAAGTAGAAGGTTCCTTTTGATTTCAGAAATTCATGCCTTTATAACTAAACATAATGCTTGTTTTTCTTTTCAATGCTTTTACTAATCATTTGATGTGTGTTTTAAGAGTTCTTAATAATATTAAAAACATTGAACACACTGTTTAGTTTTTTCCTCTCGTATAAACGTTTATTTTTGGAACAAAGTTGTTCGTCTGCCAGTTGTTGCTTTTTGTTTTTCCGGCATGAGAAGACGTTGGGACGAATCTGTCGTATGTTTTGACGTATTATTTGTAAACGAAGGATTGATTATTTTATTGTTTTAAAGTTGTTTTCTTCAATGTTTATTTTCCTTTCCTGTAGGTTGTGTTGAAACCACCTGTCAATTCTTCTTCAACACCATGGTCGCACCAACCAGGTATATGACGCATAGAAATGTGTTTTTTTTTTCTTTTGATAGATCATTTTACGGTTTTTTTTTTGATTTCATGTAACTTTGTTTTTCTCTTTATTTTTTTCTTTCGTGGGATTTGCTCTTCGGAATATCACATCCATTCACGGCAGAAAGAATCCGACTTCATGTAAACGACGTCCGTCGAAACTACGACAACTTTGTTTTGTATTCATTATGTAACTTTACACATTTTGTTTGCTGTAGAAATCGGCGAAGATCCTGTGCTTTTCCATTCATCCTCACAAAATGACACGGAGACTCACATCAGCCATGTTATTAATGGTATACAGGTTACTGCGCATGATCAAGAACAACAACACGTGAACGACGATAGCTCAGTTCTTGTATCAATGAATGGCACTGCTACAACTTCTTTAGAACAACGTTTGGAAGACTTCACGATATCTGACGTCAATTCATCAGATCAAACATACATGACGAGTACACCTATGAAACTAGCCGTACCACACGAACATCGAGAACAACAACAGTCGGCAGAAAAGTCCGACGCTAGTCAGTCGGAAACGAGTGCAACGACACCTCAAGGAACGTCGTGGGGATTTACATTTGGCGATGAATTTCTGGAGAGTTCGGTCAGTTGAATTTCTTTCTAAGGAATTGTAGCTGGTTAAAATCAGAATGAAATTAGCCAATTAGATGGACAGCTTAACATTAATTAGCACTTTTGAAGCGAAACTAATAATTCCTTTTAACTTGGATTTTCTTATCGAGGTGTACCTGAGAAGCATTTGGCGATGGTCTCGAGTGAGTGATACCTTGCCCCCAGAACGAGGCAACAGAAATGATGAGTTGTTTTTCTTTTTAAATTGTAGGGTATGACACCAAAACAGGAACGGCAGAAAGCCCGATTTTTGAAAAATCGGACGAAGAAGTTAGAGGAGGGAAAACAAAGAAAAGAAGCTGAATTGGAAAAAAAGCGAAAGTATAATTTTCAGTCTGTCTCTGCCGTAGGGCGCTACTGTGTTAGGGCGCTAATGTCATAGGGCACTACTGTCGTAAGGCGCTACTGTATGATAGAATGTTTTTAATTATACTAAATTGATGTATCAAATACTTTATAAGTCGAATCCTTTAATTCTCTCCCTGGGATGTTAGATTCCGAGTAGCAAGGTGTTAGTCCAGTAGATTCATCCAAGTAGCAAGGTGTTAGTCTAGTAGATTCATCCAAGTAGCAAGGTGTTAGTCCAGTAGATTCATCCGAGTAGCAAGGTGTTAGTCCAGTAGATTCATCCGAGTAGCAAGGCGTTACCATTACCTCTCTCATCCACAATGATGGCAACAGTTCTTATTGACTCAAAGCTGTTCCGACCTGTGTTGATATCTGACCTATAAATTCTCTTGATTAAGTTGGCGATCCTCTGTTTCTTATGATATAGAAAAGAAGAAAAGTTAGCCGAACAAAGGGCTAAAGAAGAAGAGGAAGAGAAACTTCGTTGTGAACGTTTAATAGAACAGCAGCTGAAGGACGTCACTTCTCAATTACACCAAGAGACGTTCACCAAACGTATTCACGAACTCACATATAATGTTGATCTTAAACCGACTCCGGAGAAGTAAGTGGTTTCATCAACCGACTGCCCATGTATTTAGGATGATAGACCTTTTCAAACATTGCCTCGTTTTGAATTAGAATAATAATGGTGTTTATCATCATGGACAGACATTAGAAAATAAACATCACATAGAAGACTTCATCCCTAAAACGAGGCTATATTCGCCCGGAATTAACAAGAAGGTCGATTATCACTTGAAGTATCCCGTTTTCGAACTTTATTTGTGTTTTTTCTCCCTTATAAAAAGCTACCAGTTAACTTATAACTCGAACATTTCTTTATTCGATTTTATTTCCTTTCAAGAAGATTTCTTTGGATAACTCAAATAATGGTGGTTGAGATAAACAGAAAGAAAGAAATTTCGGTTTACAATTCTTTAAATTTAAGAAGTTCCTCTTTGAATTATATCTACAAACGTTATTTGTTCGGTAATGATTAACTGTCAAGGTACCTGTAGTTCTTCTTCATCACCAAAGTTGGTTCTTTTTCCGGCAATCTTGACAAGTGAAAAAGGACCCGATAACTACCGTTAACTCGAACTTTCATCTTCTAATTTCTAATTTTCGCGTTATCGGGCACACCGGATGAGATGAACGTTCATTTACTCCAAAAAATTTCTGTTCCCCTTGGAGGTTCGAGTTAAGCGGCTACTGCAGTATCCTATTTGCTTGGCCATGATATCTTAACAACTGAACGTCATTTACCCTTCTTATTCCTTTCACCAATAGATTGGAACAACCGCGTTACGTTAGTCGAAAGGCTCCTACCCCGAGTCCTCTGATACGAAGGGTGAAAAGTCCGGACATGTCTGAGGAAGCTGGTTCGAATCATTTCGCTGAATATAAAGGTCCAGCAGCTTATCAGAAACCGAGCGGGAAATCCAACCGTAAAATAATGCAGAATGCTATCACACATTGTTGTCTGTGTGGTGAAGTTAATAAAGACGCCAAACAAAAATGTCTCCAGGTTAGCCATCAGTTACACAGTTCATGATATATTTAACTGGATATACCAGCCAACACATAATGCACTTAAAGGCTTATGAACTGTTCTATTATCGAGAATATTATTCTTGTTTATCTTTTTTTAGGCTATCAGTCAATCGGACGCCAGTCATTTCTTAGTTCTTTTTCGTGAAGGTCTGAAATTCCGATCGGTTTATGAATATCGCCCGGAAAACGAAACGGTAATTAACAATCTGTTATTTTTTTCAAGATCACGTGACGGTGGAATAAATAAATAACTAAATAAACAGTTTCTCGGACACGTGATTTAGTAAAATATGTAGGACAGCTGATGTAGCTAACTTGTTTTTCTGGTCCTGTTTCCTAGGTTACTCGAATATACGGGATTGGACCAAAGAATATCACACCGAAAATGCAAAGTTGTTTTTTCAAGTAAGTTTTGTTGGTTTTTCCGTATAAGTTGCTTTCTTTCATACATGCAGGATTCTTAAGTGTTGTTTGATAAGAACAGCGTTTTACAATGTCGTTTGTTGTTGTTGTTGTTGTTGTTGTTGTTGTTGTTGTTGTTGTTGTTGTTGGTTTAGATATAACAAGAGTTGACAAGATGTGTTGACCGTTTTCTCGTTTAGATACAACAGTGGAGGTAAAGAATTTAATTCACTAGAAACCAAACATTTATCCATTCAAGTCGATGGTCTCATGATCAAGAAAGAATTATGGGAAAAGAAAGCTGGTCAAACATCTAAAGGAAACTCCAATACGAAGAAGAAGCAAACAAGTGGGAACGTTCGTCCACAGTCTACAAGATGATTAACTTTCGAAAGGCAGCTAATTTTTAAATCTTCTGTTCACACTGTGTGAAGACGGATTGGTTGCAGGTAGACAATGGACCAATCATATGACGTTTTTCTTGATTCTGTTAAGCTCACGTCAGATCCATCGAAACGTCGCTTATTAACCGATCAAAATCCTGCTTATGTTATTTGAACTATCGAGATAATGAATAACGGAATTGAACAAACGAGTCTTAAAAATTTCCCTCCATTTCAAGATCAGAATGAATAACCAATTGTTTTACCCTGCCTTGCAAAAGTGTGTGTGTAACGCCCCATACATACTCGTTGCGCCCCATACATACTCGTTTTAATTTATTCTTTACACCATTTACACGTTAACCGAGTATATTCGTGTTGCAGTGCATAAGGTATATATCTGCATAATTCATGCATAATTTATGTGTATTTATAGAAAGCTATTGAAAACAGACATTATATTGGTGTATATATGTGAATATGTCCTTAGCAAAAGTTTTTGTTACAAGTTAACATTTTCAAACTATTTTGAGTTTTTGATTTGCGTTTTAGTTACAACTTGCTTATAAGAAGAATTACAAACATCGTTTTTAGGAATTTAAGTACGCAAGAATGTAAGTAACCTGGAGAATTGAGTCCTGTGGCTTCCATATGTACCGGTTGATTTATCTGCCCACCGATTTGCAACTAGGTAGTTGACTTTCCGACTTGCTTGCACTAAGGCCAGTGTGCTCTTAATGGGCTGATTTCTGCTCTTGCAAATCAGATCGAAGTATGGAGAAACGACATGACTGAGACTCGAACACGGTCACTTGAAGATACTATACCATCGCTACACTAAGGATTTTTCATTCAGTAGGTGTGGCAGTTTAGATATCTGTTTTTAATTCGATATTTGATTGATTGATTGATTGATTGATTGATTGATTGATATATTTATTTGCAGCAAATAATAATAATAAAAAAATACAGCCTGAAAAATATAGCAAGAGACTACTCCAAAAAGCTTTAGCTAATCAAAGGAGCAGCCACCAAAAAGGGTGAAATTTCATAATCAGTCATAATTTTAATTAGTAAATCAAACAAAACAAAACTACAACAAAATGATTCACAAAGAAGCAAAAGGTTATATTATTCTACATATTGTGAGAGTAAAAAGAATTTTACGCAGTATTTAACTGAGTTAAGTCATCAAAAGGTAAATGGAGTTGTAGCTCATTCCAAGAATTAATGCATTGAGATGCAGTTGAAAATTTACCGAAACATAGTGTTAAATCTATGGGAAACAAGAGAGCCGAATTTTCTTCCACGAGTGTTTAGGGGAGGAGTTAAATTCGAGAATGTGAATGTGCTATAAAAAGAAGCAGGAAGATTATTGTTTAGAAACTTATGTACAAATAAAATATTTAGATACAAACAAACAAAGTCAAAAAATTGAAGAATCTAGAAAAATAGGAGACGAATGTGACTGCTAATGTGAAAAGGAAATAATACGAAGTGCACGTTTCTGTAACCAAAAATACTCGTTTAGTTATGGAATTTTCTCTTTGCGCCCAGACTTGACAGGCATTAGAAATATGAGAATGAAATAAAGCGTAATCTATTGAAATTTGAGTTGGACGAGGCAAGAGGTGGCGTGAAATTGAGTGGACGAGGCAAGAGGTGGCGTGTAATTGAAAGAGATCCATTGGCCTTGCAAAGTTTTATGCAAATGTTATGAACGTGGTGACCCTAGTTTAGGTTTTCCTCGGTAAATATACAAAGATACTTCATTCCAGAACTAGGAAGGAGCTTTTTCCTATCTATCTTAATTCTAAGATCATAATCAGTCATTTTACGTTTATGTTTAAATATAATATATTCAGTTTTACCAGCATTAAGAGAAATCTGATTGGCATAAAGCCAATGTAACCAAAGGTTTCAAGTCAATATTTACACGTTCACCCAGCTGTTAAAGGGATTTGCTAAAATTAAGTAAGTTGGTATCATCTGCAAAATGGTAAACAGAGGAAAACTTAACAGCATTATACATGTCTCGTTGATATAAATTAAAAAGAGCAAAGGACCGAGAACAGAACCTTGCAGGACCCCATGCACAATTGATCTTACTGGAAGATTTAGAACCATTCAAGGATGCAAGTTGTTTCATTTAGTAAGAAAAGATTTAAAGCAGTTGTTACCAATACCACGAATTCCTTAGTGCTCGAGTTTCCTGAGTAGAATGTTATGATCCACAGTATCAAAAGATTTTTGGAAGTCAAGAAATATACCACAGGCGAACTTTCCATTATCAAAAGCTTTATGAATATTTTCCACAATATTTGCAAGAGAAAGTGAGGTCGAGTAATTTGCACGGAATCCAAATTGAAGAGAATAGAGACAATTCTGATTATCAATTTGCACGGAATCCAAATTGAAGAGAATAGAGACAATTCTGATTATCAAGGAAGTTGAGAACTCGTTTGTATATAAGTTTTTGGAAGATTTTGTCAATACTTGAAAGTAAAGAAATAGGGCGGTTATTTTGAACTAAAAGTGGAGATCCTTGTTTAAAGACAAGTATTACCATAGCCTTTTTTTAACATAGACAGATAAGCTCCAGAAGAGAAAGAAATATTTATTAAATTCGACAATGGAACAGAGATATCATACTTTAACAAATTCAAGATTTTGATTGGATGCTGTTAGGTCCCCGAGGCTTCATGGGTAATTTAAATGTTAATGCATTTAATAACCTCCTCTTCTTGTGTTACTGGAGTTAGAAATAATGTGCAAGAATTACGATTGGCAAGGAATTGTGAAAAATGTTTAGAGGTATAAGGACTAGCTATATTAGAAAATTAATCGTTAAAAGATTCTGATACCACTTTCCGATCAAAAGTAATAGTGTTGTTAAGAGATAAGGAAATAGATGTTATTCTCTTAGAAGGTTAACTCGATGTTTTACTATTTATTTATGTCATCAATTTAGAAACCATGGTCTAACGCAAGTTGTGTAGTAGTGTTGGTTTGCAGACCAAAGAAATGTATATATCAGCTTCGAAGAAATGTTAGCTTTAGAAAAAGGAGACGTGTTTCTTTTAATATATTTTTTAATATGATTCAGCCTCTCATTGATAAGCATGTTGCCACTGTTAAGCTCTCATTCAAGCCATAAAAACTCAACAATAAACCTTGGATAACAACTGGCATTTTGAACTCTATAAGAAAGAGGGATAGGATCTTTAAGAAGGCCAATAGAGTCAAAGACCCATTTTTAAAATCATCTCTTATATCTCAATCCAAATTTATAGAAATCGTATTGTTTCATTACTTAGCAAAAAAACAAAACAAACTATTTCTCTAGATATTTCCAGGCAAACTCTGACAACATCAAGAAAGTTTGGCAAGGGGTTAATGAACTCATTGGTTACCATTCTCTAGGAAATCCTTTTATTTCCTTACAAGATGCGAATTCTATAATAGTCAACCCAAATAGCTGATAAGTTTAATATTTTTCTAGCATTGCTGATTTCATTAGAGCTAAAATAACTCCTACTAGATATCATGTTTCTAAATGGCTAACAAATCCTAATCCTAAATCCTAGAGCATATGAAACGTCTAGACCTGTGTTGTTTAGCACTTAAATGGTACACTTTTTACCCTTAAACTTATTCAGGGGGACAAATGACTTCTATGTAGGAAATTGAAATTTAAGGCTTCAAGTTTAATTTGATTTAACCATCTACCGCACTGAATGAATCACCAGTGGGTTATACTGAAAGAAATACTATGATCGAGAAAAGCTGATCAAGAAAAAGTATGAACATCACAGGATTTTACTGACGTCACATGATGATATGATTTCGCAGATCCCAAAGTCCCTTATATTTTGGCAAATGCTTCTAGGCCAGTTTAGACCTCAAATACCATTACTCATTCATTTATTTAGTGGTGGAAGAATGGATAAATTCCTTCTGGGCAAACTTTTTTAACATAATATTAACAACAACAGCAAACAGGAAATGTTATTTAACAGACCAATTTATTTATTTCATATTATAAGAAACACAAGATATACATCCAAATCACAATTTACAAAATGTTTCCTTGGCTAAGTGATGAAACCATCAAATTTGACTGTAATGCATTTGCTTCATGACTTATAACCAAGTCTGTTGTGTTTCACCAGTCTAAAAAATGAATTTCTAATCAAATGATTTTAAATGAGTCGCAAATTCAGTTGCTGAACAGGCCATATTACTAACATTTTAAAGGATATTACCACATAAAGACATCACACAGCATCTGAAAATAAAAAAAAGACATTTCAATTAAAGATTTCTTTCCAAAAGATTAAAAAAATTCGATATCAACAATGAGTATTTAAACCAAAACAGCAACTATAATGAATGACCATATGAATCTCTAAAATCTATAATTCCACTTGTTTATATACAATGTTAATTATAACTCCATTTTCCCACCAGAGCCATTTACTTAGTACTGCGAATATAACTATCACACACACTGCTAGAATAAAATCTGAACCAACAATGGATTTTAAGTTCTTTCTGCTTCAGTTAAGTGCTAGTACATGTGTATGCTTATTTGGTGAGTTGTTCCATAATTTTTATTGTACTTTCCCAAAACCCTCCAATAACTTATTATCAATCTAATCAAAACAAAACACTCTAAGCAATTTATTACGAAAACCACTCAGCCTGATCACAACAAAGGTTATTCAATAGGAAACAAGAGTCAGTTGGCGCAAAGCAGTAGCAGACGTACTTGAGGTCGCTTAAAATTGAAATAAACTATGCATGTCCGCCATTTTGTAACATTACTGTTTTAGAAAATTTACCCAATGTCAGCAAACATAACAAAACTTTCATCAAAGGCGGTAAAAAGTTTTAAAGCAAAATCAAACCATCATCTTCCAAAGCCTAAGTTATACGGAAAACACAATTTTATTTAAAAAATATGTGAAAAAAGTGTAAAGAGGTTTAATATACATATATACATGCGCTGAGGTGTAACCATAAATACTTTTTTTAATTTATTTTTTAAAATCGAATAAAATATCTAATACACTATAGAAAATAACAGGTTTTTTCCTAAAAAATAATGATTTCATAAACAATAAATCCACCAGAAACACTGCTTTTTAAACTAGACCTTTGTACAAACACAAGTAAACGAAACGTGTAAATAACAAACGAGAAAGGAAATAAGAGGTTTAAAAGAGAGAAGTAATGAAATTTCTTACTAACTGTTTCATTTATCATTTTTTATTTTTTAATGAAATATAAATTTTTTAACATGAGTTGTTGAGTTAAAGACACACATGTAAATCGACATCTAAACAATAATAATGTTTAGATCCAGGAGCAGAGATAGACGATTTCCATTTCTATGCTATTTTTTCATCTGAGAATATGTACCCCTTATACTATTTTAAAAGGATAATAATAAAGGTTGATATAACATATTGTCCTTACAAAATCTGTGACAGACTCAATCCTATGAAAACAATAACGACACAAGTAAATCGATTTATTTTTCCAAGTTTCGTGCCAGGTAAGGAACTGTTTATCCTAACTGTTTGTACATTTTATCATTTGTGCTATGATAATAGATAGATAGATAAGCAAGGGTAGTGGAAGTAGTATGAAGCACGGGATAAACAAAAAAATTAATCTCAGATGATGGCATTAAACTTTGTTTTCTTCTTCAGGTCATAGCCACAGGAGAGAATGACTATTACGTGACATAATACAAAGTATCTTTAAAGCTTGGTTTCCACTATGAGTTAACTTGAGTTAACTTGAGCTAGAATTCGTGGTTTAGAAAATTAACTCAAGTGGAAACATCCTCAAAACCAGCTCAAAAATCTTAACTCACGTTTTTTCATAAATTAAACCATGAGTTAACTTGATCTTGGAAACAAAACTTTTTCTTTCCAAGATCAAGTTAACTCATGGTTTAGAAAAACATCAAAGGATTCCGGCTATTTGCAGCACATATCTGAAGTTTCGAAGTTTCAATGAATGTGAGCGTAGTAGAAGATAAATATGGCGAACGATTGAGTGAAAAGGTTAAGTTGTACCCTTGTTTATACGACAAAACAACTAAGGGATACAAAGAAAAAGATGTTGTCCAGAACGCGTGGAAAGAAGTCGCAGACACTTTGGACTTTGTTGAAGATGGTGTGTATCTTTTCATAAAAATTTTTTATTCATACTAAATTGAATTAGATAACCGTATTTCATACTTCATTTGTATTTTAGGCAAGAGAGCTCAAGCTTATTTTGCAACTTTGAAGAAAAAGTACTTGAGGAAGAAGAGAGAGCTAAAAGATGCAAATAAGTCCGGAACTTCGACCAAGGCTTACGAAAGAGCAGAAAGAGGTTATAAGCAATATCAGTTTTTAAGCTGGCTCGATAAATTTGTTCAACCTCGAGACGGCCGAAATAACCTGCCACCATCATCACTCGGGGAGAATGAAGACAGCAAGGAAATCCCGGAGGAAGAAGAAAAAGAAGATGAGGAAATCCATAGCCTGATTGACAGTGAAGATGATACTATCGAAACCGTAGGTGGTGATGTAGATGATGAAATGACTCAGATTCAGACTCAAAGCCTACCGAAAAAAGGGTCTGATCTGCCACCAAAAAAGAGAAAGCTGCAAGGAGCCGCCAAGGAAAATTTGATTGAGGAAATGGAATTTTCGCTGATGAAAAAAATGAGTGATCGCTATGAAAAGAGCGAGCAAAGAAGAAACGCTGATAGAAAAATCCAGCCTGATAGCGAGGAGCTATTTGCACAAGCTGTAGCCCTCGACTTAAAACAACTACCCCCTTACGAAAGATGTATAGCTAAGGGCGAAATTAGGAACGTCGTAATGAAACACCAGATGGCCGTAATGGAAAGGCAAATGTGTTCCTTTTCCAGTCAACAGAATGAAAGCTACCAACAAGGCATGCTACCAGCAACGTTTTCTTCTCCACCCCAAACGCCTAACCCATGGATGAATTCAACCAACCGATGAGAGCTTTTTATAAGTTTATTCTTTGACTTGTTGTACATGCACCTAGGTTTATAACTTAGGATTTTTCAAAATATATAATTATTTACACTGCATAATGGGAGGTGCGTCTGATATAATCCCATTGCCAGGGAAGGCTCCCTTCCTCACTATTCAAATATTTTCTTAATTCGGATCGAATTTCCAATGCGTCTTTTGCACCACGCGATCCACGAACTGGAGGTAAATCTTCCAAAGCGTTGTTTCTGCCATGCAATGATCTCCATTCACCTGGAACTATATTACCACTGCTATCTTCAGAGTCTGTAAATCCTCCAGCAGAATAACTAGCATTGTTAGTTAGATGCAGGTAATTATGCAAGGCTAAGCATGCTAAAGTATAGGTTTCAACATGTTCCACAGTCGCTCTAATTGGTCTTTGAAATATCCTCCAGCGTGCTGACAGGATGCCAAATGCATTTTCGATGCAGCGGCGCGCTCGTGAATGACGGTAATTGTAAATACGCTCCTCTTCATTTGCATTCTTTCCAGGGTATGGTCGCATCAGCCAAGGTTTCAGAGGGAAAATCTCGTCCCCTAATAAAAAGTATGGAAGCTCACAATGATTAGATTCTGATATTCTTGACTTTGGCGGAAGATTCATTTTACCATCGTCGAATAGTTCGCCCATCTTCGAAGCCACTAGCACACCGCTATCATTATTGCTTCCGTATTGGCCAATGTCTATCAACGTAAAACAGTAATTCGCGTCACAGACAGCCATTAGCACCATACTGTAGAAACCCTTGTAGTTGTAATACAGTGTTCCTGAGAGCTTGGGACATTCCATACGCACGTGTTTCCCATCGATGCAACCAATCGTATTTGGCATATTCCATTTTTCTTTGAAATCTTGGGCGATCTTGAGCCATTCTTCTTTGGTTTTAGGTGGCGAGAGGTAGCTTTCTTTGAGGACGTTGTAGATAGCATCAGATGTTTCAGCAACGATTTTGCTAACCGTAGCTTTTCCAACCCTGAAGGAAAAGCTTAGAGATTGCTGTGAATCACCTGTAGCCAAGAAGCGTAATGTTATAGCAAGTCTCTCTGCCGCAGGGATGGCCTTCCTGAATTTTGTATCCTCTTTTTCGATATGAGTACGAACAAGACTCAACAAATGTTGAAAGCGCTCGGGTGTCATTCTAAAGTATCTGAAAAGAGATTATTAAGAAGATGATAGCAAAAACGTCCGGGTTTGACAGAGTTTGCATTAAGGCATAAGTTTTAGACTTACTTGAAAAAGTACTCCCGATCAAATCTGCGCAACTCGTCAACCAAATGATATTCACCTAAATTTTCTCTCTCTTGAAATATATTTCGCACCCAAAATCTTGGTGTTTTTCGCGTTTTATTTACTGAAGTTCTTTTTCGCAATCTCCTCCTCCGTAAAATAATTAGCTGTAATAGCATTTCATCTAATTCATCATCAGAGCTACTGTTGTCATTGAACATCTTGCGTTATATGAAACAAATTGAAATAACTCACATGTTCGTAGTGGAAACTATGCATACTTAATTAAGCTCATGTAAACAAAAAATTAACTCATGGTTTAGAAAACTAAACCAGCTCAAGTTAACTCAAGTTAACTCATAGTGGAAACCAAGCTTAAGGGATTAGCAAAATTCGGGTAAAAATACGCATAATTACTTATTCCTGCTTTGTCATCGGTTACCAAGTCTCATCATCTCACTACACTTTGTTTGATAATTTTACAACAATAGGCTGCTGAAATTTCTTTTATTATGAGACAAATAATTAGTTAAAGTGATTCCCAACATTTGTGATATTTTGTACCTTAAAAACTGCCAATACATAAGGAAATTCTGAATTCTGAAGTACAAATTTCGCGCTTAATTTATGGGAATAGAATATAACAGAACAATATGGGAAACAACCTAATGTTTACTTTCTTTACATATTATGAAAGATAATACCTTAAAGTACTTAAAACTGGCGAGTACCTTTTTTCTAGTTGCCTAAGAAATTTTAGGCCTCAATATAAGGTGCATGTTTTTTCCGACTATCATGCATAACTTACACATCATGTATCATGGACAAATAACTAACAATTCTTCTGTTTCAGTTTCAAAGAAGTGGTTGGGTGAAAGCGTTCTCCTGACGATTTACAGAGAACCTACAGAACAGAACCTTGAGGAACACCATACAGAAGCGAAGGAGCATTATATTTATCTTTATCTACTGAAACAAATTGCTGCCTATTATATAGAAAAGATTTGAACCAAAAGGATGCATTTCCCCTAATACCATAATGCCATAGTTTGTACAAAAGAATATCATGGTCCACAGTGTCGAAAGCCTTTTGTAAAGCCAGAAATAATCCACAAGCTATTTTACATTGATCGAGAGATTTTTGTATTTGATTCACAATATCAATTAATGAGAGAGATGTTAAATAATTTGAACAAAAAACAAACTGCATTGAATACAAAGACTTATGAAGGTCTAAAAAAACTGATTAAGCCTTTATGCATTATCTTTTGAAAAATCTTGTCAACGTTAGACAATGATGATATGGGACGATAATTTTGGACTTTCAAAGATGAACCTTTCTTAAACATTGGTGCGACTTTTGCCAGCTTGAGTTTACTCGAGAAAGACTTGGTTGTAAAGGAAAGATTGATGATAGCTGATAAGAGAGAAAATGTTAGTTAAACCATTGATGGAGATGGAACTCAAAACTAATTTCGGTAGCCTTCCAATTTCATTATTGAAATGTTTTATGTTGGCGTTCCTTAGGCATGAATAAAAGTTGGTTTTGCATTTCAGTGGATTTGATTCACACGGGTAAGCTTATACAAAGGTTTACGTTACACACAATGTGGAAGTGCAAAGCAGTTGGAAGACTTTCATTATTACTTCAAAACTACTACTAAACGTTTTTCAATTTTACAGCGAATTTTAAAGAGTTATGTAGTATTTAATGGATATAGTTTTTACGAAAAATCAGAAAAACGCCCAGTTAAGGCCTTGGTTCTGGAAGGAAGTAGACCTTTCCTCTCGTATCCGCACGTTTCAAAGAGTCAGAATTTAAACATTTTCTGCAGAACCAACGCACCATTCTGAAATATATTTCTGCTTGGTTGTTATGATTTTATCAGCGAAATGTAGCTGCTACTTTATATAGATACTTGAGAGTGCATTATAACTGCCCGGGCCATGCTTTATTATTCATCTTTTATTGTACATCCATGGCTTCAAAGACAGAGAAATAAAATGGGTGAACCAATCAATTTCATTGGCTCAGGATAGGCAAATTAATTAATTAGACGTGAAAACAAAAATTTATTATTACTTCAAAAAATTACAAAAGAGTAATGTAAAAAACAATATTATCTAAAAAGTTTGATTTTCATCATTGATAACAATTTCGAATGCTAAAACATAAATATATGATATATGATACATTCAGAGCAAATTCCATGAACAAATAGGTAACCTGTTATATCATAACAGTAGCCACAACCGATGATGTCTTAAAAGACATTTGTATTCAGATTTGTTTGCCAATTTTGTAACTAGGTAGTAATTTATTAATGTCCTGCAATAATTATCTTTCTGCAATATAATCTTTCTGCACAGGAACGGTATGGTATTCAGCAACATTCAAAATATAAAAGATTTCAAAAAAATCAACTGACTGCGTACTCTCTAATGTGAACAAAGAAATCAACAGTTGTTTTGAAAGTTTAACGAGTTATTTATTCTATGAACTTCATTTAGATGTTTAAAAAACGTATACCGTATTTCCTCTAATAAACGCCGCGGCGTTTATTACAAATTGCAGAGTTTGGATGCAGCGTTTGATAGAGGGCGGCGTTTATCAGAGGGCGGCGTTTATTACAAAATGAAAAATCAAATAAAAACAGACTTTAAACAACAATGTTTTCTCTTCCTAAAAACTGTCTAAGCTAATAGCATTTTACATTGAAATTGACGGTAATCACGTGCACGCAATCGTAAATGGTAAAAAAGAAGTACGAGAAAAACAATATTCGTTTTTATCTTTAGTTGTGGAAGAATTTGTTGATAGAAAACAAGTCCAACTCGTGTAAACTATTTTTTGTTGCTTGTTTAGTCTGTTTTCTAATAAACGCCGCTTTTCAAGATGCGGCGTATATTAGAAGGCGGCGTTTATTAGAGGGCGGCGTTTATTACAAATGCTTGGCTATAAGTGCGGCGTTTAATAGAGGGAGGCGTTTATCAGAGGGCGGCGTTTATTAGAGGAAATACGGTATTTAGAAAACAGTATAAAAATAGATTTTATTTATTCATTTTTGAATCCCTGAAAATTAAATTACCAGAAATTATCGCCACCAAAACATGTGACTGCTATAAGGATCCGTTAAGTACAATTACGCTTGGACAAATATACTTCGATGCTTTCCGCCTTTATATATGAATATCATAAAAATAATATTAAAGACGAAGACACTGCATAAAGGCACTACCTCTTGTTCATAATTGTTCCCATCAAAACGCATCTTTATTTTTTTCCAAATCGTTCTGTCATGCGAGCATCTAAAAACAAATTATTCGAAGTTTTATTAAAAACAAATCCATTGCCTGTATGTACGCCATTACATATTTAAAATTTCTTTAACGATATCAAAATTATTCGCAAAGTAAACTCACCGTGATTTTTTCTTTTTGAAATAAAAGCGTCCAAAATGTCTTTAAGCGTATCTGTTATGAATGATAATTATTCATTGTAATGATTGCATCGAGTTTCTTTTATTTTTATTTTTTTATGAAATACATCATATCTTTGGTATCTCAATTAATATATGTGGTATTTTTTCTCACCTTCTCTGTCCTCGTCAGAATTGAGACTGTTAATCAACTTTTGCCATTCAGCTAAATAGAAAGATATCAAAACTATATTTATATTGTTTAAAGTTACCTTTTTCCACTGGAATCTATCCAATTTTACAAGAATTAAAGAAATCCATGTGCAGTTAATTATTAATATCTATTTGATAAAGTAAGCACTATAGATATTTTCATTCGTAAATTTTCCGCTGAGTATTGAAATACAATGGATTTGTTGTTTTGCCGTTTTCACTTTTTTGGATGTCCCTCAGTAAATTCTGTTTAGCATTTTGCATTCATTAAACTTATAAATTTTCAAAAATCTAAAACAAAATTAAAATTAAAAATAAAACACCATTAAATTCTGGAGGAAAAGTGAGATGTGAAAAGGTGTTTTAACTTCTCTATCAATTGTTGTGGTATCAATTTTCCCCTGATCAAGAAAGATTGAAGTAAAGAACTTCCTTTGTTTGACGATGATATAATAATTTACCTTGTTGTGTTGCATCTCCTCCAGGGCAACCAATTGCATTGCTCTTGATTCCACAGACGATTGCCTCTATAAAGAAAAGACAACTCATATTCCCAATCATTATCATCATAAATACCTTACTGGAAACACTTGAATAGCTCTTATTGAAATTGTGGTATTAAAGAGATTTTCTATAGAACCCATCGAAAGTTACACTACCGGTGAGATAGCCACTATGCACAAATGCCACAACCATGGACAACAGCAAAATTGTAGCAAAGGTATTCATGATTTTACTTTTTCTTGTTCTATCTGAAACCAAGTTCAACTGAGAATAGAATTAACCAGCTATGCCAACATTTATTTATACTCAAATGTTAATAATGTTTTAAAATAAACCTGGCAATAAATTTTATTAGGAGTACTAATCTCTGCTTAGTCAAATATTGCGGTTAACCTTCAAATAAATGACAAAAGCTGTTTTTTCCTGTTTTTCCATTAATCATCTATCAGAAAAACAATATTACCTTTTTGATCGTTAGTTTTTCTATAAACTCACTGAAGATGTGATTAAAACTATTATCGGCAATGTTACTTTCACGTTCAGCTAACATTGCTGTAATGTTATGTTACGTTAACCTAAAAATCTAATCGTTAAATCTTAAGTTAGAATGTTTGAATAACGTTAGATTAACGTAAGACTTCCAATCTAAAGAATCATTAACATTAGGACAACGTAAAAACTAATGTTGCATTAAGGTTTGAATAATTAATTTTCTTAACTTCAAAGCTATTCGTTCTTACGTTCTATGTTCTCGTGAATACATGTATGAGAGAGAAAAGAATTTTGCTTTGTCATTTCAGCCTTTTCCAGTGAAATGACGATGTGGAATACTCTCTACCGAGAGAATATCAAGCTAATCCGTTTCACTTTCTTGTCTCAATTATTTTAAAGTGTATTGGAGATTCAAAACTGTTTCCTCTAGAACAGCCGTGACTAAATCCAAATCAGTCTTTTTCTGAACATTTTTCTATTAAACTTGAAATAGTCTTTTTGAATAATAACCACATTTTCACTCTCCGCATACTGCCCCAGCCGTTGTGTTCTCAGTGTCCCGTTTTGTTTTTGCTAAGCGTTTGGCGTTCAACATCAAATGTGAAATGGAGTGCCGTTGTATAAATAATCTACAACTGAAGGTCGACGTTTTGCATCAGTTGAATAGTGATGGGGATACGGATGTTCTTGGGATGTTCTGGGGGAAAGCTAGACTAGTGCAAATGACTTGTGTGAATGACAAAACGTATGGTGTGCCTAAATGATGGTTTAAAAGTTGTGTGAACGAACTTTAGTTGTTTTTTATTAATGATAGATAGATAAATATATTCCAGGTTGAGAAGTAATGTTTTAAAGTATACCTGGCAATAAAGTTTATTAGGAGTACTATTGTCTGCTTAGTCAAATATTGCGGTTAACCTTCAAATAAACAAAATAAATGACAAAAGCTGTTTTTTCCTGTTTTTCCATTAATCATCTATCAGAAAAACAATATTAGCTTTTTGATCGTTAGTTTTTCTTTAAACTCACTGAAGATGTGATTAAAGGATTAATTAACTACGAAAATACCAGGCAAAAGGGAAGTGTGGATGATTTAAGAAAGTGGCCATTCAACAGAAATCCTAAAGGTTATTTTACCTGTATTAATAACTTTATCTACATTATGGCTTTATCTACATTACGTTAAGATTTTTAAGCTTGGTTCCCACTGCGGCTATGATCGCTATCGCCCATACTTCATCGTCGACGATGAGTTTGGTGGGAATGCTGAAGTTCGTCGCCCAACTCAAAAAGTTGGGCGACGAACGCAAAAATGATGGGCGATGAATATCAAAAAGTTTTGATATTCATCGCCTTGGTTCGTCGCCCAACTCGTTGATCTTTTCACTATGTCAGAAAGAAAAAAGACTTAACAAAGGACACACATGATGGATTGAAAATTTAAAGAGATTTGTTTATGTTCTGCCGAACCACGTAGAGTGGCAAAATCTTTTTTCTTCAAAAATAAACTAGTGATCTACTTGATATGAAATGTAATGATAAATGTACCTGTAAACTCTTTGAGAAGAGGAAAGGAATACTTGTGATGCAGCAAGTAATTACACGATGTTTCGAAATAGATAATAGGAAACCATGATAGCACCCTCACGAGAAAGCACAGAAAGTGATGTTATTATCGTTAATTTTTTTTTGATAAATTGCTCTATATAAATAATGTTAATTGTTGTGTTGTTGTCGTAATCCACCAAGATGCCGAAAGCAACGTTTGTCTTACAAGACGACGAACGTCTTTCCATCGAAGTCCATAAATACAAATGTTTGTACGATAAAACGTCAAAAGGTTACAAGGAGAAGGATCGTGTTATCAACGCATGGAATGCAGTAGAAGCAGCTCTTGAATTAGCTGAAGGTAGTTATAAACTAATTGATAAAAACATAATATGTAATATCTGTGTCGGAATTCTCTCCTGAGGCGTCACAATATTTCAAACTGATGAGTTTTCTTTTAACTTTAGGTGATGGTAAAAAGAGGTTCGAAAATCTAAAGAAACGGTATAGCGAGAAGAAGAACGCATACAAAAATGCTACCAAATCAGGATCTGGTTCACAAGAAGCAGAAGTCGCAGAAAAGGAGCTTAAACGCTACGATTTTCTTAGCTGGTTAACACCTTTTTAAGGCTGAAACAAACTATATCAAACGTGAATCCCAGTATCGGTGCAGTAAATGACAATCCAGATGTTTCTAATGATGAACAAGATGATACTGAGTCAACATTCAATGACCTGGATTCCCCCGAACCCTTAAAGTCACCGAGCATTTGTGCCGAAAAACCGTCCAAGAAACGTAAACTTAAAAGCGAAGAAAATGAAAACGAAATTGAAATGCTTAAAACTATTCACCAGAAGTTAATTGAGGATGAGAAAAGCTCTGATGATGACGATGGAGATGCTACTTTTGGCAAAATGGACACCAAGGAATTGAAAGTTTTGCCACATCACTTGAAGTTTAGATTTAAGCATGATGTCAATAATTTAATTTTTAAATATCAATCACAGTTGTTCGCACAATCCCGGAATCCTGATGATTCACATGTTAAAATTTTTTTTCAAGCTTCTGCTTCTGCATCGAACACAGGTCAGGCTGACTGGTATAATAATTTGTCAATGTATATGAATAATAGTGAATAAAGTATACTTTTAATATATGATATATACAGATGTTGTAAAAACATGCTTCAGTCAAATGAAGTACTTGTATCTCGTTGAATCACGTCTATACATCATGTTCGCCTAACATGATCCAACTGCCATTCTAAAGCCCCAACCCCATTTACGTATTCTGAAATAGCATTGCGCATTTCTACTACATCTTCTCTTGGGCGACATCCACGCAAATTCCTCACTTCTACAATCCCTCCACTTCCTTCTGCGACAATTTTCCTCCATTCACCTAACCTAATTTCTCCACTCCCACTGTAATTATCAACAAAACCCGATGGACAATATGATGGATTATCATTAAGCTTCAAATAATTGTGCAATCCAATACAAGCCAATGTGTACCTTTCCGCATTCTCCACCGAGGCCTTGATAGGCTTTGAGAAAATCCTCCAACGAGCCACCAGTATTCTAAAAGCATTTTCGATCACTCGACGCGCGCGAGATAATCGGTAGTTGAAGACTCGTTGTTGTTCATCCAACTTGCCCGGAAAAGGTCTCCTTAACCATGTTTTCAATGGGAATATTTCGTCTCCAACTAAGTAATATGGTAATGGGTCAAAGTCTCAACCTTTGCATGTTTCCGCTTCAGGAATATTTATCGAGTTGGTTTCAAATCCCTCGTAAATTTTGCTTTTTAACAGAACCCCACTGTCGTTATTACTGCCATACTGACCAACATCTATCAACGTGAAACAATAGCGGGCATCACATATTGCTAAAAGTACCAAGCTAAAAAACCCTTTGTAATTGTGGTATAGCGTGCCTGTATTTTTAGGGCATTCAATTCGAATGTGTTTTCCATCGATAGCTCCAATGACATGGTTTAAGTTCCAAAGTTCTTCAAATTCTTCAGTGAGCATTTTCCATTCTTGACTTGACGATGGATGAGCCACGTATGTAGGAAACAAATTTGTCTTAATGCGTCACAAGTTTCAGAAATTATCTTCGATACTGTAGCTTTACCCATTCGGAAAAGAAAGGTTAACGAAATTTGAGATTCACCGGTGCCAGAAAACATAAGGTCAAAGCTAGTCGTTCAGCAGGAGAAATAGCTTCTCTGAAGTTGGTGTTCTTCTTTGTGATGAGTGGGGAAACAAGCCCAAGCGAATGATCAAATCGTTCGGGAGACATTCTCAAAAATCTTAAAGTTGAAGAATATAGTTTTAATCCTTCAGTTTGTACTTCTTGTACTAATGTTTACATACATTATAGTAAAACACTTACCTGAAATGATTCTCTCTGTCAATCAAACGTAACTCCGCCAAAATTTGTTTGTAAGCACCTTTGTTTTCCCTATGCTTGAAAATTTCCCGTATCCAAAATCGTCGTCTTTTTCGTTTTTGTTTTCTTTTAATTCTTTTTCTTAAAACCATAAAAAATAATGCTCGAAGCAATTTTCTTCTTGTCTTGCTAGCAGCCATGTTTGCTTTACTTTCAGAACAATTTTCTCATGCTGTCAAAAAGTTTAAAAGTGATGAAAAAATAAACTACCAGTGGTGATAAGTGTTAGGCGATGAGCTTTTGGCGACGAATCATATGAGCGACGAGCGATGAGACTCATCGCCGCAGTGGGAACCAAGCTTTAGAAGCATATGTTTGAACCATATCTTGTCATATTAACATTCGAACAAACCTTCGAAATGATACCACAAACTAAGATGTCTCGTCGTCAGCCATAAAGGGAAATAGACTTAGATTAAAAAAAACGATTTTCACCAAATCGCTGCGAAGACTGGTTATGTAGCAAAAATTAACGATGGCTTTACTCAAAATTTCGTATACCGAATGCATCGAATAAACGCCCGGGGCGTTTATTAAATTTTTGAAAATTTTGAGGGGGCGTTAAAAAGAGGGAGGCGTTTATTAAATTTGTTGTCACTGGTAAAAGACACAGAGAAGTTGGTTTAGTCGTTCCTGCGAAACTCAGTTTCGAAACTCAACAAAAGTCCTGTGCAGAAGTGCTTGAAAAGGAACTCCTCAAGTGGAAAAAACTTTTTCAACATTAACTCTAAAATTTAAAAAGAAAAGGATTGTACAGAAAATTTCCTGTATTTAAAAAATCAAGAAATATACGTCATAACTTGTCTCAAATAAACGCCTCTTTTCATTATTAATGTTTCAAATAAAAAATGAACTATTAAATAAAATAAACTTAACCTGACATTTTTTGCCATTGCTCTTTTTATTGATTTTAAGTATAAATTATACGTAGATAGATAGTATAAAGGAATTCTTACCTCGATACTATGATTTTAGATCTAGTAGTGGTAGTTAGATGTAGTTGTAGAAGTAGATCTAGACGTCTTCCATAGAACAGACAAGAAAAAGAACTCAGATTTTATTCGTTCGAAAAAAAACACATAAAATAACTCTAAGAAAACACGTGGCGTTGTTAGTTAAATTTTTTTCACGCTATTATCTTGTTTTGTTGTTCTGACCGATGGCTTTATGACTTATGACACGGCTTTTGGAATGTTCTGTAAAATACTACTTTCGATTGCAAATTCGTACCGTTCTCGGATGGATATGAATTAACGACAACCCATCTGGATGGCGATAGTTCTGTGTTGTTTATAATTTCTTTAATTTTGTTATTCTTGGGATACTTCTTTTCTTTCTCATCGTACTCAGAAAAAATGGCTAACAGAAAGGAAGAACAGTAAGTGTGACTAGTTATTTTTTTGCATTATGCATTGATCTAGCTAGCTAGCTATAGTTATTTTTGGACGTTTATAGCGTGCTACCCTAGTAGTAGATCAATGAATTGTCCAATATCTGACCAAATTGCCATATAATTGAATCCTGAATTGAAAAAGTTTGTAAGTTTGTAAATAAATTGGAGTTTTGAATGTTAGTGAAAGATGACATGTTATGATATGATGTCAAATGGTCAAAAATAAAGTGGCCATTTTGTTTGAATTTACAGTAGGCAAAAAAGACATTTTAATTAGCTCTTTTATTTTATACTAGGAAAGATGTAAAGTATGATTGCCCACATGACCAGCATTTTCTTTTGTTTTCTTAGCCTTAAATGACTGGCAGTTGACTTGCTTTACTCATTTATTTTTATTACAAAGAACGGTGAATTGGATATACACTGCCAGCCAAAAAAAATAGTAGTTGAAGCTGTGTGAAAAATCAATATGTGTGAAACAAAACTTTTGATTTAAACTGAGGAATCAATTGATATATATCAATTGACTGGTTATTGTCACCCATAAAATTACAAAAAAATTTTCCCATTCACAGTTTTTACTAAAAATTGTTTGCAGGATAAAGTATATATGTGAGGGTTCAAGGGAAAATCACTACAAGCGCAAATAATGATAATCATTGACAGTATTGATAAATTTATCAATAATATCAATAATTTTAAAGAAATTTGCGATAATTATTGCAAAAAAAATAATATTATTGCATAGAAATAATATTATCACAAAGATTTATTGATAAATATGGTCATAAATTAATGAGATTTATTGATATTTGCGATAATAGCGATAATTTCTTAATTATTCTACAGAGATCTGGAATAATTAATCAGCCCTTTTTTGGTATATCAATGTTGTCGGTAATTTATGTGAAATTATGATGCAAAAATTAATTGATTAGCGCAATTAGCGCAAAGTTTGCAATAAAGAAAGTAATTATCACAATTATCGATAAACTTTATCAATAAAATTATAAAATCTAATGTTCTTTTATTAATATTATATTGCAAATATTTATCGCTTTTTTCATTTGTAGTGATTTTCCCTTAAACTGTCACATATATAATATAAATTATAAATTATATAATTTATTTGATAGAGGCCTTTAAGTCACTGGGCTACACTACACATCAATCCAGAACTTGTTTTAATGAAAATATAATAGTGGGACAGTGTAAACATCAAAGACACTATACATACAGTACAGCCCGAAAGAAACTGTAAAGATAATTAGCTTTGATCTTTTGGTTTATTTGACATTACATTTTTATGTTCAGATCAATCATGTGTCTAACCAAACTGCCTAGAATACAAAAGATTTTAATAATGACTTAATGTAACATAATAATGTTTCACGAAAATCTTTTGTCTTTTCAAGTAAAAATTCATTCCTTTGCATATATCTAAAGTTTCTTTCTAGCTCTACTGTATACCTTAAATTCTATTTTAGACCTTATGAAGACCGGGGGCTTAATAACTTTTGTGAGCAATTGTGGGACTCTGACGAAAATAGGCTGCAGCCAGATGTTGACTATGACTTAGATTTACAAGGACGAACAAGATATTCAATGGATGGACCAGATAATGCAGAAGATCCCTTATTTGCTAAAGTATCATCCGATGTTTTTGAAAGGCCAACTTATAAAGGTGCCAATTGTATATTTTAGTTTCTTCAATAAACTAACAGCCAATGAACTAAAGCCACATATAAGTTGTTTTATGCAGATTACAACTTGGATTACTATTTTTATCAATTCTATTCAATTTCTTCCAAGTGCTTCCAATTGAAAACGATAACAAACAATAACAAAATTATCATGAGATAGGACAAACAATGTGCTGTCATACAACCATTTGATGCCAAGCAATATTATAGAGGCTGGAATAGTGCAACAAAGAACAGAGATAACTATCAAAAACACCCCATTCAAAAAGAATGGCTTAAAATATTATGACAAACTAATAAGACTTCATCTAAGATACCATTTCCAATGATTATGTGTTGAGATAAGATTTATATCTTTTTTATTCTTTTTCTACTTCTGGTCCTTAAAATCTTTTTGGATATGATAAGATCTTCTAAGTCTATTTCACACAGCAAGTTTTAAGCAAACCCTAGATGGGCTATATAATTCCCTTGTTCTTCTAGCATTTATGGCTCTTCTTGATAATTATGAATCATCTACTGGTGTTCCTGAAACTGTTACTGATGAAGAACGAAAGGAGAATTGGAAATTCATTAATTTAGTGTTTGCTTCTAAGCCAATGCAATTGGCTTACAAATTTTTGAAATACAAAGGCAAAGCAACATCAGATGAAAAAAAGTTCAAAGAACAGTTTTATGATATGTGGTTCAAATTGTACAGAAGATCCAGGTTTCAACACTTTCTCACTTATTTTTTCGGATTGAAAGGTTGAATCTGTATTCATGAATCCAACATTAAAAGACATAATCAAATGTCAGCTACCAAAAAGTTGCAGGGATCATGTGATTTTTTTGTTTGTTTATTTTTTACTATTGGTCGTAGTATTAGTGCATCCCTGCTCATCCTTAAAAAATGACTTATGGTGCTGCATCATAAGTTGTAAGATGCTTTGTGTGTATTGAGGGTATATCAAAGGGGCTACTCCCTTTGAGATACTTTCAAGCAATTTTGAAAACTGGAAGAGTAAAAAATTATAAACTTTAAATTTTTAAGAATAATTCTTTAATACCTTTACAAATGAACTCTTGTGTCCTTTTTAGTAAAACTTGATTCTTCTGGTTTTGAGCATGTTTTTGTCGGTGAAACACGAGGTGATAAGGAAGTGATTGGGTTTCATAATTGGATTCAGTTTTATTTGCAAGAGAAATGTGGAAATGTTGATTACAAAGGTTTCATGTCAAGTGCCAAGGTAAATATATTTTTGAATTTTATAGTTTGATAGCTATCTCGATGAAGATATTTAAATGTTACAAATTTGATCTTCCAGAATCCTCATCTGCTGACAATTCAGTTCTCATGGAAAGGCGAAACCAAACCTAAAGGTTCATCATTAATTGGTGTTTCACCAGAATTCGAAATTGCTCTCTACACCGTGTGTTATCTCATGGGCCATTCAAGCTACAAAATATCACTTGGTGGAGAACCGGTTATCATTAAATGTCACCCAAACGCTGGAAAAATTGGGACATGTTATCCACAGATGCCCAGTTGGCAACGAAGAAAATGAAAATGAACTTCCATTTCATTCTAGTTTTTATAATTGTGTTTTAGGGTGTTACTTTTATTAGTAAATTTCGAAGTTTTTTGTCACATAAGGAAGTTTGTTTGGACTAACAACAAAGAGAAGCATATGCAACAATACATAACAGATGGGTTGGGGTGTGTTCCCAAATGTCTTCTAAGGTTTTTTAGTTTTATAAAAGTCATTTGAATGTTACTCTTATTTGTTGTCTTTTTTTTATTATATTTTTTTATTATATTTTTAACATAATCTTGATCTACATTCATTTTGTGCAGTCTCTCCACGATCAGTTAATTCATAATACACGATTTTTTACTAATTATTATTTAGTGATATATTTTCATAATTTCATGTAGTTTTCCAACACATAAAAGATATTGATATCTGATTATGTTATATTTTCTATTCTCATTGCAATAGCAGGGCTCCCACATCTTCATAAAATCATATGTTATAAAAACTGAACAGATGTCATAAATGTGATAAATATTTGCAAAAGGTTTGTAATGAAGTGAAGTGTTTACTAATGAAGTGAACCGGCAGTAGTGACAACTATGTTCATTATTTGGACCTACATTAGTGTACATAGCATTACCTAGATTGTGGTACCAGCAAAGTTCATTTTATGAGATCTGTGTTGTTTTCACTTTGGATGTTTAGTGATCATTACATTAATTTGCAGAAAAGGATTTAGTTTCAAGGTTTTTCTGTTCTTGGTTTTTAGGTTGTTAGTTCTTCAGACCTTTCAGTTCTGTAACCACAGCCTAGTAATAGTATGCGTGACGATAATGTGTAGTAATAGTATGCGTGACGATAATGTGTAGTATTTACATTATTTACATTTAAATAGTGATGAAAAATAAAGCTTACAATACAGTGCTGTCAAGAAAAGTGAGAATTTTCCTGAGGGTTTAGGCACGAATAAAAACTTGATCTTTTGACCCCAAAATCCTATGGGTAAAAGCTGCTTTTCCCATTCTACTTTCTTTCATAATAGTTTCTATAAAAACATAAAGTTGTAAAATAAGGACCACACCTGTCTGAAAAAGAAGTTGAAAGAAATGGAACAAACAAAAAAGGAAATGGACTGCAGATGATGACCTGCATTCTCATATGCTCTGTTTGATATGTCGTTGTTGTTTTATTTTGAGTGAAAACTCCTTTTTGTATCAATTGTTTTATATCACCTAATTCTAAGGGTTTCAGTTGATTACTTGAAACATAGAATAAATTTGGGGTATAAGATAACCAATTTTTCACCTATGCATGGAACTCAGTGATTCTACACAAGGCATCTTCAGTTTTTATTGGTGGAGTTTTCTTGAGCTGTTGACGTTATATTAAAAGTTTAAGATTTGTGGAATTTATTGAGTTCTGAAGACTATAAAGTTTACACGCTCTTATTATTAGGCTGAAAGTTGCTCTAAATTTAAGAATATCCCTTAGGTTGATTTTCAACTCCACGCAAAATAATAAGAATGAAAAAGGCAAGTAATGAAAGTACACCTCTGTTGTTAAAAGTGTCACAACTAAGTTTGCAGCGATTTATTTCCAAAATTATTAAAACTTAAAACTTTGGTTGTTTTTATGAACAAAATATTTTCCAGATTTCCGGATAATTGAGGTTGAAAATTGATCAAAGACTAACAATGGAATATCTATAACTATATGAAAATGTTTGTTACTTGCTTCTATGGTTGAAAAGTAGCATAGGTTATTAATAAGGTCTATTGTTTCATGTCTTACTTTGAGAAGATGAACTTACTTTAAGAAGATCCTCTATTGGGGTAGAAGATCCTCTATTTTCTGTGCATTTCTTTTGACGAATGTATTTATAAAAATTGATGATTTCATTAAGTTTTCAACTTCATCAGCACCTGGTTGGTCACAGTAAGTCGATTTTGTTGTCATAAAAAATGATAAAAAACACCGAAAAATGTCATAAAAAACCCCGAAAATATCATGAAATGTCCAAAAAAACCCGAAAAATATCATAAAATGTGATAAAAACACCGAAAAATATCATAAAATGTGATAAAAAAACCCCTGAAAAATGTCATAAATTCATTAAAAAATTGGCAGATTTAGGAGGAGGCCTGAGTGGGAGGGCTGAAATAGTATTAGCATTCTTCATTAATACTAGAATGAAAATTTGACAACTGAATCACACAATATCATATTGTTACAGCTTGAGACTGTGCAAACTCTCTTAATATTGTTACGAACATGATTCTATAAAAATAATTGCCAAAGTATTTTTTTCATTAGTTTGAGCGTTATCAGCTTTTTTTTCATACTTTTGAAATTGTGATGGGGATGTTGGTTATTTGGGGATGTCTGCTGTTCATTTTTATTCACTTGACAAATGGTATTCTATTTATTGATGGTTTATTTTGTGTTATTTCTTCAAATAATTTCATCACATTTTGCTTTTTGTTTTAAGTGTATTTTACCTGATAGACTTTTTCATAAATTACGTCACTTTCATCTTGTGTAACCCTCACAATAGTGACGTTTTTTTGCATGACTTAATCCCTTGGGAACCATAATATTTTATGCTGAATGTTATGATGCATAGTGACGTCATTTATTATTCTGATTTGATACGAGGGATGCACAGAACAAAAATGACATAATTTATGGAAAGGTTTATATGATTAGTTAACACTTTTCATGATGAGTGAATGATTCCCATTTTAAATAATGTTTGTTTATTTTTTCAACAGAATTTGTTTTTGCTGAACATAATAAAAGGTAAGAATGTTACTTTAAAATCTCCTCTTTTACACTCTATGGTTCACTTTCAACCACAAAAGGCCAAGATAGGGAAGTTGGAGTGAAGTTACTTCGTATTGTTTTATCTGCAGTTAGTCAGAACATTTTTCAAGAAAGTATCTTTTTATGCTGATTCTAAATCATGAAAAAGAAAAAGGTGAAATGAAAGCTCGTATTGAATTTGACTTTTTCTTACATTTTTAGACCACAAGAAGTTACTGTTGATCAAAGCTTTTCTAACTTGGTTGCTAAGCTTTGGTCACTTGATAAAAATCGAGTAGTTTTTGACGTTGATGTTCGGCTATCATTGCAAGGACGTGTTCCTTGGTACTCAAATGGAAGAGATGCTGCTTCCTACCCACTGTTTGATCATGTCAACAAAGATGTTCTTCAAAAACCAACATATAAAGGTTTGTTTCATATTTGCTTGCATGAATATAGTACTTTCTATCTTCTTTGGTATATGCTAATATAGTTTTCTGATATCCTTGGATTCTGTTTCATCATGTGGATATGCAGATTCAAACATTCATTCTAGCTTTCCTTGTTCTGTTGGATAACTATTATCGAAACTCTGGCATGAAAGAAGTTGTAACAAACAAGGAAATTTCTGAAATGTACAACTTCTTACACATCATCATGAATACACCAGTCATGAAGGAAATTTATAGAGTGTTGAAATTGAAAGGAAAAGCAAGTCCGATATTCTCTCAATTCAAGCAGCAACTTTACAGTTTATGGTTTCG